>OZ017738.1:274064495-274149495 GCA_963969285.1 Odontomyia ornata | reverse complement strand
CTACCCAAAAAGCAACGTGCAATATTGAATAATGAAATATTAAGTGAATTAAACTCAAATTATTTTGAAAGATTGCTGTTGGGAAAAATAAGTGACAGGAAGAGGCCAGGACAAAAGAGTCCTGGCGCAGACAGTTTCTATTCTGTGACTGTCATTGTACGTTTCGGATCTTATGAATCTCTTGGAATTTTAATATCATTTAACTGAAAACTACTTGGGGGTTTGAGTGTTTGTGCGTTTGGGCTACGCGTGGTTATAAGCTGCTCCCTGTGAATGACGCCATTTTGGGACTTATCAGTTGCTAGCGGTATTGGTGAAACCCGTTGGCTCACCTCCCCAGTATGGATTTGCAAGTAAATACCAGGAATCGACACCTCTGTTGAACTCCGATTGTTTGATTTCGTCCGACAACGCCCCTTAATGAGCCTGATCAAAAAATACTTCCCGATAGTAAATATCGAAACCGCCGCTTTCCTTGTCAGGCCGTGGATAGGTGCACATGCCTTCTGGCCGTCTCATTAAATTTGTGAATAGATTTCATTGAGTCCGTGGGTGCTGGGTCTGACATGAATGCCTCCGCTTTTGGCCGTTATCAGCTTATTTGTGGCATGCTGATGCTGCCCTCCAAATCAGCAACGTCAAGCTCTAAAATTCTAGGGTCTACTTCGGGGAAATACTGCAGTTGAATTATATCGAATGGGTGAGTACTTTCCGCTTCATAATGTATGGTCTTCTCGTTAATCTGAATTGTGCAGGGGAGATAGAGGCTTAGGATTTCTTGACCAATCAGTTTGTGTGTTGTGTGGACAGTATCGAAGTGGATATGGATGGGCGTTTTATTCTGTAGAAAATATGTCTAACTGTTGAGTTTGCTGAGCTTGATCAAGGAGTCAGTTATCGATGTATTAACTCGAAGGAGACTACTACTAACCACGAAAAAAACGAAGACTAACACGACGACAGTGACGGTAGACGAAAAACGGAGAACAGCAGGCTGTCTGGTGCAGACTGAGACTCCTGCGGCATTTGGGTGCAGCAAAAAAAATTATGCGAACGCCCGAGCGTCCTATTAAGGAGAAGCGGGAGACTCGGCAGGATGCTTCAGGCGTTCGAGCAGTGGAAGATAACATAAAGAGCACCGAAAATTTGATTGTCACCGCTGCAATCGTTACTAAAGTGACCGATGCAAGGGTCACAAATCCCGACATTGCAGCGAAAAATCCAGAAGCAAACGAGGAGATTATGGCACTAAAAGCAAAGAGTGACCAGACACCGCGTGATTGTACCGCCAACATTGAAAATGTGGCGGAAGTACTGCACTCATAAACGGAACGCGAAAACCTCTCCCAAGGATGGTTGCAAGGTACAATTGCGGCCTAGCGATACGAAGAAGAAAGACTACTTCGAAAAGCGGGAGATGTTCTGAAGGGAATACAAGCTGCATGCGACTCCCCAAAAATTAGCAAAGTAGCAAAGGAAGGGCTTCTTGAACTAAAGGAGCTCCTAGAACACATAGGGCACTATCGGAGGAGCAAGTTAAGGGCCGAAGACGAAGGGAAGGCTGAAGAGGCGCTTGGGACAAAATCTTAAGGCGACATGCAGATAGCTCCATCATTAAAAGTCAATAAAAGAATGGCGTCTTGCTCAATCGAAGGAAATCAGGATAAAAGAAGGAAGGCAGAGGCACTTGACGGGCGTAGAGCACCAGATCAGGGCTTCCAGACAGTGCTTACAAAAGGAGCGATGAAAGCCGCATAGAAACTCCTTCAAAAAAGCCAGAAAATAAAATTCGCACGGACGCCCAATTACAAAAAGTACCTGATGCAAAACAGGAGGGGTGGAAGCCCCGACGAAGACCCCGGCAGCAGGCACTGCTTGTAAAGCCCCAAGGTGGCCGATCCTATGCGGAAGTACTGCGGGACATCAGGGGAAACGTAAGGCCCGAAGACACCATTAAAGTAGTACGACCAACGCGGTCGGGCCACATACTGGTCGAATTCGGAGCAGAGGCCGGCAATAAAGAAGCATTCTGTGACGCAATAAAGAAAGTTCTCGGCAAAAGCGCAACTATAGCCTCACTCGAGCCGATGGCAACAATCGAAATACGGGACATTGACTGCGTGACGGATCTGGCCGAGGTAGAAGAGGCCATCAAAAAGGAGTTGCCTAGCGTGGGAAGGATCAAAGCGAGACTGACACAGAAAACAACAGGGGACAACGCATGGCCATAGTTGACTTGGCCAAAAAGGACGCCGAACAATTCCTAAACAAGGGCAAAGTACAAATAGGGTGGGTTGTCTGTAGGATACGTCGAAGAGCAACGCCTCTTCAATGTTTCAAATGCCTTGGTTATGGTTACACCACACAAGTATGCAAAGGACCCGATAGGAGTTCCCTATGTTACAAATGCGGTGAAATGGGTCATAAAAGAAAAGAGTGTACGAAGGAAGCACACTGTATCCTTTGCAAGGATGCTGATCCAAAACTTGATTTTGGACACGTCTTGGGATCAGGAAAATGCCGGGTGTTCCAGGAAGCCCTAGCCAACGACAAATCAGAGCTTCGATGACCCGCATCCTGCATTTAAAACTACACCGCAGTCCAACCGCCCAAAATCTGCTTGAGCAGTTTGCGAGGGACAGGAAAGCCCACTTCTTGCTGCTGAGTGAGCAACACCATAATAAAAGTCCTGCATTATGGTATTCTGATGAAACTGGTACTGCCGCCATATGGGTTCGGAACAGAGACTTTCAAGCGGAGAGTTGTGGACGGGGGGATGGTTTCGTGTGGGTTCGGTGCTCAGGGATCACCTTCTTTAGTGTGTACCTAACGCCTGACGAGTCGATATCATCTTTCCAAGCCAAGCTTAATGCTTTGGAGGGCGCTGTCTCGAACGCAGAGGGCAAAGTGCTCGTCGGGGGCAACATCAACGCTAAGGCAATCGAATGGGGCATGCCTCAGACGGATCCGCGGGGGAAACGAATCCTGGAGATGGCGGCCAGGACGGCCCTCGTCGTACTAAACTCCGGAAATACACCAACTTTCCGCCGTATTGGCTGTGAGGGAACCATACCGGACGTGACATTCGCCTCGGAGTCCTTAGTATGAAGGATACAAAACTGGAAAGTATTAGAGGACTACTCAGCCAGTGATCATCTGTGCATTCTGCTTGAGATAAGTGATGCTATCTCCCGACGTCCGTGCTCTCGGCCTCCCACAACTGGATGGAACGTCAAGAGGTTTGTCAAGGCCCTCACAGCAGGTGAGCCGCTGCAGGGAGCTTCGGAGGGGACGGAAGAACGGGCAGCTGAAGACGTGGTGAAGTCTACTATGAGCATCATTACGACTGCTTGCTGCGCTTCTATGCCCCGTCAAAGACCCCGGCACGGCAAGCCCCAGTGTACTGGTGGTCAACTAAAATCGCTGAAAAGTGAAGGGAGTGTCACAAGCTTCGACGTGAGGCTCAACGGGTGCGGAACCCTGATGAGGCATGCGAGCAGGTGGCAGCATATAAGTCGGCCAGGAAATGCCTTCGCAAGCTGATCAACAGTAGCAAGGCGCGCTGCTGGCAAGACCTAGTAGACAATGTGAACAAGGATCCGTGGGGCCTTGGCTACAAGCTGGTCATGGGGAAACTTGGTGCCCTACGGAAACTTTGTATACATGACGCGGGAAAGATGGACGCGATAGTGCGGGGACTCTTCCCCGCCCATCCCGTCTATGTTGACGCTGTCCATGGTGAAACAGCAGTAGAGTGCCCACTCTTCACACAGCTGGAGCTGGAGGAGGCAGTTCTCTCATAGAAAACGAGGAAGGCTCCAGGTCCAGATGGTGTTCCAGCTGAGGTGTTGCGGCTCATCTATCACCATTGTCCTGACTTGCTGCTCAGCACATTCAACGCTTGCGTACGGTACGGGGTTTTCCCGGTACGATGGAAGGTGGCGAGGCTCGTGCTGATCAGCAAGGGGAAGGGAAATCCCGGATCACCTGTTATGCATGCTGGACACGGCTGGGAAAGTGCTAGAGAAACTCATCAAGGGAAGACTCACTGACGCGATTCGTGCTGCTGAGGACCTATCTCCTCGGCAGTACGGCTTTAGAGTAGAACGTTCTACCATTGATGCGATTGCGCGGTCCAAAAGGCAGAGGCATATAGTCGCACCAAGCGACGGATCGTCCTGTTGGTGACACTCGACGTCAGGAATGCCTTCAATTCCGCTAGATGGGTGGATATTCTGGAAACGCTAGAAAACTCTTTTCAAGTTCCAGAATATCTAATGCGGCTTTTGAGGAACCACTTTAAGGACCGAAGCCTGCTCTACGACACGATACAGGGCCAACGAAAGATGGAAATTACATCGGGTGTTGCCCAGGGATCTATCCTTGGTTCGGACCTGTGGAACGTGTATTACAACGGCCTACTGAGACTTGAGATGCCAGATGAGTCGCGCTTGGTCGGCTATGCGGATGATGTTGCGGCTCTGGTCGTCGGACGCACCGTTGACCAAGCGAACTTAGGCTAGGTATGCTAATGCGTCGAGTGAGGGACTGGATGACTGCTCGCGGGCTGAGTTGAGCACTGAAGAAAACCAAAGTGGTCATCTTGACAAAAAAGAGAATCCCTGGAGTAAGGATGATCAGTATTGGAGATACACAAATCGAATCAAAGCCAGCAGTGAAGTACCTGGGGCTACTGATCGACTCAAAGATGAGTTTCTCTGAGCAAATCAGGGCAACGGCTGAGAAAGCTGCTTCGGGAATATCGGCTCTGAGTCGACTTATGGCCAACGTAGGGGGGCCCAGTCCATCAAGAAGACGCCTCTTGATGAGTGCTGTAGGGTCAATGCTACTGTACGGAGCAGAGGTATGGGGCGACACTCTCAGCAAGGAGGTATACCGGAAACGTTTGGCACGGGTGCAGAGAAGGGGAGCACTGAGAATTGCATCTTCGTATCCAACAGTCTCCGACTCGGCCGTGAGAGTGATTGCAGGCGTGATACCTATCGCCCTCCTTGCTAGAGAGCACCACGCTATTTACCTGCGCTGAAACGAGGATGCGAGGGAGATAGTTGTCCGCGAAGAGAGACAGTGCTCACTCAACGATTGGCAGCAACCTTGGGTGAATTGCACGAAGGGAAGGTGGACTGTGCGCCTCATCCCGGATGTGAGACCGTGGCTAAATCAAAAACATGGTGAGATTGACTTCTATCTGACCCAGCTTTTGAGCGGGCACGGGTGTTTTCAGTCTTACCTGCACAAAATCGGTAAGTCACGGTCCCCCGATTGTCGGTTTTGCCCAGGAGAGGAGGACAATGCCTGTCACACATTTTTTGCGTGCACAAAATGGGTCAGGCTGCGAAAGGAACTCTACAGGGAGACGGGGGAGCTCACCCTGGATAATATAATTGCAGTGATGCTCGAATCGGTTGACGAATGGAACCAAGTAGCACATTATGCTCGGGCAGTCCTAAAATATAAGAGGGACTTACAGCAGCCGGAGGCGCTGGGGCTGGACGATCGCTCTTCTGGCATTTCCTCTTCCCCTCTCTCCTTCCGCTAGGAAAGGGACTCCCCAGCTTGAAGGCGTTCCACGGCGTAACAAAACGAGACTTGGCCCGAAGTGATGTGTCAAACGGTTCCAGGCTGGGTTCTCAGGTTGACAGGGGAGATGTTTAGTGAGTAGTCCAGTCGCGCATGGGAGTCCCACACCCTGTGCATAAATAGCATTCACCTCCCTACCGCAAAAAAAAAATTGTATAAAAACGCAGCCGTATGCAGAAATTGATCCCAAACCTGTGGGTTGTCATCCACTATGGACCTCAAATGTTCAACAAGGCGTCTATGGACTCGTTCCAATACTCCATTGGATTATGGATGATGGGCGGTAGTTTGTATTTTCTTTATATTTAATAGCCTACCTGTTTGCTTGAATAACTTCCCTACAAAGTAAGCCCCTTGATCGGTAACTAGCTGCTTGGGTATTCTATACCTAGCAATAATTTCGCCAAAGAATACTTTGGCTACTACCTCCACCTCCGCATTCGGTAAAGCGTACCAATCTACAAATACATACTTTATCGGATGGCTTCTCAGCTATGTCAGTGACAACCATTAGCATGCGGTGTTGGGGAGAAGTCTTCATAACATGACATTTCTTGCACTTCTTCACATACTTTTTAATGTCTGATAGCATATTCCTACATTTATACTTCTTGTGGATGTTCCTGTATGTTTTCGCAACACATTGATGGACTCCAAAAGGGGAGTCGTGGAACTTCAATAAAGCCGCTCCCACCTCCTCCGGGGTATTGAGAGTCAGGATCTCAAGTTGTACCTCGGTAAGTAGAGATTTAATCTATATCGTCTCCTCTCTGTCGGCTGCGTAGTTTCCACTACCCACTTGGGGACCTTCCAGTGTTGGATCTGCACAGAGCCCCTCCAAAGAGAAGTTGGGTAAATTCCGTTACTCCGGCATGGTTTGTAAAGATCCAGTATTAGTCGTTCTATCAGTACCAGTGGTAGTGCCATCCCTGCTTGTCTGATGGACTCTTTGTGTCGGCTTCGCTGACCTACCCTCCAGAGCATGCCCAAGCAGTTCCCGCTGTTTTCGGGCTAGAGTTATGGCACCACACTGATAGTTACTTATGACCTGCTTCATTCACCGTGTCCTGAGAGATCCAACTCAACGCGTCGGCTTTGGTATTATACTTTCCCGGTTTATACTCAACGCGGTAATCAAATTCCGATAATTAATGTTGGAACCTTACCACCCGGGTGGTAGGACCTTTCACGTTAAACACCCTTTTCAAGGGCTTATAATCCGTGTAAATGGTGAGACGCCTGCCCTGCAAATAATATCTGGAATTCTTCACCCAAACCAACACAAACAATTCCTTTTCAATAGTGAAATAATTACGCTCGCCAATCCTTGCCAATCTCTCCTTGAGATAGGATGGCCCCCAGTGCCTTATAACTTGCATCAGTGGTAAGTTTAAAACGTTGCAGGAAATCAGGATACACCAGCGATGGGGGTTCCTCCAACGAGTTTTTCCACCGCTGAAACGCTTCCATACACTTATCCGTCCATGTAAATTGAACGAGATTTGGCTAGTTTAGAAAAAATCGGGATAAACTTGCGGTAATAATTAACCAGCCCCAGAAAGGACTGTAGTCTATGGACCGGAGATCCAGGGGCTCTTGCTTGCTTGGACAATGTCACTGTCCAACATCTCCTTGAGTTGCTCCTTAATAATGTCAAATTATCTCACAGCAAGAAAAAGATGTCACAAAACTCGACATAATTCAGTAAAAATAGCCCTCTCCTCAGAGTTGATATGTTCATAAAGCGTGAGCTCCTGTCCCAACAATGTATTGCGCCTAGCAACAACCGGGGGAAACGGATGCACTGATTTAGTATATATGTTCCCTAACCGACCATTTGCTAACTTTGAGTTCCTCCTCCAGCTGATACTACACTCCCTATCCGTTTCATGAGGGGGCGCTTGTAAGGCATCTGACAGTATTCTAGCCCCGTGTTCGTATCTCCCAGAATATCAATCAAGTACTCAACCAACTTCTCAAGTTCCAAGACAATCTCTTTAAGTGCAACTGGCACCTCACTGGAGTTCATCAACCCTATTACAGGGAGCAAATTGTAACTTAGATCATTCCTTTCCTGTCAAAGGCATATTCAGCAAATACCAGCCCGCTACAAACATTTAACATCGAAAGGTTCCAAACGGCGTCTGTGGCCAAAAATTCCACGGAGACCCTCGACAACTAGCTGGCTCTCATCTTATCAGACACATCGCTAAACACAAATAATAAGCTCTGGAGGGAAGTGAACATGGCTATTAAGACTGAGGTTGAACAAACGACTGGACATCAAGCTTGGTACAAAAGAAATGATTGGTTCGATGATGAGTGCAAGAATACCTTAGACAAAAAATATCAAGCGTACGTAGCTATAAAAACCAAGAAAAAGAAAAAACACCGAATTTCAGAAGAATAGTGGATAATATAATTAGAATTAAGAAAAGAAAATACTATGACAACCAATTGACAAGCATCGATCTAAGTTGAGCGAGTAACAACACAAAAAAAACATACAAAGTAGGGAAAATCCTGAAACATGGATATCAGCCCAAAACAATGCTCTGCCATGCTGACATCGACAATATCATCACTGATGAAACCAATATTAAGGAAGGATGGGCATCACATTACAAGCACCTCCTTAATCCTCATCACAACTCCGGAACATTGGAGCCTATAAATGTCTGCGGAGAGCCTCCATTGATTGGCCCCACTAACTTTGGATGAAGTTTGTCCACCATCAAAGCCCAAAAGAATAATAAAGCGTCGGGCATCGATGAAATCCCAGTGGAGCTCATCAAAGATAGTGGCAACCGTGTTCATAAAGCTATTCACAAAGTCATCCAACCAAGTTGTCAACAAGAACATATGAGTGGATTAGCTAAACTCTCTTGTAAGTACTTGTATTAAATTAAATTAAAGTTTAGCTAATACAAGTACTTACAAGAGAAATTTACCTTGAACATAACTTGCAGATACAAAAAACATATTGAGTTCGCATAAGTAGAAAAATTAAAATTAACTCCTTCACCTCTAAGCATGGTGGTCGACATCACCGGGTGTGTATCTAAGAGTGATGGCCTGAGGAGAATTAGTGCACACGTCGAAACCACCTTCTCCAAACATTTTCTTCTATAATAATTTTTCGGAAAAATTATTATTAAAAAAATATGCAACTCATTTATGTAGCTGTAAGCAATTCCATAAGTAATTTATATGAGTGGAGCTAATCAGTTATATTCCCGATTTAGACAAAAAGGTGACAAGTTGCAGTGCGAAAATTATAGAAGCATATCACTACTTTGTGCGGCGTACAAAATATTTTCATGAATCTTAGAAAATAAAATTGGATGATACGGCAACAATATTATTGGGAAGCGTCATGGTGGTTTAGGGCACGTAGATCGACAATAGACTGTTTTTTCACTATCAAGCAGGAACTTGAATAATGCTGAGAGTTCAACATAGACATACACCAAATTTTCGTTGACTTTAAGCAAGCCGAAGGTCATCTAACCAAAATTGCAATCACGTCAATGACCTCCCAACTCCGCATCGATAACCAACCCACCGATTCCTTTGACAAAAATATCGGACTAAAGCAGAGACATGAGCTGGCCCCATCGCTATTCAATTTGGCTCTCTCTCGAGACTAAATTAAAAAAAAAAAACAAAATCTCTTTTTTGTTTATGTTTTGGAAACATTATTTTTGCTACCAACCATCAATAAAACTAAAGTCTGAAAACGAAAAACAACCAAAAATTGGTGTAACGCAATATCAAACGAACTATACACATAATACAGTTTAAATCTTGAAAAACAAAACCGAATGAATGTAACAATAAAAGAAATGAACGAAATAAAGTAAATAGAAAAATAAGCATTAAAAAAAAGCATACAAAAGTTTCAACAGAAAACCTTTCATGTAATATGAAAATAGGTTGCAAAAAGACAAATAAGCGAAACTGTACATAAATGTGAAATTAGTTCATCAGAAAATTGATTATATTTTCATTAACATTCTAAAATGTAAGTAGAGAAAACAAGAAAATAAAGAAGAAAAAAAAGAACTGATTATATGTTACATAAATCATAGCAATGCGAAAGTATAATGCAGTAAGCTGATTCAAGTGAAGAAAATGCAAAGCATATTGTAAATAACCGAAACTGTACTCGTATATATTTGTGAAATAGTTATATCTTCATTTGCATTAATATTCTAATATGTAAGTAAAGCAAAACAAGGAAATAAAGATAAATTAAAGAGAAATTATTTGTTACATTACAGCAATGCAGAACTATTAAAGTAAAGCAAAAAAAAAATATTGTAAAAGACAAATAAGCGAAACAATGTATAAATGTGTAATTAATTATAATTCATCTTCTAGTATGTAAATGGAGCAAAACAAAATCAAATTAAAATGCCTAATAAGTCTAAGCAAACGATTAGTAAAAATATTCAAGCAAAGTAACTCAAAACAAAAATTATGAAAGAACTACAAGTCATTATGATTCAATAAGAAAAAACAAATATTGCGATAAGAAATTAATATTCAAAGGAGCATGTCATAACTTTTTATGAAACGATGAGCAAAGGAAAAAGTAAATTCGATTAAAATCGTTTAAAATAGTAATTTTAAATCAACATTCCAAGTTTACCAATTAAAACAATCAAGCAAAAATGAATATCTTTCACGACATGGCTCTTCAAGCCAGTTGTGAACTTTTCTTTTCAGCAGGGAGGCAATGTTACGGGAACCGCAGTCCAAATATTGCTCGGTTCGTGTTCCGTCGTTCCTCTCTGTGTACTGTAAATGACAACATACATACGAAAAGCTGCGAATTGTAATCAATGCATCTGTGGGCACGGTGTCGTATCATGGATTAGCAGAAGTGGGTGTGTATCCATACTCGTATTAAGTATCAAACATATACACACAAGACTTTGCAATCGAACGCACCGCCCAGCGGAACGAATTGGTTACATGCATTGCGAATCGAGTGAAAGCTTTAGCTTTGTGGTTGCACCAGTCACAGAGAGATGGCACTTAATACGTTAAACTGTTTTGTTGTTGGACTTTGATCTTTTTTGAAATGGTAAATTTTCTTCATTATTTTAGTTGGTAAACAATAAAGTCAGCATAATTATAGTATAAAAGAAACTTAAAGACACAAGACAATCGAGAAGTATTTCTCCATTCACTGGCTCAAGGCGTGCGCCCGAGCTTATTCTATCTCAAGGTACTTAGCCCGAGATAAGTGAATAGTGGGATACGTTCAACTGCGTACTCAAGGCATTAGCCCGAGTATCAGCGTCCCAAGGCAGTTACGCCCGGGGCCTGCAGTTGAACCAGTAATTGATTGATTTATCAATCTGACTGCGTACTCAAGGCATCAGCCCGAGTATTAGCGTCCCAAGGCTTTGTGCCCGGGGCTAGCAGTTGGATTATAATCAATCGATTCGCTAATATAACTGCGTGCTCAAGGCGTCAGCCCGAGCAACAGTTAAAGTCTTAATTAAATTGGTTTGTTTCTCTCTGGTAACAAAAATAATTAAAGAAAATAATAATCGTGCGAATTAACTGCTCCATTAACACTCTAAATTCATAAATATGTAAATATAAAACCTCATTAACTAGTTCTTTAATAAATTAATCACTTCAGAAAATTTCATTCATTGATCGCTCCATAAATGCCCAACTTTATACGTCTCTGCAATAAATTCATTATTGAAAGAATTCCCTAGTAAATATGTTATTAAAATTAATATAGCCAACTGAACTTGTTATTATATGACCAAACAAAGAATAAAATAAAACTTAAAACATTAAACAAAAACACTCTTTTACTGATCTAGTTGGCGAGTATAAAGTAGCAGATAAGTATCATAAAGGAATATCTCTCTCTCCCCGGGAGCCTTGATGTGTATATAGGATACACATCATATCAAGCTCCCAGCACATGCCAGTAAACATAGGGTATACTGATATTGTGCAACAGTCATAAGGAAGCCACCTATCTATATATGAGGTACATTTCTATGTAAGTTGAGCGAAAGTAGTAGCCTATGCGGACGACATCAACACTCTGTCACGGTCATTAACAACTGCCAAAGAATTCTTCCTGAAACTTGACAGCGAAACAAAACTAGTAAGGCTACGAATCAATGAAAATAAAACAAAACTCCTGACGCAGTTGAGGAAAAATACCTCAAATATACAAAATACCGCACTTGGCGAGTACAGTATCGAAAATTTGGGCAAATTTGTGTATTTAGGTGCCAAAATAACGATAAAAATTCTTGACGAACTGGAGGTCTCAGCAATTGTAACACTGCGGAAGTTGCAATGGGCTGGCCACATCAATCGTATGGACCTACAATGGATACCCAAAAAGGTATTCGTTGGGTGAATTGAAGACCGGAGACCAGTAGGAAAACCATGAAAACGCTGGTCTGACTCGGTCGACGAAGACAGTTCATCGCTAAATTGGAGAACTCGGTCAATGGACCAAGACAGTTGGAGGCGCTATTTGCAGGAAGCGAAGGCCCGAGGGGGGCTGCAGTGCTACAAATAAGAAGAAGTAATATTTTTCGGGAGATTTGCCTTTTGCGGAGACTATTTGATATATAAAGATATATATATATATATATATATATATATATATATATATATATATATATATATATATATATATATATATATATATATATATATATATATATATAATATATATAGGTATATAAATATATATTTATATATATATATTTATAGTTACGTGTTCGTTTGGGCCGTAACCATTTGGGAGACAATCCTCTTGACGATGTGACCTGTTTAGTAGAAGAAAATAAAAAAAACAAGAGTTCAATATGGTACAATAAATTTTATTCGTCTTCGTTGCTCCAAGATCTAAACTCTACTGTCGTCATTGGCACATAGTCCTCTTATTAAGAATGCTTATCTCTATTTCCTCAATACAAAACGTTTTTCTTAACCCTATATCTAAGAAAATGAAAAAATATTTATTTCTATTTTAACATAGAAGTGTGAAAAATAGAAATATTTTCACACAAATTAAAATTGCAAATGCTCAAATGCTTATAGCTAGAATACAATGCGGTTTAGTTTATCTTATATCTACAAAAATAAAAATGTTTCTTTCACATCTTAAAATTACAAATATCAAAATGCTTATCATTACTTGCATAATATGGAACGTTTTCCTTAATGTGTTTATCTTAGATTGCTAAAGTAGAGAGTGCGGAGAACTCAAAATGTTATCGGCGTTGTTGTGTGTTTGCGTGAAAGCAAATCACTTGGTGGTGGCGACGTAACTCCTCCCCTCGTAGATGGGATCTTGTCCTCAGGTTCCTTGTGATTTTTTGATGGTAGGAAAACGTTTGGTTTCAGTTTGAGTATTATCTGTCTTATTTTGCAGTAGACGATTACTAACGCCGCTCCTATTACCAGCACAACGTAAGTGGTTTGAATGGTTACACCGAATTGAATTAACATATTTGAATCGTGTAGTTTGGACAGTTTTTACAAGTCAGATTATTCGATTGTTATATGACAAATTTCTTCAATATGTTTAAAGTGTATTTCATGCAGGATAGTGAAGTTTTCTAGTTTCTCGTTCTGTATGAGCAATTTAGAAACGAGGTCTTCGCGAACCACAAGCAATATTGTATTTTTTAATGCAACTTTATTGTGTCAGATGGTGAAATTACGCTGATGGGAAAAGTGTTGCCAGGTTTCGTTGGAAGTAAAATGAAAAACCGATATCAGTAAGGCTGTCCGTTGAGCGACATAGACGATGATTAGATTCAGGAGAGAAAATATGCCATAAATTAGCTTAAAAGGCAAGATGAGGAGGAATTTAAAGAGGTCTTTCCTAGAAATGGTGTTACCTTCCGCGTGGGAGTTCCTTCGGCTAAGGACCTCGGACCCGGCTTGCCATCGAAGACGGTTGTACGTGGCGCCACTCGCTTATCCCCTGGTCCTAAGAAGCCGCCAAGTGAGAACGCGGCCGCCGAACACCCCTCACACAACTCGGACTAACACTCTTTAAGCTCTTCCCTAACAGGGGAAGATTAGAATTACCGGGTGACCAGTTGCACACTTGCCGGGCTCAGATTTTCCGGCGTAACTCACACTGAGCAAAAAAAAACTAAATAAGAAACACTTTCGCTACAGAAATTCCTGAATAAGTCGCAAGGAAATTTACCTTCGAACACACCCGAGCCAGGTGTACAATAAACATGCGCGGCAAACTTACTCTTCCTTCAACAAGCACACAAAAACTTCCACTATTTTACTATATACTATACATTTAATTGCGAAATGCAAATGAAGTTCCAAAAATATTCCACTGTTTCACTATATACTATATATTTAATTGCGAAATGTAAATAAAGTTCCAAAAATATAATGCATTAAAATGTTAAAATTTCACTTACTCTACCTAAGCGGGGGCCCCCCGAAGTAATCTGCGTTGCAATTTTCTGCCAGCGCGCTTATTGTTGCCTGATGTCGCCAATCTCCCTTAGTTGGATCGCTGTTGAAATTTTTCTCCGCTGTTGAAATTTTCCTCCGGTCGCAATTCCTTTCCTTGATGGATTTTTTTCAAGTTTCAGAGCGCTATCCTCGCTTAGTCCTCGCTGTTGTCTCGAACCCGCCAGAAAAGAGAAAGAGCCGTTCTTCCCCATTGGATTTTTCATCGGCTCGGTTTCAACCGGCGAGCCGTTTACTTTTTCCCTGGGCGATTCAATGTTCAATTCAGATCCCCCAACTGGGGTGCATCGGGCAATTGAAATCTAAATTTCCCTTTTTAGTACACTCGCCCATCAGGTGTAGAATGTCAAAGTGACTGACACTCTGTCAGTGTCGTGTTTGTTTATATCGTGCCAAATGTTTGAGTTTGGAAAATACACTAAAAATCGTGGTCGCGTCTTTTTCCCAATGTGTTTAAATTCGTCGGTGATGTGTCGTTGAAGCCATAACGCGGTTGTGTAAAAATGAGTGTCATGACGCGGTAACGTAGAGTGGAATGCCATAACGATTCGAGGTCTCTGGCGGTTGTACTTTCGCTAGGTATAAAAGACTCTTAGATGTTACTCGTTAGTATAAACGTTATTTTCCTGTTTTGCTAGGCTTGTCCGGGTAGTGCACTAGCAAACCAATTAAACCCAAAAGTTGGGAAACAAAGAGTGATTGAGTTTCTTCAACTCCTTGCGACGACCGAAATGGAGTGGTATTTGGCGTTTGATTCCTTGACTCTTCAACGTTCGTATCATCTCTTCATTACAGTAAGTATTCCCAAACATTGAGTACGTCTTTTGCGAATATTTCCATCAATATGCAAATTTATAACTTTCGCTCTAATTTGTACTTCACGGACATTACAAATGTGTACGATCACACAATGGTTGTAAAGTCAAAAGTTTGCTGGGTGGGAAATCCAGAAACCGCTGTTCACATACCCAATAACTTACGTACGAGATTTGGAACGAAAATCCTATCGCTCAGCGATTGATTCGTTCCTTGGTATTGTTTGCGATCAGTTGTGCGTGATGGTAACCGGATTTTCTTTTCTTTTGTTTTTGCCTATTTTTAATTTACATTTTTATTTTAATCTTTCAACATTTCATTTTTGCCTATTTTTACTTTACATTTTTATTTTAATCTTTTAACAGTTCGTTTTTGCCTACATTTTTCTTTTACTTTACATTTATATTCTAATCTTTTAATATTTTTATTTGATTATTTTAACATTTCGTTTTTCCCTATTTTTTTACGTTACATTTTTACTTTAATCTTCTCGCATTTCGTTATTTTGCCTTTTTTTTTTACCATACATTTTTGTTTTAATCTTTTGACATTTTTATTTTATTATTTTAAAATTTTTATTTTTAATATTAACCTGGGCTCGGGTGGTATTTCAACAACCACTGAGAAAAGGAGAAAATAAACAACAAGGTGGAAATCGTTCCCGTGACAATTCCCCCCTTCCTTTAAGTGAATTTCCCTGAAATGCACTCAAAGTCCTGCCTTAGTCCCTACTTCATTCCGCATCGTCCTATTTACTCACTACCTTCTTCTGGGTTCGTAGCCTACACCCCTTATTCCAGTGTTCACAATAATTCCCTGACTCTGATTTGTTTTTTTTTCTTTTAACTATCCTAACCTCACGCCTATCTCGGAAGGGGAAAAAACAGTGAGGAGAAAAACGAGAAAGAATAAAACAGGGAGGAGAAATATGCAAATGCAAATGAAGTAGGTTTCACTGAAATCCACTCTTCTAATACGTTATCTTCCCTGCTTGGGGTTTAGTTAGCCGTTTGAGAAGAGACTAGTTCAACCTTACTTGCCCCGATTCTTCTTAATCTACTCAAAGTTAAAATACCTAGCTGCTGGAGAAACAAGGGTTCACTATGTGCTACGTTTTCCTTCCAACCATTCTAACCGTATACCTTAGCAAGCAACCAATGAATTTCCGAGTTCTGGGGTATTTTCGCGCATCACTACGAGTATTATCTAACAACCCTAATGTTCGATCACTACACGCGTCGACCGCACAGCGTCGTGTTGCGAGTCAGATCAGTCACCCTACCGACAATATGCGTAGGGTAGATGTATGTCTCGCAATTCTACGCAAAGAAAATGATTGAGGCTACTGAAAATAGCAACCGACTATTGGAAATACCACTAAAACACCTAACTGCTACTGAACTCACGACACTATTCTAGGAGGGGAAAAAGGAAATTGTTCCTCTTGACCTTATTGTGTTATAAATCCTATTCAACTAGATTTTGCTTACTTTCTAACTCTCTGAAACCCGCGTTTGCTTACCTGCTAATATCCACCACCATGCTTCGCAACTCAACTATTTTAAGCTATTATTCCTACCCCCAACAACTTCACTAGACCCTTATTCTACTATTGCATATTTCAATGCATGTAACTGACTTGAATCCAAAGCTAACCATTTTCAACCTCCTGATTCTAACCCCATCATCTACGACAAGCGAATTCAGAAGTCGGGATGGTAGTGGCTCGTCAGAAATATAATATAGAAAGAGGAAAAATATGGAAAGAGAAACATCCTCGAAACTCTGGTAAATACCTTTTTTTTCCTTTGTTAGAGTATTAACTCCTGCTATGAAAATTTACTTTAATAACTTCTGACATTTTACTCCACTAATCCAGCCTATCTCTAAACCCTAAGTCAATTGAAGGAAGATTCCCATCCAAGTCGCCCCGATTACCCTGTTCCACCTCCCGATCACGTGAAAACACAATTGTAATAATCCGATTCTACTCTCTTTTAGCAACCAACCAAACAACTGGAGACGTACACCCAAAACAATGCGAGCCGTACCGCTTCGATAGAAAAAAAACGCAACTTCAGGAGGACTCAAGTAGTTTACCGTCGATCCCTCTACAAAGGTAACTCTTTCATTTTCTTTTCCATGTCTTTTCTTATGATGTCCATTTAGTTCTTAGTTAAATCTTATCTGGGTACCTTACTGCCACACCGAACTTCCACTATTCCGTCGCTATAAGATACGAGCCCGATTTGAACGCGCTATGCTACGTAAGGTTTCAGATCCTTTTTTTTTTTTTCTGGTAGGGAGGTGAAGGCATTTACGCCCGCCGAGTCTAGCAGTGTGGTACTCCCATGGAGGATACCCTTGGACTACCCACTAAACACCTCCCCTATCAATCTGAGAACCTAGCCTGGAACCATTTGACACATTACTTCGGGCCAGGTCACGTTTTGTTACGCCGTGGGGTGCCTTCAAGCTTGGGAGTCCCTTTCCTAGCGGGAGGGGAGAGGGGAAGAGAACCGACAATCGGGAGACCGTGACTTACCGATCTTGTGCAGGTAAGACTGAAAACACCCGTGCCTGCTCAAAAGCTGGGTGAGTTAGAAGTCAGTCTCACCATGCCTTCGATTTAGCCACGGTCTCACATCCGGGATGAGGCGCGCAGTCCACCTTCCCTTCGTGCAATTCACCCAAGACTGCTGCCAATCGTTGAGCGAGCGTTGTCTCTCCTCGCGGAAAACGATCTCCCTCGCATCCTCGTTTCGGCGCAGGTAAATAGCGCGGCGCTCTCTAGCAAGGAGGGCGACAGGTATCACGCCTGCAATCACTCTCACGGCCGAGTCGGAGACTGTTGGATACGAAGATGCAATTCGCAGTGCTCCTCTCCTCTGTACCTGTGCCAATCGTTTTCGGTATACCTCCTTGCTGAGAGCGTCGCTCCATACCTCTGCTCCATACAGCACTCATCAAGAGGCGTCTTCTTGATGGGCTGGGCCCCCCTACGTTGGCCATAAGTCGACTCAGGGCCGATATTCCCGAAGCAGCCTTCTCAGCCGTTGCCATGATTTGCTCGGATAAACTCATCTTCGAGTCGACCAGTAGCCCCAGGTACTTCACCGCTGGCTTCGATTCGATTTGTGTATCTCGTTTTTGTCAAGATGACCACTTCGGTTTTCTCCAGTCCTAAACTGAGCCCGCGAGCAGTCATCCAGTCCCTCACTCGGCGCATTAGCATACCTAGCCTAAGTTGCGCTTGTTCAACGGTGCGTCTGGCGACCAGAGCCGCAACATCATCCGTATAGCCGAACAAGCGCGACTCATCTGGCATCTCAAGTCTCAGTTGCCCGTCGTAAGACACGTTCCACAGGTCCGGACCAAGGATAGATCCCTGGGCAACACCCGATGTATTTCCATCCTTCGTTGGCCCTGTGTCGTATCGCAGAGCAGGCTTCGGTCCTTAAGGTAGTTCCTCAAAAGCCGCATTAGATATTCTGAAACTTGAAAAGAGTTTTCCCGCGTGTCCAGAATATCCACCCATCTAGCGGAGTTGAAGGCATTCCTGACGTCGAGTGTCACCAACAGGACGATCCGTCACTTTGGCGACTACATGCCTCTGCCTTTTGGACCGCGCTCACCACTTCTGCAATCGCATCAATGGTAGAACGTCCTGCTCTAAAGCCGTACTGCCGAGAAGATAGGTCCCCAGCAGCACGAATCGCGTCAGTAAGCCTTCCCTTGATGAGTTTCTCTAGCACTTTCCCAGCCGTGTCTAGCATGCATAGCGGGTGGTATGCAGACGGCGATCCGGGATTTCCCTTCCCCTTGCTGATCAGCACGAGCCTCGCCACCTTCCATCGTACCGGGAAAACCCCGTACCGTAGGCAAGCGTTGAATTTGCTGAGCAGCAAGTCAGGACAATGGTGATAGACGAGCCGCAACACCTCAGCTGGAACACCATCTGGACCTGGAGCCTTCCTCGTTTTCAATGAGAGAACTGCCTCCTCCAGCTCCAGCTGTGTGAAGAGTGGGCACTCTACTGCTGTTTCACTATGGACAGCGTCAACACGGACGGGATGGGCGGGGAAGAGTCCCCAAACTATCGCGTCCATCTTTTCCGCGTCATGTATACAAAGTTTCCGTAGGGCACCAAGTTTCCCCATGACCAGCTTGTAGCCAAGGCCCCACGGATCCTTGTTCACATTGTCCACTAGGTCCTGCCAGCAGCGAGCCTTGCTACTGTTGATCAGTTTGCGAAGGCATTTCCTGGCCGATTTATATGCTGCCACCTGCTCGCATGCCTCATCAGGGTTCCGCACCCGTTGAGCCTCACGTCGAAGCTTGTGACACTCCCTTCGCTTGTCAGCGATTTCAGTTGACCACCAGTACACTGGGGGCTTGCCGTGGTGGGGTCTTCGACGGGGCATAGAAGCGCAGCAAGCAGTTGTAATGATGCTCATAGTAGACTTCACCACGTCTTCAGCTGCTCGTTCTTCCGTCCCCTCCGAAGCCCCCTTCAGCGGCTCACCTGCTGTGTGAGCCTTGACGAACCTCTCGACGTCGATCCTTCCGGTTTGGTTCCCTCACAGCCAATGCGGCGAAAGTCGGCGTATTTCTCGAGTTTAGTACGACGAGGGCCATCCTGGCCGCCATTTCCAGGATTTGTTTTCCCCGCGGATCCGTCTGAGGCATGCCCCATTCGATTGCTTTAGCGTTGATGTCGCCCCCAACGAGCACTTTGCCTTCTGCATTCGAGACAGTGCCCTCCAAAGCATTAAGCTTGGCTTGGAAAGATGATATCGACTCGTTAGGCGTTAGGTACACACTAAAGAAGGTGATCCCTGAGCACCGAACCCACACGAAACCATCCCCCCATCCACAACTCTCAACTTGAAAGTCACTGTTCCGAACCCAGATGGCAGCAGTACCAGTTTCATCAGAATACCATAATGCAGGACTTTTATTATGGTGCTGCTCACTCAGCAGCAAGAAGTGGGCTTTCCTGTCCCTCGCAAACTGCTCAAGCAGATTTTGGGCGGTTGAACTGCGGTGTAGGTTTAGCTGCAGGATGCGGGTCATCGAAGCTCTGATTTGGCCTTGGCTTGGGCTTCCTGGAACACCCGGCATTTTCCTGATCCCAAGACGTGTCCAAAATCAAGTTTTGGATCAGCATCCTTGCAAAGGATACAGTGTGCTTCCTTCGTACACTCTTTTCTTTTATGACCCGTTTCACCGCATTTGTAACATAGGGAACTCCTATCGGGTCCTTTGCATACTTGTGTGGTGTAACCATAACCAAGGCATTTGAAACATTGAAGAGGCGTTGCTCTTCGACGTATCCTACAGACAACCCACCCTATTCGTACTTTGCCCTTGTTCAGGAATTGTTCGCGTCCTTTTCGGTCAAGTCAACTATGGCGATGCGTTGTCCCCTGTTGTTTTCTGGTGTCAGTCTCGCTTTGATCCTTCCCACGCTAGGGAACTCCTTTTTGATGGCCTCTTCTACCTCGGCCAGATCCGTCACGCAGTCAATGTCCCGTATTTCGATTGTTGCCATCGGCTCGAGCGGGGCTATAGTTGCACTTTTGCCGAGGACTTTCTTTACTGCGTCACAGAATGCTTCTTTATTGCCGGCCTCTGCTCCGAATTCGACCAGTATGTGGCCCAAACGCGTTGGTCGTACTACTTTAATGGTAGTATTGGTGTCTTCGAGCCTTACGTTTTCCCTGATGCCCCGCAGCACTTCCGCGTAGGATCGGCCATCTTGGGGCTTTACAAGCAGTGCAGTGCCTGCTGCCGGGGTCGTCGTCGGGGCTTCTGCCTCTCCTGTTTTGCACCAGGTCCTTTTTCTAATTGGGCGTCCATGCGAATTTTATTTTCCGGGTTTTTTTGAAGGAGTTTCATTGCGGCTTTCTTCGCTTCTTTTGTAAGCACTGTCTGGAACCCCTGATCTGGTACTCCACGCCCGTCAAGGGCCCTTCCTTTGCTACTTTGCTAATTTTTGGGGAGTCGCATGCAGCTTGTATTCTTTTCAGAACATCTCCCGCTTTTCGAAGTAGTCTTTCTTCTTCGTATTGCTAGGCCGCAATTGTACCTTGCAACCATCCTTGGGAATGGTTTTCGCGTTCCGTTTCCGAGTGCAGTACTTCCGCCACATTTTCAATGTTGGCGGTACAATCACGCGGTTTCTGGTCACTCTTTGCTTTTAGTGCCATAATCTCCTCGTTTGCTTCTGGATTTTTCGTTGCAATGTCGGGATTTGTGACCCTTGCATCGGTCACTTTAGTAACGATCGAGTTTTCGGTGCTCTTTATGTTATCTTCCACTGCTCGAACACCTGAAGCATCCTGCCGAGTCTCCCACTTCTCCTTAATAGGACGCTCGGGCGGTCGCATAATTTTTTTGCTGCGCCCAAACGCCGCAGGAAACTCAGTCTACACCAGACTGTCTGCTGTTCTCCGTTTTTTGTCTACCGTCACTGTTGTCGTGTTAGTCTTCGTTTTTTTCGTGGTTAGTACAGCTCTCGATGTACTGTTGACATCGTGGCTGCAACCGCTGGTTGCGTCGTCGTTGCTTAATTTTTTTATTTCCTTTTTTGGATTTTTTAGGTCTTTTGATTGCTCCAGTTTTGTTGGGTCCCCCCTCGGAGCCGCTATCTCCGTTCGTGTGTGTAGTCGCCTTTTTGGTCCCATGGTTATCTTTGCAGAGCAGGGAGGCCATGCGAGGGTTGGCACAAGCCCTTATGGGGACAAGTGCTCAGAGCCAGACCAGTGCTAATCGGGAGTCCGTCTCAACCGAACCTACACCATAAACCCAATGGTGCGAACTTCGAACGTACTCCGAGGCCTGCCAAGGTTTTACCGGGATGGAGACGGTATGATAGAAGAATTGGAGCCGTTCACACACGAGTTTCACCTCGGCGCTACTGTGCAAAGCAACTAGGTCCAAAACATCACATCCGCCAGCCCAAAGCGTCAATTCCAGTTCGTTGTCCAAAGTGTAGTCCAGATACAATCAGAGTCATTACCTGTCATCCCAGGAGGGCACCTCACGGCACCCCCCATATCCTCGGGTCCGTGGGGGTGGCACTCACCAAAGAATGCTAGCCTCCAAGAATGTTCTTGTCGACCGGCTTTCTCCCTGCGGGAATTTCCTCGGGTACGTGGAGGCGGAACTCCCCAAAGAATGCTAGCCTCCAAGAGTGGTCTTGTCGGCCGGCATTCCCCCTGCGGAGTTTCCTCGGGAACGTGGGGGCGGAACTCCCTAAAGAATGCTAGCCCCCAAGAGTGCTCTTGTCGACCGGTATTCCCCCTACAGGCAAGGTTTCAGATCCTTAGCGTGCCATAGACCCGCTTCATCTCCTTCTTGAGTAACGAGTCGATAGGTAGACGCTGACTCCTTCCTTTGGATTCTGAAAGGTCCTACATATTCCGGTGCCAGCTTCACGGAAAAATAGTACGCGGCATCCGACTGAGCGAAGTTTCGTCTCCAAACCATATCGTTCACCTGGAATGGTGGAGTCCGCTTCCGAAGGTTGTATCTTTGTGAGCTTTGCTCCACCGCCTTTCTCATGTGTTCCTTAACTTCCTCCCGCATTTTGGTCATCAAGCCCTCTCGTAACCTTGGATCATTTTGAACGTCCTCTTCCTCTATTGGGTGATGGTCTTCCCTCGAGGTCACCATTTCGCGTCCAAAGTTTACAAAATACGGGGTCACCTCCATTGTTTGGTGAGTATACGTTCGCAGAGCACACCCGATCTTTGATATTTCCTTATCCCATAACTTATGGTTATCCCCTACGTACGATCTCAGCATCCTTTTGATAGTTTGGTTCACCCGTTCTGTGGGATTAGCCTGGGGGTGATAATAAGCCGTATACTGAATCTTGCTACCGTTTGTGGTGACCAATCTCTGCAACTCTTTAGAGCGGAACTGTACTCCGTTGTCGCAGATCACTACCGCTGGTACTCCAAATAATAAAAATACTTGTTCCTCCAATATCCGTGCGATTGCTTTTCTGTGTGCTTGACGGAGTGGGAAGATAAGCGGAAACTTGCTGAAGTAATCCACGACGGTTAATACGTAGCAATTCCCTAGGGTTGAACGAGGTAAAGGACCTATCAGTTCAACGGGTATTATCGTCCACGGCTCCTTCGCCTGGCCTTCTCTAGAGACCATTGGGCCATACGGACGTCTTCATTCCACTTTAGTCGACTGACAGATATGGCATCTTGCGACATATCATTTAATATCGGCTCTCATTTTGGGCCAAAAGTACCTTTGCAGCACACGATCGTATGTCCTGCCAGCTCCCATATGACACGCCTTTGAATCGTCGTGACACTGTCGGAGTACTTTTCCCCGCTCACCCTTGGGTATAACTCGTTTCCAGCTATTGCCACTTAATTCTGGGTACCTGCCCGTGAGGTGTTTCCACAGTTGTCCGTTTTCCACCCTCCAGTCCGGAAAGTTTTGTGGCTCTCTCTCCACATCTGAAATTATCCGTTCCAGCCACTTATCTCCACTGTTCGTCTCTGCCAGGACTACGTCGACCTCGGAGACTGACCGTGATAAGGCATCTGGTACGAGATGCTCTTTGTCCTTCCTATGCAGGATGTCAAAGTCAAACTGCTGGAGTCGAACAGCCCATCTCGCCAACCGCCCGTTCGGATCTTTCAGGTTGTTTAACCGGACCAACGAATGGTGATCCGTGATCACACTGAACTGCGTTCCTTTTAGATATGGGCGCAGTTTTTCTACTGCCCACAACACCGCTAAGCATTCTTTTTCCGTGGTCGAGTACTTCTTCTCTGCCTTTGTCAAGCTACGGCTGAGGTAGCAGACTACATTCTCCCCCTCTGCATCCTCCTGACTCAACACTGCCCCCAGTCCTGTGTCAGAAGCATCGGTTTGAACTTTGAAGGGCATGGTGAAATCAGGGCATGTGAGGATTGGTGCTGTGGATAGCTTGGTTTTACAACTCAGAAAGGCCTCCTCGCATTCGGCAGTCCACACGGATTTCCGATTTTTCCCCAGAAAATCAGTCAGTGGAGCAGTTAGTGTGGCGTGATCTGGTATAAACCGACGGTACCGAGATACCATGCCCAAGAATTGCCGCACTTTCTTCACGTTTGTAGGTTGTGGGATGTTCAGCAAACAATCCACTTTGTCTGCATCTACATGTAGCCCTCTGTCATCCACCACGTACCCAAGATATTTAAGTTGCGGGGGACAAAACTCACATTTTCCCGAGATACTCAAAGTCCTGCTTCACGCAACCGGCGTAGCACTTCTCGCAAAACCTCCAGATGTGTCCTAAACTCCGAGGTGACCACTATCACATCATCTAGGTAGACGAATACATAAGGCTCCAACTCCGGTCCCAGTATTTGGTCTACCAATCGTTGCCATGTAGCAGAGGCATTATGAAGACCAAACGGCATGCGTTTGAAGTGAAACAGACCCCTCCCTGGAATAGTGTATGCCGTGTAAGGTTTTGATTTCTCGGCCATCGGAACCCGCCAATACGCAGACTTGATGTCTAGAGTGGACAAATATTTGGCGTTTCGGAGCTTATCTAGCGTAGCAGATACATACGGGATCGGATTGGATGTTCAGTTTTCGATAATCAACGCAGAAACGGTATTTCCCATCTTGTTTTTTGACTAGTAGGATCGGGGATGACCAAGCACTTGAGGAAGGTTCAACGACTCCTAACTCGAGCATTTCGTCCAGTTCAGCATTGATGTGTTGCTGGACGGCAGGTGAAACGGGATAGTATCGTTGCTTTACAGGTGGAGAATTGGTTTTAATCTCGTGTTCTACCACGCTTGTGCAACCAAGGCCTTCCCCCATCAGCTCGAACTCCTCCTCTATCAGCCTCTGAAGCTCCCCCTCCTCTGGTTTCGTGAGCTGAGATCTCGCTTGCAGCGCCTCCAGGGTAGCTGTGACGGCAAACTTCCACGACTCACTCTTAAGATTCAACACAATCCCATATAACCGTAAGAAGTCTACCCCCAGTATAAGGGGCTGGTTCACGGCTGGCACTACCAGCATCAGCATCTACTTCGTGTGGCCTTTGACAGTGAGGGGCACCCAAGCTTCCCCTTCCATCTTTGCCCTAGCGTTATTGGCCATTTTTATTAAGACTTGTTCCACTGGGTTCACTTCCATGCCACGAGCCTTTAGCCTCTCCCAGGTTTCCCCGCCCAGGATTGAGTGTGTCGCCCCCGAGTCAACTAGGCCGAACGATGGTAGTTCAAGAATTTGCACTCTTAAATGTGGCCGGTTGTCATCCGGTACCCTTCCCAGTGTATAGCTTAATATTCCCTCTAGTACGGCGGATTCAACCTTTATTCCCGTGCTCTTTCCCCCACCTAGTGAGCACGGTTTCCATTTCCTAACGGATTCGGCGCAGGTTGTTCCCCCTTTGGTGTTGTTCGAGTAGGAGAACAAGTTGGGCAGCTAGTTCGTATGACTCCTTGCTTTCCACACCCATAACAGCGTCGACCTTTTTTTGCATTCTCGGGCGAAATGTTCCCGACTACCGCAAGTCCAACAGGATCCCCGTGTTGCCTCACCAGGCATGTTGATCTCGCTTAATATTTGCGTTTCAGCATATGCCAGGTCCGGTTCTAATAACCGGGTTGTTCTATGACTAGGTGGATGCACAAAAGCTTCCACCGATGCTCGTGTTTCCTCCAACGTGCGACCCACATAATTAGCTCCGCCATTGACGCTATGGTTCTCATAGAAAGTTGCTGCTGGTAGAAAGGAGTGATGTTGCTCCGGAGCACCTTTGATTTCCGCCTTTCCGAGCACGGTTCCGTCAGCCGCCGAAACAGCCTATCCATTACCGCAACGTAAACTCCGATTGACTCGTGTTTGCCTTGCGTTCGGTGGCGGATCTCCTCCCACAAAAGATCATCATGGTTTGGAGGCAAAAACAACTCCCGTAATTTGCGGCACAATTCATCCAAACTGGCCACGTGTTCTCGAGCTGAGCGAAACCAAACCAAGGCTGTCCCTTCAAATAACTCAGCTGCCATTCTAAACAGCTGAGATTTGCTAACTCCTTTAGCCACTCTCAGCTCCTCAACTCGTTCTAAGAATGCATTGACAGACCCAGAGCGGTCGCAGGAGAACCTCACTCCCAATTTGGAGACATCCGGCAGTTTCCGCACCACCTGTTCTGCTATGGGAGTGGAAAACTCTGGTAAAGAAAGTCTTGCTGGCGTTCTTTGATTTTCTGGAGACCGTCCCTCTTCTTCGTGACTCCTTTTCATCCTTTCTTCTTCCCTTACCTCTCCAGTTTTTGTTCTCTTATCCGAAGTTATTGGTATACCAGGCTTAGTCATTCTACTACCACCAGCAGGGATTATGTCGACAGCGCTTTCCACCTCCTTTCCTTCTCCGTCATCACCCTCTGCTTTCAGTAGCAGTTCTCCCATTACCATCATAAGCTCACCCCTAAGCTTGCTTTACTCCTTCTCCTGATCGACTTCCTCCGCCTGAATGTTAGTTATGCGTCTAAGTCCAAATTCAATTTTAATTTTGATTTTCAAGAAGTCGCCGCTATCTGTATCGCCTTCAAACTTCTCCATCAGTAATCGAATCTTGAATATCTTGCTGCGAACGGCCTCGAGATCTTCGCTTGGCGTGTATGGATAGTGTTTGGTTTAGACCATATTTGTATCCATCCCTAGCTCTGCCCTTAATGCCGCCCGTAAATTCCTCATAGTCATTTCCTCGACTGTTCCCGGTGATTGATCTCGTATGCAGAGCTCATACGTCAATTCATCCTTGGACAACCTATCAACTAAAATTTTGGTAGTACGAGACATTTTAGTGTGTACTATTCCCTTTAATAATAATTACCTTAACTCTGACAAATAAAACTACAAAATTCGCTGTTACATTAATTATTTTCTTTATAACACAACTTGTATTCACTGTTCCTTCCTCGGTATGCACTTCAAATTATTATTTTTCATACCCTTCTCGGTTATTTTCCCTGTTTTCTCGTTTTCTTTCCTCTCTCCTAGGCCTGAGGCAATTGATTGGTCTGAATAATCAAAATCGTAAGTCGGTGCCATTTCCTGAAATGAATCGCTAGTAGCTAAGCAATTACCCACTTTTTGAGAGAATTTCACTCCCTTATATTTCCAACACTTGCTCTTATTCACCAAGTCCGATAATATCACACTCCCGCAATGAGACACTATCACTTCACTTCTTTCACTAAGTCGCTAGTGCAAATATCACACTCCCGCAATAAGACACTATCATTGCACTTCTTTTTTTTGGCACTGATTAAGCACTTTTACGGTAAACTTTACTTAACTCGACTCGCGATTACTTTACCCCAATGAACGTTGGGCGCCAAATTGTTACCCTCCGCGTGGGAGTTCCTTCGGCTAAGGAACTCGGACCCGGCTTGTCGTTGAAGACGGTCGTAGGTGGCGCCACTCGCTTACCCTCTGGTTCTAAAAAGCCGCCGAACACCCCTCACACAACTCGGACTAACACTCTTTAAGCTCTTCCCTAACAGGGGAAGATTAGAATTACCGGGTGACCAGTTGCACACTTGCCGGGCTCAGATTTTCCGGCGTAACTCACACCGAGCAAAAAAAAACTAAATAAGAAACACTTTCGCTACAGCAATTCCTGAATAAGTCGCAAGGAAATTTACCTTCGAACACACCCGAGCCAGGTGTACAATAAACATGCGCGGCAAACTTACTTTTCCTTCAACAAGCACACAAAAACTTCCACTATTTTACTATATACTATACATTTAATTGCGAAATGCAAATGAAGTTCCAAAAATATTCCACTGTTTCACTATATACTATATATTTAATTGCGAAATGCAAATAAAGTTCCAAAAATATAATGCATTAAAATGTTAAAATTTCACTTACTCTACCTAAGCGGGGGCCCCCCGAAGTAATCTGCGTTGCAATTTTCTGCCAGCGCGCTTATTATTGCCTGATGTCGCCAATCTCCCTTAGTTGGATCGCTGTTGAAATTTTTCTCCGCTGTTGAAATTTTCCTCCGGTCGAAATTCCTTTCCTTGATGGATTTTTTTCAAGTTTCAGAGCGCTATCCTCGCTTAGTCCTCGCTGCTGTCTCGAACCCGCCAGAAAAGAGAAAGAGCCGTTCTTCCCCATTGGATTTTTCATCGGCTCGGTTTCAACGGGCGAGCCGTTTACTTTTTCTCTGGGCGATTCAATGTTCAATTCAGATCCCCCAACTGGGGTGCATCGGGCAATTGAAATCTAAATTTCCCTTTTTAGTACACTCGCCCATCAGGTGTAGAATGTCAAAGTGACTGACACTCTGTCAGTGTCGTGTTTGTTTATATCGTGCCAAATGTTTGAGTTTGGAAAATACACTAAAAATCGTGGTCGCGTCTTTTTCCCAATGTGTTTAAATTCGTCGGTGATGTGTCGTTGAAGCCATAACGCGGTTGTGTAAAAATGAGTGTCATGACGCGGTAACGTAGAGTGGAATGCGGTGGTTGTACTTTCGGTAGGTATAAAAGACTCTTAGATAGTGTACCAGCAAACCAATTAAACCCAAAAGTTGGGAAACAAAGAGTGATTGAGTTTCTTCAACTCCTTGCGACGACCGAAATGGAGTGGTATTTGGCGTTTGATTCCTTGACTCTCCAACGTTCGTATCATCTCTTCATTACAGTAAGTATTCCCAAACATTGAGTACGATTTTTGCGAATATTTCCATCAATATGCAAATTTATAACTTTCGCTCTAATTTGTACTTCACGGACATTACAAGTGTGTACGATCACACAATGGTGTAAAGTCAAAAGTTTGCTGGGTGGGAAATCCAGAAACCGCTGTTCACATACCCAATAACTTACGTACGAAATTTGGAACGAAAAATTGCGATTTCTACAAGAAGTGCATTTACGGGTCTAACATTAAAAGTTGGAGATTTTGTTCTGATATCGTGCGCAGGGTCAGTAGATTCAGGTTCAGTAGAAAGTTGCAAGATCGCCAGCATCAAGAACTTGTATGAAGTGAAAAATGGTTTTCAAAGCGATGACGATCCATATCAGACAATTGTCCAGTGGTATTCAAGACCGTACAAAATCCCACATCGGCATTTTGATGACGACACAGTATGTATTGACTTCAATGTGGAGCTGATAGAAGATCGTCGTGCATTTGATCCTGTAGTTTTTTGTGGTTCAATTGACTCAGCCCAATCTCTGATGCCTCGTAAAAAGAGTTCATTGCATACTTTCGTTTGTCGCTATAAAATTGTAAAGGTGGTACGCCATTCTGGTCCTATCGCTCAGCGATTGATTCGTTCCTTGGTGTTGTTTGCGATCAGTTGTGCGTGATGGTAACCGGATTTTCTTTTCTTTTGTTTTTGCCTATTTTTAATTCACATTTTTATTTTAATCTTTCAACATTTCGTTTTTGCCTATTTTTACTTTATATTTTTATTTTAATCTTTTAACAGTTCGTTTTTTTTGCCTACATTTTTCTTTTACTTTACATTTATATTCTAATCTTTTAAAATTTTCATTTGATTATTTTAACATTTCGTTTTTCCCTATTTTTTTTACGTTACATTTTTACTTGAATCTTTTCGCATTTCGTTATTTTGCCTTTTTTTTATCATACATTTTTAATTTTAATCTTTTGACATTTTTATTTTAATATTTTAAAATTTTTATTTTTAATATTAACCTGGGCTCGGGTGGTATTTCAACAACCGCTGAGAAAAGGAGAAAATTAACAACAAAGTGCCAATCGTTCCTGTGACAATGGAAGTCATCATGATTATTATAGAGAAGACGCCGATATTTCACGAATCCAGCGGGAGCTCGATCGATTAGTTCGATGGAAACAAAATAAAAAATCTTTATCGAGTAAAATTATTGCAAAAGATTAGGAGAATGCAAGGTCCAAGAAAACTTTTCGGATAAGGACTGGTTATCTGGAGGCTTTTGAAGAGGGAAATCCTGAAGTTGATTTAGCTGAGAGAGAAAATCAAAGTGAAAGAGAAGAGAAATAGTGATCAATTGTAAGATGTGCATATTGAACGCTGAAAAATATTAATTTCTGTCCGTTTGTATTCCTAGTGAGAAGAGAATACAGAAATAAAAGAAGTTATTATTTTTAAATAATTTTTATTCTTTATTATTGTTTTTCAATTTCGCGAATTTTATAAGTTTGAACAGTTTTGATTGCAGGATAGGTATAGTACACTGTGAAAGGTTTCGTAGAAAACCGTCGGCTATTAATAATGATTTTCTCCAAACTGTATCCGTTTTTTTTTTTGTAATCGCTGCATCCAATGAACCGTTTGGGGTTTTTGCACCTAAACTTTAGGTTTTGCTGCTGCATTCGGTTCTTTAAGAAGAAGAAATCTTCCCGATTGACGGTTCTAGACCACATCCATGCAGCCAAAGCGTAATGCTGCAACGTTGGCACCTGATATTCACTCTGTTCTTGCTGCTGGTTCTCTGACATATTTTTCCCGGGATGACTTTATCAATTAATTGAGTTTTATTTTAAATCCGCGTTTGGCTCAGAAGAAATGCTTCTTTATCAAAAGCTATATTCATGTTAGGATATATGCAGTTCATGAGAATGGAAGTATTTAACCACAGGTGATTATAATGTAAATTTTGGTAATTGATAAACATGGTATTGTGGTTTAAATTTTCCTAATTTATGAAAAGATTTGGCTTTGAATTTTTCGCCATTCTGATGATGAAGATAAGAGATATTCCCGAACCAAATGGAATCAATATAAGGAAAAAGAACCGCAGAAACTATTTCCTATTCATATTCCTGGCAACGAAAATATTAATCTGCTAGTGATAAATAAATTAATATAAATAGTTGAGTTTATGGAAAGATTTTCCTCAAAAGTGAAAACGTTTTTGACGTACCAAGATGGAATCAGTTACAGAGCTGTTGAGTTGCAAGCCATTAATATTTGGCAAGATTTTGGAGCTGGAGACGGGAAAGCGCTACCGGATTACAGCTGGCAAAAGGATGGACACACGGTGAGGCAATATTTAAAAAGTTAAGCTTTGATTTTTAATATTTGTTTTTTCTAGTTATGGGACAGCCATCATAGTTGATGTCGCGAATAGCAATTGGATATTTCTCTCATCACGCTACAACAAGTGCAGCAATCGTGTTTTGGATGACTTCAATGCAGGGAAGATAGCATTGAGTTTCAACGGCGATCCAACCCAAAAAATTTGGAGTTCCACGGAGTCGCAATGGAGTCACCGCTATCATACATTAATTAAATATTTTAAAAATAATAATAATATTAATGAGAATTTTGGTTACACATAAGCCCAAGGGCAGCTATAATGGTAACAAAATGTTAAGTTTGTTTGATTATATAAGCAAAAGCAAACTTTTTCTGAAAATGTCTTCTTAAATTATTTTTTTACTGTTTCTTTTTTTTCTCTTGGTGGTTTGATATTTTAGAAGGAATTAATTTGTTTCTTCTTCTTTTCCTTGCTTCTTCAACGTAAACATAATCGTTGTGCTTAGGATAGTGTTTTTCAATGTTTTCAGATCACGATTTAACCAAAAAACAAAAATTAAAAAAAAATTTACGAATACAAAATATACTAAGTTATAATTCGAAGTATTTTTCTCCAAAAAGTAAACTTCAACACATAATTTAAATAAAAGAAAAAATTTATTCACATTAGAAACTTGTTTTATTACTTGAATTTTTTTGTACAATAAATTTTATCAGGAGGAATGCGTTTTGCTGCGCACAAAACCCTCTATGGAAAGTACATCGTAGCGTCTCAGGATAGTGCTTCTTCAGTAGTTTTAGATTTGGACAGAAGTGATCCTCCAAATTGAATATCATAGCAATATTTCCCCGCAAATCCTCAAGCCATTTCTTTTTCTCGAGTCCTTTAACGTATATTGTCACATTTTTTATGTTTTAAAGATAATATTCTTTCACTTCCAAAAATGTCATTAGTCCACATTCTCATTTCAATGCGTGATGATTTTCATATAACCAATGCGCTTGACATTGCAGCTCTCTTGAAAGTAATGAAAAATTGTAGGGGGGTTTGAGTATAAATTGCCGATGAAAACTTCCGTTCACATTCACGACAGCTAACTCTTTGATGACAAACGTATTGTTAGGTCCTCTAAATCCTTGCATGTCGATAACGAAAATCGTCGCCATGATGATGATCGTGATGATAGTGATGAAATGTTATAGTTTGTTTGTTTGCCCAGAATATAAATGTGATAATGAATTAACATTTATGTTTGTTACGGTTTTTATGCAAGTTAAACTTATGTCGACTGAGCCAGATTTTATGGATTCATTTTGACGTGAACAATCGATGACGATAATTGGTGCTGATTTCTTATATTCGCTTCGTGAGAGTAGTGGCTGTGGTTGCACACCGTAGTAAGATTGTTGAAAATTGCAGTACATATCATAAAGAAAAGCAAATCGATCGCGCGTAAATTTAATATTCATATCACCATAAGGATACGATTCAGAGTTTAAATATGTTTTGATATTGGTTAAATCACAGTGATCAAATTTGCTGACATCTTTGTCTTTGAGATTTTACCGATTTGTTTGTAAAACTATCGAGGTTTTGAGAGTTGACCTGTGCTTTTCACATTCCACACATGGTCTGTTGTTGGTAAAACTGAATATTCGTAGAGCACCCTATTCCGAAAACATACTTTAATAGGGTGTCCTGATTCAATCTATTTCAATATTGTCAATTTTTCTGCGCCATCTGGGATAACATGTGGTACCTTCCATCGCAGTTTAAAAATTTTGATGTGCACATCATCACTGGGCAAAAAAATGCGTTTTCATCGCTTCTAGTGCAAACTAGAATTAGCTTACAATAATCTTCGGCAACTCCCAAAAATTTTCTTAGTAGAACAGAAACGTTAAAGTAGCCACTTGATGGTGCAATAGTGACCAGCGACCAGCCAGCATTATAAAGCACTTTACATTCATTTCCATTAAGCGACACATAATTTTTCAATGTTGATGTGCTTCCAAAATTCTTATTTCAATCGATTTCTACTTCATTCAGTTCATACCTTATCTCATCAAATAGGCAAGCAATGCTATTATACGTCAGTTTAGCTGTTGTTGATATTGCTCCGTCTGTTTTAGTTAAGGCACCTTCAACGTAGATGAAACTCTGACTTATACACAAATCCTGTTGTTGTAGGGGTATTCGAATTTCATCACTGCAGTTGTATGCTAATAAGAACGCAGAGTAGCTATGGTATTCAATTTGTGATATACTATTGTCAAAACTGATATTACGTGTGACATTCAAGATCTCACTCATTTTTTTTTAATTTGAATCCCAATGATCTCAAGAGCTGCGTATTTTGTAATGTTAATCGTGGTCTAACTTTTTCGAACTGATTGTGTCCAGATTATTCAGCAGATATTTATCATCGTTATACAGCAGCATTCTGCGGCTTCACATGCAGTCTGACAGTTATTGTTTCTCCCTTGAAGTTTATTATATCTCCGTCTTGGTCAATTAGCTTAAGAGTTAGCGTACTTATTCGTTTGACGTTTACCGGTAAATAAATGACATTGCTAGGAACCCCCACTATTTCATAGCCTGGTCCGACTTCAGGTGAGAATCCGTGGATTGTATGCGAGGGAGTATTATTTATAGAAGAATTTCCAACTATGTTTCAATCAATCCATATTACATTCACTTTACTTATGCTTACAGGTAGATCAAGAGTATATTTCACGTTGATTTTCAATTGTCGTTTAGTGAGCCCTAGTAATTGACCAATGGATCTTTCTTTATCGAAGTACATAGGAGCAGTCGACTTTATTTCACTTTCGAGGATATTATGATTAGCTCGTATTGAAAAGTTTATATTATTATTGATCTTCGCTACCTCTGTATAGATAGTTGGCAATATCATCAATTTCGTATGATCCAACGGGTATTTCTATAATGTGCTTTTTAATGTGCAATAAATTATTTTTTTCGTCTACGTTGGGTACAGAATTAAATGTTTGAAAATCAACAAGACCGCCCTCATAACCATATTGTAAATCGATAGGCGGAAAATATCCTGTTGTAAGAATGAATGTATTTCCACTAAGAATTAATGTTAGTGCCATGACAGTATATAAAACAATGATTGGCTTTCAGTTTTTCGACAATATTTATTTATTTGCATAGATGCATTGAAAATTTACAAAACATTATACAAAAATTTTAAATATAAATGGCCACAATTGTATAAGTCATAGTTTTGATATGTATTGTAGTTGTATTTTATATTAGAACCTAAATAATCTATTAATTCTATCGGAGGCAGTAAATTTCCAAAACTATCGAAGTATTCCACAAAACGATATTTTTATCGTACGCTACCCAATGCGTGTCAGGGCCTTGCATATTATCTTAATTTACAATACCACACTCGATTCGCATTGCAGGCCCCTTGGGTAAATTATTTCGCACAAAAACTCTTCTGAAGTGTGGCAAGGATCTGACGAACCTCTTTAAATCATTTTCATTTAATGCTCTCTTGGGTAACGTTTTTAAAAGTTTTTTGAACCATAATTTAAAAAAAATGCCTAATACTTTTCTGTACGGTTTCAAATCTAGTCTTCAATCTAATGTTATCTCCTCCACTTTCTGGTTTTGTCGCTTTTTTCTTCTAATGTCTTTTTGGCATCATTAGCATCATTAACAGCTTTGGCTATTCCCGCAGCTCCACCAGATAGAGTACCAATAGCAGATAATCCCGCAAAAAGAGGAATCAGGAACGGCAAAACACCACCAACTTTAGGAATAAGTATTATTCGTGGAGTTTTGAGGGTTTTCTTTCGTCCCTTTGTTATGTTTCTTGCAGCAGCTAAGGCTATTCTAATGCTCACCTTCATACTGTCGGGTTTCTTTTATTTAATGATCTTTCGGACTTTGGAAACAACTGTTCTAAATTTCGGTTTACTTTTCAGTCCCATTCCTAATTTTACTTTAGCTTTCATCATATTGGTTACAAGCAACGCGTTAGGACGTTCTGCTGATCCTGCGTTTGCTGATCTGAATCATTGCCACGCCTTTTCGGTTAGTTTTTTATCTAGTTTGTGAATATCGTTCGTTTCTTTAAATTTTGAATATCCAATATCATGCTCTTTACAGGCTTGGTCTAATAGGTTTATTCCGGGATCACCTGTAGCAAGCCGCTCGCTTAACTTTTTACCAGGACCACAGTATTGATAACCAGGTAGATGCTCAATCGGTAGTTTATTAATTAGGGTATTAATGAACCCTCCACCGCTCACCGCTTTTCGTAATGTACTAGTATATTTCTTTTATGATCAATCATTTTATACTGATCTTTTTCTTTGTGTATATGGTTGCATATGTTCCACTTCGGTTAACACCTCTCTGCAGACTATAACACTTTCGGTAAAAGCAAACTTATTTCCACTCCTGTGTTTAGTCAAACTAAGAATGCAGTTGATACAACAACACCAAAAGTTATTGGTGGAAAATACTGACATTGCAAATAAAAGCTATGTAACCGAACATAGCAATTTATTGCCCAATGATATTCGTGGTATAATTCCGGGTCTCTCAAACTGCGGCAAAACTAATGTTACGATTTCTCTGTTAAAACATCCAAATGGCGTTAAATTTGAAAATATTTACATCTACTCAAAATCATTACATCAGCCCAGATTTAAATATTTGAAGCAGGCTGTAAAGCCTATTTCCGGACAAGGCTTCTATACATTTTCAAACAACAGTGAAGTGATTCCACCTGAAAAAGCCAAGTCTAACTCTGTTTTCATTTTCGATGATATTGCCAGCGAGAAACAAGATAATGTTCGATCATATTTCTGTATGGGACGACATCATAATATTGATTGTTTTTATCGGTGTCAAACTTATACAAGAAAACAAAAACACCTTATTCGAGACAACGCAAATTTTTTGATTGTATTCAAACAGGATGATATGAATTTAAGGCACATTTACAATGATCACGTAAACACTGACATGACTTTCGAACAGTTTAGAACCGTTTGCGTGGAGTGTAGGAAGGATAAATGTGGGTTTTGTGTAATTAAGAAAGACAGTCCTCTAGACAAGGAACGATACCGAAAGGGATTCGATACATTTATAATACTATAAAAAGAAACTCATGCCATGCAAGCAGTTTATAAATAGACGAGATCTGTTAAAAGTACTCAAAAGCAGTTTGCAGGACCAGTTTAACAATTGAAAGCGGTTCAAAAGCAGTTCAAAGGATCACCTTAACAGTTCAAAACAGTTCAGCTGCAGTTTCTGAACAGTTAAAAGCAGTTCAGTTGCATTTCAACGGATCAGTTTAATGCAGCTCGATAGCTGTTCAATACAGTTTGATAAAAGTTCAATAAGGTTTGAGTGCAGCAACAGTGAAGACACTTCCAAACAATTTGAAAAAGAAAGAAATCGATTTATGTACTGCAAAAATCATTTCAAAATCAAATTAGAACCTATTGAAAGGATATTTCAAAATATTTCAGATATAATTCGAAACTTGTCAAATTGCTGCTGCTATTGCCCCATCAACAATGAAAAGGACAATGCATGAAAAGCAGTTACTCAGTGATATTGTAAAGACAACAAATTCAATACGGAAAAAGTATCGACAGTTGAAAGCTATCAAAGCTGGAACATACGTTCAGTTGGAGGAAACATTTAAGCCAATCACAAATCCTCTCAAATAATTTGTTAAAAGAGCTAAATTATTGCAAGATCAAGACATAAAAAATGAAATTAAAGAAGAACCTTCATCATTTCGTGTTAAACGTGATGAAGAAGAATTTAAGGAAGAAAGTGACTATGAAGAAGCAGAAGACAATTTTAAAACCCCTACACCAAAGTTTAACCGAAAACTTAACCTTACCAATACTTCATCCAATTCTTCTACAAAAGCTGTTTGTAAATATGTTGCCACTCCGGAAGGACAAGAACATCTTAAAGAATACATGAAGCAAAACAATTTCTCAGATATTTCTAAGCAATATTTTTATATTTATGTGAATCAACCATCTGCAATTGACAGTGTTTATGGAGTATATAGGGATGACGATGATGGATACCAGTGGAAAATAGGAAATTCGAATTTCGCAATCGATGGTAATCATATACTTGTAAATGAAAAATCTTACATTTATAGGTTTATATGAACCGCTTTTTACGAAGAATCCAGATGAAACAATATATACCGACGAAGATTTAGAGAACTATAAAAGCATTCTTCTGCACACTAGTGCTCACAGACGTTCTTATGACAGTAGTAGTCAAATCAATGGAAATTGAAGCTTCAAATATCCAGAAGTAATTTCTAAACTGTTTAATAGCAAAGGAGGAAGAGGGCTAAGACAAACACCGGCCATTAAATACAAAAACTACAGTTTAATGCAAAAATCTAACAAATAGAAAGACTATATATACTCGTATTGGGATGATCCGAATGAACTGGTAAGTCGGTTGCGGTTACTCAATGCATTACAGCAAGCAGGTCACAATAACCATAACAATGAAATTAGATCAATCATTGAAGAATTGAAAGAATCACAAATAATAGAATAAACACGCTGACTATCATCATCATCATCACTAATAATTTATAATATATATTCCAATGAAAGTGGAGGAAAAAGGGCTATTCAAGGACTTCAAGGTCCACCAGGTCCTGCAGCAGGGTCCAGCGGGGCCTCAAGGACCTCGAGGCCCAGAAGGAAAACCTGGTAACGCTGGTCCACAAGGTTTGCCTGGTGCAGGATTCAATAAAACGGAAATCGGTGATTATGTCCTTAATTTCAAACAGTTCAAAAATCTTGGAACACCTGTAGAGGATGATGATGCTTCTACAAAGAACTACGTTGATATTAACATTGAGAAACTTAAAAAATACACGGACAAACAAATTCAAATTCAAAACGACGAAAATGACGCTGAAGAGAAAGATGACACTTTAAAGTGATACATTATAATATACAAATATCAAACAAATTACGAAACTCGGTTCATTCTAAAATGAGCAAGTGAGAATTAGCAAACGAATTACATGCACCTGCTTGAAAAAATTTTAAGTGACGGCGAGTTATAACAAAAGGTTTAGAAGATTTGTGGCAGGCTGATTTAGTCGAAATGGGAGCATATGCTAACGAAAATACAGGATTCCGTTTTCTGCTTACAATGATCGATACATTTTCCAAGTTTGCATGGATAGCTTCTATCAAAACAAAGACTGGCAAAGAAGTTGCTATGGCGATTGAACACATTTTTCAACAAGGCCGCATTCCTAAACACTTGCAAACAGACTACGGAAAAGAATTCTACAACAAATATTTTCAAAATGTTACGGAGAAATACCAGATTAATCATTATTCTACGTATAGTCCTCTGAAGGCATCAATTGTTGAACGATTCAATCGTACCCTAAAGAATATGATGTGGAAAGTGTTTAGTCTGAATGGAAATTATACGTGGATCAATCAAGTTGATGATATAGTGCACGCGTATAATAACAAAAAACACCGAACAATAAAAATGGCTTCGTCTGCTATGAATAGTTCTAATGAAAAATTGCTTCTATCTACCGTTTATACCTAACAACATTAAGTTGATGGGTCCATATTAACATAATGTGGGTGACCATGTGCGAATCAGTAAATACAAACATATATTTGAAAAGAGCTATACACCAAATTGGACAACAGAAGTTTTCAGGATCCGTCAAATTCGTATAACCAATCCCGTTACAAACATTTTAGAAGATTATGAAGGAAACAAAATTGTAGGTGGTTTTTATGAGCTTGAACTGTTGAAAGCTACGCATCGGTCACTTTATCTTGTGGAAAAAATATTAAAAAGGAATGGTAATCAAGCATTTGTGAAGTGGCTGGGATTTTCAGCGAAACAGAACTCCTGGATAAATCTCAAGGATATGATGACGTCGCGATGACAATGAAAAGTTTATTTCTCATTAATGTTAAGATTCACAATGAAACACTGTAGTTTTGATTGAAGAATAAAAAATTATTTATTTATAAATCTTATGTAAAAATAAACAAGCTTTTTTATTTCAAATATTTTCCTACGAACACTATAACATTCACAAGTGTCTGGCCTACATTTTGCATCATCATATGCCCATGGATAGCTCACGTAATGCTTTTCGAATTTGTTCACTTTTTGTGGCATATCAGTGTAGGGTTTCAAAAACGTATAGCAGTTTATGAATTCTTTAAAGTGCTCCCTAAAGATTAGCGGTCTGTTAGTATTAAAAAATTATTTATACTCCTCAATAGAGCGTTAAAGGCCGTTGTCCACATTGTTGTTTTTATTCGTCATTTTCAGGTCGTTGTTCAGATGTTTGTGGTTCAAGCAATCCAGAAATTCTATACTGGTCTTATAGTTTGGATCTTCCTGTTTTATATATTCAACCTCGCCATTACTCAGAATTTTTTCGGTATCAAACTCATGATATTCATAACATGTGATTTTCAGTGCGCGCTTGGAATAGTTGCTGTCATATGTGCATCGAACTGTTAACATTGTTTCATCTTCAAACTCTAATTTGAAATTGCTCTCGATAATTCCAGCTATTTCCATTTCTTTCTTAATCAAATCTTCCCGAAATCCTTCTATTGCTTCATCGACTGTAACAAATCTTCTAGATGGTTCTGTTGTTGTTGTTGTAGTCATCCAAGTTGTTGTTGGCTGTATTTGGGGAATATTCATCCATGATGATGAATTAGCAGCATCATCCTCATTTTGAATCGACGTGTCCGTTCTTGTTGGAGCTATACTAACAGTCATAAGCCGAAAATATAATGCCACTTGCACTGTGTTATTGTCAGGTAAGGCAAGGTTGAATGCTAACTTGTTAGTACTTTCCTTGTCACTAAGCGTCACCACTGCCAGTGGGCTGCCTTGAAGTAAAGGTACTGCAAAAGTCAATATGAGGATAAATTTAAAGACTCCATTCTCTGTTTCAATCAGTTTTCAGAAATGAACTATTGTCTACTTACCATCCCGTGGGTCTATTAATACCGCTCTAAATAATTCAAATGGCCTACTTTATCGGCATCTTCCATTTAAAAAACAAAAGGAAAAGACTTGTTTTTTCTATTACATTTTTTTTTTTATTATTTGTCTACATATTTGTATTTGCTATTATAATTTTATACTAATCTACATCCATCATTATATAAGAATGCCTCCTAGCATATGTTGTAAGCCCGTCCTCTCTTAGGAACTGCTTGTCATCTAAATAATTTAAAGCAGTTTTATTGATACAATCGGTATATAAACTATAAACAGCTGAGACCTAAATATAAACATATTGCTCTTAAATTTTTTTTTCCTAGATAAACGATCCCGATAATTATCCATACTTAACCCATCCATTATTATTTTTTACACCTTTAGCTTTTTTAACTGTTTCATCATTTCCTACGCTAAATGGGCTTTTTCACACGGAAATGGTAAAAACCCATATCCAATTATTAATACTAATTGTTGGGTTCAGATCTTCGAAAGCAACAATGTCCTGCAGTTTTAGCGGAAACTGCAGACCCCAAAAATTGATGAAAAATTATTTAATCGAATTACATTGTCGGTGATGTCATCGATTTGATACGATGAGGTTTTTTCAGAATTACTTTCCACTGGATATAGAGCTGAAATCATGCTCCAATTAAAGCAATAGGCATGTCTATTTTTTATATTCACGCAAGCCCGTTGTAGGGCTAAATTCTTTGGCAGGGGAATAAAACTCGTCCCTTTTAGTGGCTTGAACTCATTCACGATTAAATCACAATGCGTAATTCTAATTAACGCCCATCCACTATCCTTCTCTTGGAATTTTTCCATTTTCGCCAGTACTTGCGCTGTCATATTATCAAACGCGGAGCCTTATTCACTGGGGCTCAATATTTCCTGCATCTTTGTGTTAAACGATTTGATGCTCACAACACAATCACTATCCTTATCCTCCATGGGACCGGCATCCATTTTCATAAATTCGGCAAAAAGTTCAACGTTCAACTTAAATGCCATTCATCCCTCCAGTGATTTACGAAGGTATCGCATCAAGGGACTCTCCATCCTCTTAAAAAATTCCTTGACATCCAGCAGATTCTCGTCTTTATTTTCGAAGAGTAGGGTTTCAATTCGGTTGTTAAAGCAGCTTTTCACCCTTTTTAAATTATCATCAATCGCCTCTGCAGCGTTTCATTTGTGCGAATTTGTTCGCAAATGGAACTGCCATGATGCACTCCCTACATCGATTTCGCAAAATTGGCAATACATAATTTTATATGTTCAATAAAGCTTGCTATATTTTAAATTTAGACTCTGCATGGAACGTAACACAATCAGTTTTTTATCACTGTGCTTAAATCAACACAAAAAAAGCATTTTAGTTATTTTCAGCTCAAAGTACCACAAAGGACAATCTCTGCTTCAAGAAAACGAAAAAAGTGTGAAAAAAAAGCTTTTCAACTCGAAGTTTTTCTATTTGGCTCTACAAAACAGGCGAAACCAACACTTCCCGAAAGGTTTAAGGGCACCGTCAAAGATTATTTAAATTAGATTTTCCTCTCAGTATTATACGCACAAATGGGGGCAATTTAGCACTTATTGTCACAAAGCACTGAAAACAATTTATATTCTTCTTCGCTCCAACTTGATAATAAAAAGCACAACAAGACTTCAAAGGTCTGAGAACATCGAAAACCGTTCACAAACTTAATCCAGTTTAAGCTCACACAGTCGATTTTATATGAAAATTTAGAGAAAAAAAAACACATTCATATCATTACTATCAAACATTTTTTTAGTTCCGTTTAATACGCTATCATGTACTTTTCATATCAATCTGAAAATAAACAATAGAAAATCACGATTGACGATTTCAAACAAAACTAGGAAACCACAATAAACAACTTTCGAATCACTTAATTTCCTACCATTTCTTTCACAAAATATATGGCTTCAAACCTTAAATTCACATATAAATTCAGCACCCCAAAAAAAAACAACATTTTCATATTAAATGCAAACGCTTCCTTCGAAAACATTGAAACTAGAAACCGCATATGAAGAAAATAAATAGAAACACTTCTTTCAAAAGCCCTGAAATTAGAAACCGCATATAACGAAAATATTGCGTAACTATCTCTTCACAATTCTCCAAAATGACTTTTACTTCAAAGCATGAGCAACAACTCAAAACTACAATAAAAAAATCGTACATTTAAATAATCAAAAAACTAAAATATTACTCATAACTATATAATTGCAATTACTTGTGATTAGCGGCTAGTATGGGAGTTCAACGGCATTTTAGTGTAAAACTTTTGCGATTAGCGACAGGTTGATAAGGAGTGTTGTATGGGAAGTGCAAGGTCGTTTAACTTTGGATTGTTTGCGGATGGAATCGAAAATTATCATAGTTGTAGCTGCCTCTTATCAAAAGCCCATTCACCAACTACAACCATGACCATAATCAACTTCTTATCACGCAATACGCTAACCGAAATAATCCTAAACTAAAATCCATTTGAGCTTAAAGAAAAAATTAGCCGCCATCCAACATGCAAAACTATGATGGTGATAAGTGATTTGTGGGAAATGCAAGGTCGTTTAACTTTAAATTGTTTGCGGTGTGTGCTGTAGTGTGACAAGGAATTGAGAATGGTCATAGTTGTAGCCGCTTCTTATCAACAACCCAAAATTTTACACTTAAAATCTATATGAACTCACAAACAGCCAGACGTGACGTCACACTCGCCCTTATCACCAACCAATTTATACAACACAACCATGAGCACACTCCATTCTTTATCACTCCAACCGTAGCGCCGTCCAGCATGGGAGACCCCCAGACGTGACGTCACACTCGCCCTTATCACTAACCTATTCATACAGCACAACCATGAACACACGCCATTCCTTATCACTCCAACCACAAACCATACAAACCCAAAACAACCTCCTCTTCACCCCACACTCCCCTTGTCTACAAATTCTAACCGCAAACTATTTGTATGAAGCAGATTTAGAACCCCCTATTCCTACTACTAAAAGGATATTTAGATGAAAAGTATTCGATTTTGCATTGGGGACTATCTCGCTGCATTTATCGATTTTTTCTTGCGTAAGAGCTAGCAGTTGTGAAAAATCAATGAAATTGACAATTTCCAGAATTTGCTTTTCAGTTTATTGGGCAGATCTAATTCAGCGGTTAATTGTTGATTCGAGTAGATCATTCTAGAAATTAGTTTGAGTTGTGATTTTATGCAATTCGCGACGGAATTCGTTAGATGCTTCCAGAAGTATTTTATCGTTGCGACGATGAGTTTCTTCATTTTGTTCAATTTCATTGAAGCTTTCCTTAATAATTTGACGGTCTTCATTGTCGAGTGTGCCTTCGACAATTTCCTGAAGGTTCCAATCACATTTAATAAGCCACGTTTTGAAAGGGGATGGAAAAATAGTGTGGAAATCTCTTTATTGACATGATTAATAGTCTGTCTAGCATTCTCTGTGTGAATGTAGGCGTTTTGATCTTGGAAGTGCATTAGCATTTCTTCGAGACTCTTAGTGAGATTCTGTAAGTTGCTCAGGTACATATAAAGGATGCCCGATTATGACTTTGTTGGATGCAACTTGAACTTGTCCTGTTGTCATCAATATGAATCCGTTCTGTTATGTTGGTGGTTGAGTCGTGATTGACTGGGTTGTTGTTCAGCAGATTACTGCTAGCATCGTGAGCAAAATGCCTGAAAGAAAAAAATTGTTTTTTCAATTTTCGTTGGCATTGGGGATGGATCTGTTGAGTAGGTTTTGCTTTTTTGAAACGAGGTTGCAATTTGGTTACGGTATGATTTTTAACCCAATCATTATCAAGTTCTTCAGTGTATCTTGACTGATTGTGTTTCTCGATAATTTTCTCCTTATATTGCTGAAGTTTGTTGTGAATCTCTTCATAGGACAGATTTGTCTCTCCAAAGAATATTGATGATAGGGTTTCGCTATGGGCTGTATGAGTTGAAGTGTTATAGAAATGCACACATTCTTCTACGGAATTAAGCGCGCAAAGTGTTTTATCTTCTTGCTGCTGCCGTGATAAGAATGTTCGCATTTGTTCATTTAGTGTGCGATTTCAATGTTAGCATTATCAGTTTTGTGATGGGGTGACGTGAAATGGTATTCTATATTTTCCATCTCGAGCCATTCTTTTGTTTTTTTCGGCTTTTATGGCGCACTCGTTATCGGCAACGAGAAGTTTGTGTTTGCCAATTTTATTAAAAATTTGGCGATGTGCATTTACAATAGTGTCCCATTGTCGGTTTTTGAGAGATGTGATTGCACGAAATTCAGAAAATTTATCTAAATAAGTAAGGTATGGAGAATTTTTATCACGAAACCAAATATCTATATGAAAGATTTCCCTCTGTCTTCTTGGTGTTGGTGTGAGTTTGAATTTTCCTTTAGGGGGGTTTTGATCATACTTGCGTTGGTTGCAAGTCTCACATTGGTTAATATAGTTAGTGATAATGTCTTTGAGGCGCGGGTAATAGAATTTGTTGCAAAAATTTTCATAAACCTTGTTAATGCCGGGATGGTTTGTTCTCCGATGTAGTTTAGCAATTTCCTCTTGAATTTCGGGCAGATTGCTATCTTTTAATAGTTTATTGGCTGCAACAAATGTGATTCTCGGATGCGTTTTCTTTCATTCATTGTATCGTTTCTTCCATTCATTGTATCGTGCGAATGATAAAATTTTGCGTTCCTTCTTTCCAATACAAAGAAGCACAGCCGGTTTTAATTTACTGATATTGATTACTACCTGATAGTTGAAGCAATTTAGAGGCTTTTCAGATATGGTTATGTAAGTACTATTGTCTTCAGCGGCTGTATGTTGTGTCGCTAAGGAATTCATGTCCTCGTGGACGTTAATTTCTACCCTTGCTAGTGCGTCAGCTACAAAGTTGTCTTTTCCTTTCACGTGTTTGATGGCGAAGTCATAATCAATTAATTTAAGCTTCCATCGTTGAAGTCGTGGATTATCCACTTTAAGGTTTTCCAGATATCTAAGCGGTTTGTGGTCGGTGTGTAAAATAAATTTGCGACCATATATGTAAGGTCTGAAATATTTGAGTGTGAAGACTATCGCAAGTAACTCCTATCCAATAGCAGAAAATTTAGTTTCGCTATTATTTAATGTTCAAGATGCGAAGTAAATTGGTTTATTGTTTTGTGACAAAACAGCGCCTATGGCAAAATTTGAAGCGTCTGTGGTCACTGTAAAAGTTTGCTCGAAATTCGGATGCTGAAGTATTGGATGATTCGTGATGTAAAGTTTAAGTTTTTCAAATGCCTCGATGTATTCAGCATCGTTGCAATCAATTTTTGAGTCTTCCGTAGACATTTAGTCATAGGACGTGCAATTTTTGAAAAATCTCTTATAAATTTCCTATAGAACCCCGTTAATCCTAGAAAGGATTTCGTTTGCTTTGGGATCTTTGGGAGTGGAAATTTTTCAACTGCTACCATTTTTTTGGGTTGGCTTAATATGACTAAGAAATTCAATTGATTTTTGCAAAAAATGTGTTTTCGATATTTCAATCTTTAAGTTCGCTTTTCTGAGTGTTTGTTGCACATTTCTTAGAGATTACTCATGTTCCACAAGAATTGAACTATAAACTAATATGTCGTCCATATAAACTATGCATAATTTTCCAACATACTCATGGAGGATAGAATTCATCAGCCGTTGAAAAGTGGCAGGAGCATTTTTTAATTCAAACGACATATGAGTGAACTCGAAATGACCGTCGTCCGTTGAAAACGCTGTTTTGTGTCGATCCTCAGGTCGTATTTCTATTTGATGAAATCCTTTGGCCAGGTTGATAGAAGTAAAATAATTAGCATGGCCAAGCTGATCTAAAATATCGTCAATCTGTGGTATAGGATATTTATCTCCCACAGTCACGTTATTAATTTTGCGAAAGTCAAATACGAGTCGATGCTTCCCATTTTCTTGCGATCACCCAGGTGGGTGAGTTGTATGGCGATTTCAATGGCTGCATAATGCCTTGGGCTAAATCCTCTGCAATTTGCGTTTTCGCAAAATTTCGCAAGGTATAAGGGTGACGGTAGTTTCATTGATATATGGGATTTTCATGTATGAGCTTGAGTTCATGTTTAATTTCATGAGTGAAAGTGAGTTTTTGTGTCTTTTTATATTCAAGATCACGGAATTCACCCTTTGATTTGATCTACGAGAGCTTCTACCTCTTTCGAGAATGTAGACAATTTAGTGTCTGCTTTGTGTCAATAAAAAATGATCGTACACAGTTCTGCTTTCAACTTCATATTCTCGAATAGATTGAAATTAAGACTTTTAAGCTTCTGGAGCAGGGTTGTTGCGGGTCTTCACATCCGCATCCGCAACTGCGGAACTTCCGCATTATTTTGATATCTGCATTCGCATCCGCATCTGCAAATATCAATGCGGAGTTTTTGCGAATGCAGATGTTGTGCAAGTTGTGACAAGATATTAATGCGAATCTCCGATAATGGCAAGAGCTATCGAATATTCGTAGAACAACTGGTAAGAATGATAGGACAGAAAAGTTTGGTTCGTGTAGGAATTTAGACGTGTTACGCGTATTGAGTTGTGTATTTCGTCATTGGCAATTGAAGTTTTTCATCTTCGTGAAAATTTGCTTAGTTCAGAATGTCGCCAACAACGCGAAGTGAAATTCGGGCTTACTTTACGCCAGACGATCAAGATCGGGACAAATCGAAGTGCAAAATATGTTTCAAAACGTATTTTTGTAAGGGCCGTACAACGACATCTTTGAAAAATCATTTGAAATCGATGCATCCCGAACAATTTAAGCTGTTTCAACAAAGATCGAATGATAAAAAATTGCTGGAAAAAGAACAAGAATCAGGTGAAATTTGGTTTATTCAGTTTTAATACGATTTCTATGACAGAAAACTTTCTATGTGCAGAAAACAAAACCAATGCAACTGTGTTATTATGTCTGCATTTTCCATTTCTTGCATTTGTAATGCAAATGCCTTTGAGATTTTCCTTTTCTGCACATAGTCATTTTGTAGTCATTTTAAGGGTTTTGTAAAAGAAAAATTTTACGATATCCCTATAGAAACCAGTCTGCCCGTCCTTCCGTCAATGCGTCACAGCAGCATTTCTCAGAAACTGGAGAAGCTACAGCCACCAAATTTTGTGAACAGGTCATGAGTTTCTGGATAATGAAAGTTCCGTTGTGGAAAAAAATCTAATGATTTTGGGAGGTCTCCTCATACAAGAGTCCAATCCTCAAACATTTTTTTTTGCCAAAGATAGTTGCGTTGGGTGTCAAATGAAATGCCTTGATAAGATCATTCGATTCAGATCTTAAAATAGCAGTTATCAGTTTTACATTTTCCCCATTAAAATCGTATACGTAAACTTAATTTCAATGAAACTTTACATTTGAGAAGCCATACAGTAGATTCTTATATTCTGTAAATTACATGACCATTAAAGGATATTTGCGGAAGTTATATCCATTTGAATTTTTCAAATTACAGCAATATCTTTCATCAATTCAGGCACTGCATTTCCCTTTCCAAAACAAGTTATGATATATTTTTCTAATCATTTTTTCCAGATTACGGTCCTTCTTTTCTTCAGAAGGCGAAAAAACAACTTTCTCTTGAGGAGGCAGTTCAAAGAGAAAATAAATGGGATTATAGCAATACAAAATCACAAAAAATAGACAAACTAATAGGCGAAATGATTGCCCTCCGAAATTTGCCCTTTAACTTCGTGGAAGGCATAGGGTTCCGAAGGTTGCTACAAGAAATAGTACCGAAATACAACCTGAGAGGGCGCAATTTTTTTACTAATTTTGTGTGTAAAGAGCTCTATGGAAAAGTAGCTAGTAAACTGAAAGAATTAATTAAAAAATTTCGATTTCATGTCATTTACGGTTCTTTGCTTAGTTTGACTGGCCACGGAATATCAGAACACTTTAAGTGAGTGTCAATTGTCCTGAATTGCAAGACTTTTGACGACCGCCATACTGGTGACTTAATCGCTGAAAAATTCGAAAAAATGCTGCTGGAGTGAAATATTCCAAAAGAGCGAGTACATTGCATTGTTCGTGACGAAGGCATCAATTGTATTGTTCATAAAATGCAATTAGCTATTCGCAGTTGCTTGCTATCTCAAGAAAATATAAGAAATATCAAGCAAAAGTGCAAAAGAATTTCCGCTCACTTCAACCATTCAACGATTGCTCAAAAACAGCTGCAAAAGGTCCAAGACCGACTGAATCAACCCAACCTTAAAATTTTTCAAGATCGCGTAACGCGATGGAATAGTTTATTTTATATGTTTAAGCGATTTATAAGGGTGAAAAACGCATTAAGCCTTTACTTTAATGAGCACCGCATTAACATTGATCCCATCACGCCAGAAGATTGGAAAATTCTCGAGTGCTGTGTTGAATTGCTGAAACCTTTTGAGGAAGCCACACGGGAACTAAGCAGCTCTCAAACCCTTATATCATCAGTTATTCCAATAATTCAAATGCTCATAAAGAAACTCGATGACTTTTTGTCAAGATGGGAATATTTTTACGCAATTCAACATGCAATTATAACACTGAAAACAGAAATTTGTGCCAAGTTTTCTGGCTTTGAAGAGAACCATTTATTTGCAATATCCTTTTATCTAGATCCTCGGTACAAGCATAACCTTTTCAAACCAGTAACAGAGGAAAAGATAAAATTTTACAGATCAAAATCCTCCATCATATTAATACAGATTGTTCGAGTTCCAAGCAAGCTAAGAGGAGCAGGACCAGAGAATCTCCCGAACAAACTACACATACACAGCAGCCGATACCATCCTTTCCTGATAAATCTAGCCTTAAAAGTGACTTGGCTATGATGCTGGATTCCTCAAGTGACGACAACGATGACGAAGAAACATTTGATATCAATGACCCAGTTGCGCTTCTCAAAAAGGAATTGGTTTTGTATCGAAATAAAAAAACAGCAGCTGTATCTGAAAACCCTCTTGACTGGTGGAGCATTAATCTAAGCGAATTTAAGATGCTATCAGCTATAGCACGGAGATATTTGTCACCTCCACCAGCAAGTGTTCCAAGTGAACAATTATTTAGTGGTGCGGGGCTTATCTACGAACCTCTGCAAAACAGGTTAGAGTCTGAAAAGGCAGCAACTTTCCTTTTTATCAAACATAATGCACCAATTTTTGAATTCCGTTATTAAATATTTTATAACAAAATAAACAAAAACTCCATCATCATTTCATAATAAAGAAATAACTATTACAAGTGATTTTTTCAATCCTAAATTAAATTTTTCTTAAAAACCATCAACATCCACATCCGCATCCGTTGATGTGCATCCGAAAATAATCGCATTCGCATCTGCGGATGTCGAAAATTCTGGATCCGCAACATCCCTGTTCTGGAGTATAAATTTCGCCGTGCTCCATTTCAAATGAAATTTTAGCACCGTTGATTTCAAGGGAGTTATGGGCAGAATTTAAGATTGGAGCGAATTTCGGTCAATACCCACTCAATGCAGTCACTCAAAATTCAATTATTTGGGGGATTCAGTTTGCATGGCGTATCTAATGAAAATCTTGTCATCTGTTGTGGATACGGTTAGAGGCTCTGAGAGAAGGTAACGGTGATATGGTGCAACTGTATCGATATTCAGAAGGCAGTGAGTGCTGCTTGGGTCAATCAGACATCTTATCGTCACTTGTTCTATCGTGAAGTGAACAATCGGTAGTTGGTTGAGATTTCCAAGGCTGTTAACCGAAAATCCTCGGTCTCATTGCGTAGAGATGAGCCAGTAGAATTTATTGTATTCATTGATTTATTAGAGGACAGAGTTAGGTCACGAATTCTATTATTGCGAAAAAAAGAATAGCCCTGCCACTGATTAGTGGAGGTAGGTTGTTCTCCTAGAATAGGATTATAACCTTGAGTACCTTGATTTGAATGCGTTTGCACTTGTTGAATAAAATTTCCGCGGGCATTATTGTTTTTACGTCTGCGCGATAGCGAAAAATGAAGGCAACAAGAACTCATTAATACAGAATAAGCATCTTCGAGAGATTCAGGTTTATGAGCACGCAACAAACCACGAATAGGTTCCAGGCACTTATCTATAAAACATTTTTCACGATTTCAATTTTCGTTGGCATTGGGGGTGAATCTGTTGAGTAGGTTTTGCTTTTTTGAAACGAGGTTGCAATTTGGTTACGGTATGATTTTTAACCCAATCATTATCAAGTTCTTCAGTGTATCTTGACTGATTGTGTTCCTCGATAATTTTCTCCTTATATTGCTGAAGTTTGTTGTGAATCTCTTCATAGGACAGATTTGTCTCTCCAAAGAATATTGATGATAGGGTTTCGCTATGGGCTGTATGAGTTGAAGTGTTATAGAAATGCACACATTCTTCTACGGAATTAAGCGCGCAAAGTGTTTTATCTTCTTGCTGCTGCCGTGATAAGAATGTTCGCATTTGTTCATTTAGTGTGCGATTTCAATGTTAGCATTATCAGTTTTGTGATGGGGTGACGTGAAATGGTATTCTATATTTTCCATCTCGAGCCATTCTTTTGTTTTTCTCGGCTTTTATGGCGGACTCGTTATCGGCAACGAGAAGTTTGGGTTTGCCAATTTTATTAAAAAATTGGCGAAGTGCATTTACAATAGTGTCCCATTGTCGGTTTTTGAGAGATGTGATTGCACGAAATTCAGAAAATTTATCTAAACAAGTAAGGCATGGAGAACTTTTATCACGAAACTAAATATCTATATGAAAGATTTCCCTCGATCTTCTTGGTGTTGGTGTGAGTTTGAATTTTCCTTTAGGGGGGTTTTGATCATACTTGCGTTGGTTGCAAGTCTCACATTGGTTAATATAGTTAGTGATAATGTCTTTGAGGCGCGGGTAATAGAATTTGTTGCAAAAATTTTCATAAACCTTGTTAATGCCGGGATGGTTTGTTCTCCGATGTAGTCTAGCAATTTCCTCTTGAATTTCGGGCAGATTGCTATCTTTTAATAGTTTATTGGCTGCAACAAATGTGATTCTCGGATGCGTTTTCTTCCATTCATTGTATCGTTTCTTCCATTCATTGTATCGTGCGAATGATAAAATTTTGCGTTTCTTCTTTCCAATACAAAGAAGCACAACCGGTTTTAATTTACCGATATTGATTACTACCTGATAGTTGAAGCAATTTAGAGGCTTTTCAGATATGGTTACGTACGTACTATTGTCTTCAGCGGCTGTATGTTGTATCGCTAAGGAATTCATGTCCTCGTGGACGTTAATTTCTACCCTTGCTAGTGCGTCAGCTACAAAGTTGTCTTTTCCTTTCACGTGTTTGATGGCGAAGTCATAATCAATTAATTTAAGCTTCCATCGTTGAAGTCGTGGATTATCCACTTTAAGGTTTTCCAGATATCTAAGCGGTTTGTGGTCGGTGTGTAAAATAAATTTGCGACCATATATGTAAGGTCTGAAATATTTGAGTGTGAAGACTATCGTAAGTAACTCCTATCCAATAGGAGAAAATTTAGTTTCGCTATTATTTAATGATCAAGATGCGAAGTAAATTGGTTTATTGTTTTGTGACAAAACAGCGCCTATGGCAAAATTTGAAGCGTCTGTGGTCACTGTAAAAGTTTGCTCGAAATTCGGATGCTGAAGTATTGGATGATTCGTGATGTAAAGTTTAAGTTTTCTAAATGCCTCGATGTATTCAGCATCGTTGCAATCAATTTTGGAATCTTTCCGTAGACATTTAGTCAAAGGTCGTGCAATTTTTGAAAAATCTCTTATAAATTTCCTATAGAACCCCGTTAATCCTAGAAAGGACTTCGTTTGCTTTGGGATCTTTGAAAGTGGAAATTTTTCAACTGCTACCAGTTTTTTGGGTTGGCTTAATTCCTTCGCTTGTTACTATATGACTAAGAAATTCAATTGATTTTTGCAAAAGATGTGTTTTCGATATTTCAATCTTTAAGTTCGCTTTTCTGAGTGTTTGTTGCACTTTTCTTAGAGATTACTCATGTTCCACAAGAATTGAACTATAAACTAATATGTCGTCCATATAAACTATGCATAATTTTCCAACATACTCATGGAGGATAGAATTCATCAGCCGTTGAAAAGTGGCAGGAGCATTTTTTAATTCAAACGGCATATGAGTGAACTCGAAATGACCGTCGTCCGTTGAAAACGCTGTTTTGTGTCGATCCTCAGGTCGTATTTCTATTTGATGAAAGCCTTTGGCCAGGTTGATAGAAGTAAAATAATTAGCATGGCCAAGCTGATCTAAAATATCGTCAATCTGTGGTATAGAATATTTATCTCCCACAGTCACGTTATTAATTTTGTGAAAGTCAAATACGAGTCGATGCTTCCCATTTTCTTGCGATCCCCCAGGTGGGTGAGTTGTATGGCGATTTCGATGGCTGTATAATGCCTTGGGCTAAATCCTCTGCAATTTGCGTCTTCACGAAATTTCGCAAAGTATAAGGGTGACGGTAGTTTCATTGATATATGGAATTTCCATGTGTGAGCTTGAGTTCATGTTTAATTTCATGAGTGAAAGTGAGTTTTTCTGTCTTTTTATATTCAAGATCACGAAATTCACCCTTTGATTTGATCTACGAGAGCTTCTTCCTCTTTCGAGAATGTAGACAATTTAGTGTCTGCTTTGTGTCAATGAAAAATGATCGTACTCGTACACAGTTCTGCTTTCAACTTTATATTCTCGAATAGATTGAAATTAAAACTTTTGAGCTTCTGGAGTATAAATTTCGCCGTGCTCCATTTCAAAAGAAATTTTAGCACCGTTGATTTCAAGGGAGTTATGGGCAGAATTTAAGATTGGAGCGAATTTTGGTCAATACCCACTCAATGCAGTCACTCAAATTCAATTCTTTGGGGAATTCAGCTTGCATGGCGTATCTAATGAAAATCTTGTCATCTGTTGTGGATACGGTTAGAGGCTCTGAGAGAAGGTAACGGTGATATGGTGCAACTGTATCGATATTCAGAAGGCAGTGAGTGCTGCTTGGGTCAATCAGACATCTTATCGTCACTTGTTCTACCGTTAAGTGAACAATCGGTAGTTGGTTGAGATTTCCAAGGCTGTTAACCAAAAATCCTCGGTCTCATTGCGTAGAGATGAGGCAGTAGAATTTATTGTATTCATTGATTTATTAGAGGACAAAGTTAGGTCACGAATTCTATTATTGCGAAAAAAAGAATAGCCCTGCGGCTGATTAGTGGAGGTAGGTTGTTCTCCTAGAATAGGGTTATAACCTTGAGTACCTTGATTTGAATGCGTTTGCACTTGTTGAATAAAATTTCCGCGGGCATTATTGTTTTTACGTCTGCGCGATAGCGAAAAATGAAGGCAACAAGAACTCATTAATACAGAATAAGCATCTTCGAGAGATTCAGGTTTATGAGCACATAACAAACCACGAATAGGTTCCAGGCACTTATCTATAAAACAATTTTTCATGATTGCACTGCGATGAGCAATATCACTTATCTTTTGTTCCACGGTAAGAAACACATTTCGTTTTTAGGTCTTTGTAAAAAATTTTTTTTACAAAGACCTACTAGTTTTGCGACCTGTCTGTCCGTCCGTCTGTCCGTCTGTCCGTGCGTCACAGCTGATTTCCTCAGAAACTATAGAAGCTAGAATGCTCAATCTTTGTGAAAAGGTCAAAAGTGATAGTCTCTCAAAAGTTAAGGCCTTAACAAAAATTTAAAAAATGTTTAAGGGAGATCCCCCCTAATAACGAATTGGCCCTTAAAAATTTTTTTTCATCAAAGGTGGGGTATCAAATGAAAGGTCTTAATTCGAACTTTGAGAATCTGAAATAAAAAAATCATTTCATGAATTAGGGGGTCCAGGGGAAGGCAAAATGTATCCAAAATTTGTGTCCCCCCCCCCCTCGCGCCGAAAAATCTGAAAATTATCACAAACGTGGAACTTTATGAGTACAAGGGCAACAAAATACCTTGGAAATCGAAATTCGCTCAATTTTGTTAATAATAGTATGATTTGTAGAATTTTTTGCCCATAAATTCAAAACGATACCTTTAAACGTCTTGAAATTTCGCAATTATATAGACTAACATAAGATATTCGCAAAATTTAATTGAGATCGAACCATAATCAAGTGAGTTATAGCCATTTCAATTATATGGAATTACACCAACAATAACACGTGTTTATGGTCGATATAGGGTTTTCCAATAAGAGGTGTTATTTTGATATTAAAAGAAAAATGCCATTTTTAATACAACTGATCGAATGTTTATTTCATTATAAAGAAGAAGATATGCCGTTAATAGCAGTAATTAACATTGAGCAAATAACCACTACGACACGCTTACAGGACCATATCCTCTTCATGAAATTTTGCATAACCAAATCGCAAATTCCATCTTTGAGATCTTGAATCGACGCTGGGCTATTGGCATAGGCCTTCTCTATCACGTGGCTTCAAAGGAAGAAGTTGCAGAAGATCTATCCAAAATAACACCTCTTATTGGAAAACCCTATATATATTTAAAATTGACTTAGGCACTTTTATTTTCTTTCAATTTGCATGAAAATTTAAGGAATAGTGTTTAATTCAGAAAAATCATTTAAGCTAGATTAAAATGGCGGCTGCACTGTGCTTATGAAACAAACTGTGCATCTTTTGTATAAATTTGAACGATTTCATATCTAAGTATTGGTTGAATAATTCAAGTTATCGATTCACGCCATTAGAAAACTTGCTTCTAACCCTAGGATGTTTACAAAGACCTTCTGGTAGGAGCACTCTCCTGCTTACTCATTTGTTATTTTATTACATATTTGGTTTAAACACTTACCGATATACTGATAAAGTTGCATTAGTGTGGTAAATCGTGCTGCTCGTAGTTGTTCTGTCAATCTGATTTCAGTTTCTGGTTCATCGATGTTCATTACGAGCGCCTTCCTTATTGCAATCCAAGCGGAGGGATTGCGTGCATTGATGATTTCCTTTGGCCTGCCACTCATCCGCTCAAGAATTTGAAATTCGATGCGCATTTGATTTGGTGCTGGTAGCTTTTTTATTTCCTCCTATATAGCGTCCACTGATACACTAAACGAATATAAGCCGATCTGCTTGCCGTCAAATACTGGGATCGTTGAAATGTAGTGGCTAATTGTTTTCTAATCCATCGTGATAGATCCTTGTAGGCTTTTGCCAATTAGCTTCGAACTGTCCGTATGCACCTTCTTCCTGACATTGTTCTGCTTCCTCAAAAAATTTATCCAGTTTTGAGCGCATGCAATTTTGAGTCCGTTGAACCTTGTTGCTGATGAGCTGAATATTCCGGATGCTGACTGCGCCAATTATGTGATGGCTTCGGGCCGTAACAATTTGGGAGACAATCCTCTTGACGATGTGATTTGTTTAGTAGAAGTAAATAAACAAAAACAAGAGTTCAATATGGTACAATAAATTTTATTCGTCTTCGTTGCTCCAAGATCTAAACTCTACTGTCGTCATTGGCACATAGTCCTCTTATTAAAAATGCTTATCTCTATTTCCTTAATACAAAACGTTGTTCTTAATCCTATATCTAAGAAAATTAAAAAACGTTTATTTCTATTTTAACATAGAAGTGTGAAAAATAGAAATATTTTCACACAAGTTAAAATTGCAAATGCTCAAATCTAAAATACAATGCGGTTTAGTTTATCTTATATCTACAAAAATGAAAATGTTTCTTTCACATCTTAAAATTACAAATATCGAAATTTTTATCATTACTTGCATAATATGGAACGTTTTCCTAAATGTATTTATCTTTAATTGTTACTTAATGTATTTATTTTGGATTACAAAAGTAGAGAGTGTGAAGAACTCAAAATGTTACCGGCGTTGTTGTGTTTGCGTGAAACCAAATCACTTAGTGATGGCGACGTAACTATGGATTTATATATGTTTACGTATATATATATATATATATATATATATATATATATATATATATATATATACATATATATATGTATACATATATATATATATATATATATATATATATATATATGTACATATACACATATATATATATATATATATATATATATATATATATATACATATATATATGTACATATATATATATATATATATATATATATATATATATAAATGAATATATATATATATATATATATATATATATATATATATATATATATATATATATATATATATATATATATATATATATATATAAATATATATATGTGTATACATACGAGTATATATAAACAAATATATACATATATATATATATATATATATATAGTCGCGTGTTAAGGTTCGCGGCCAATAATTTTAATGTTCCGGGAAAGTGAAAACGCAATGTCCTTTAAGTTAAATTCAAAAGAGTTTATTAAAAAGAATGCACAATTATTAATCTCACTATTAAAAGTATAACTTCCACTTGTCAATAAATTCTATCGCAATTGTATTCTAAAATCACTTCACAATCACTCAATCAATATCGCCTTTACCTTGCGCTCCACTCAATCGCAGTTTTAATTATCGCCTTTATATAGGGTCTCCAGCCGTTCAATGCATTTCCCATACATTGGCGAATGTTCTGCCGAGAGGTATCTGGTATATTCGAGCAGCTTAATGAACGGAGCAGTGACTCACTTTCAAATGTTGATCATGCGTGGTGGGTTCTCGTGGTTTCGAGTTAATTCATTTTGTTGATGTTCTTAATGGTTGTGATAACCATTGCGACAGTAGCTCGCAGAAGTATTTATACATGTAACACTGCCCCCACCTCAGTTCTTTCCGCCCCGAAAAGATGTGTCGCCAGATGTAGTCAATTCTTCCTGGATGCAATATGGGGCAAGACAGTCCAGGTGCACGATTTTCATTTTGGCTCTTGGCTTGCGGTGTTCCTGTATGCGATATACGACGTTGATGATTCACATTGTAACTCGGTATGGTCCCTTTCAACTATGTTGCAACTTTGGAGACCTACCATTTCGCCGTTGTAGGTTATATAGCCACACCAAGTCATCTTGCTGGAAGCCAGTAGAATTTGCCTTTAGATCATACCTGGTCTTCATGTGGTCAGTAGCCGATTCGACGTGTTTTCGCACTGTCCGATGTGTCTGGTTCAATCGTTGCCTTAGCTCACTTGCGTACTCCAAGATCGTTTGGGGTTTCTCAGGGGGCATTCCGAACTTTATATCAGCTAGTAGATGAATAGTCTTTCCAAAAATGACTTTGGCTGGGGCTTGACCCGTCGATGCATGTTCGGCAGCTCTGTACGCCATCAAAAATAGTGGGATGTGTCGGTCCCAGTCCTTTTGGCTCTCGTCAACCATCTTGGCGAGGTGTTTATTGAGCGTGCCGTTGAAACGCTCGACCATTCCATCAGATTGGGGTGCAGCGGTGTTGTCTTCGTTTTCCGTATTCCCAACAGCTCGCACATCTCGCTAAAAACTAGTGACTCAAAGTTTCGGCCTTGATCTGAATGTCGTTCACAAGGTACGCCGTACCTACTGACCCAATTTACCACTAGCTGTTCAGCTACAGTAGTCGCTTCCTGGTTGGGAATGGGGTACCTAGACCTCGGCTCGCTTGCTGAAATAATCGGCCACAACCAGCGTGTATCGATCACCCCATTCGGACTCAGGAAAGGGTCCTGCGATGTCAACAGCAATCTTTTCAAACGGTGCCCGCACGTTATAGGGTTGCATTTGTCCTCTCAGTCGTCGCTTTGGACCTTTGACGGAAGCGCAAATTGTGCATCTGCGACACCAGTGCTCTACGTCTTCTCGAGCGTGGAGCCAGTAGAACCTTTCCCGTTATTTCGCTAAGGTCTTGTTAACACCAAGGTGGCTTCCTGAGGATCCTCCATGCATTTCCTTAACCACATCGTGGATTCGGCTTTTGGGTAGTATAGTTTGCATCCTATAGGAGCTGCCATCCGCTGTTTCCCATTTCCGCTGGAGTACGCCACCCTCCACCTGAAGGGAGTCCTATTGTGCCCAATAGCTTTTCAGGGTTATGCCATGCATTGAAACATCTTTCCACTCAGGTCGCCCAGTCATCTCCTTCCATACGAACAATGGTCCAATATCTTCATCGGCTAACTGGGCATTTCGAGTCTCCTCCAATGACCAACCTTCATCAAATTTGGCAGTTATCACTTGCAGATCAATGGTTCGCTCCTTTTCTTCGATCTGTTGGCAATGCTTGCAGCAAGCTGGACATGGATGACGAGATAGGGCGTCAGCATTACCATGAGCTCTGCCCTTGTGAAGTAGTTGGGGCCTCACTAAGGCTGGTCGGATAGTCGATCGGGTTGCACCAGTGGCGCTTGTTATGGTGTAATGTTCTTCATAAACTTGACCAGGAAGGCATCTGCCTGCTTCTCAACGATGTAGTTTTGACACGGTGATGGGGGTGCTAGGGATGTCGATCCTCCCAGCCAACGTCCGCCCGACGAAGTTCGCCCCCTCATTTTGATGGGCTTCCAGTCTAGGCTTCTGACTTGATCTGGATCTCCACCACCCTGGACAATAGCTCCAATTTCTTTGCTTCTTGCAATCTCTTTGTAGGTGCCCCTTCTCTTCGCAATGCCAGCATCTAGGCGCGCCATTTACCTGCGTGTTTCGCTCAATTCCCACGCGCTCACACCTGCACTCGCCTGCCACTACCTCGCGAGCCCGGGCAATGGTACGAGTCACATTTTTCGCTGCCTCAGAGTTTAGACTGTAAGCCAATGCGTCCTTAACCGTTTGCTTTTGAGCCAAACGCACAGCTTGTTGCAATTCACCAGACTCCTGCTTCACCAGGACCCTGCATCCGATGCCGTAGCTGTGCCCTGTAAATCTGCATCAGATGATCGTCTCCATAACGCATGTCCAGCGCATTCATTGTAGCACCCGGTTTTGAATGCAACTCAACGGGGATAGTCGGTAAAAGCTCGGCAGCTAGGCCTCTTAAAGCAAGAATCAATGCAAATGCTCAGTCCTGCTCATTTCAGTGATTTATCCTAGCGGCTTCAAACTAGATTTTGTAAATACCCCAGATCATTTGCCCGTCGAATATTGGTGCTTTCACATTTCTGGATGTGCTTTGCGCTGCAGTTATAACCGGGGCTGGTGCGGTGGTTACTACTGCCTTCGCTGCTTCCAATTCCTTTTTCATGTTTTCCATCTCATGGTTGATTCTCTCCTCGACCTGGCTGACCTTTTCCTCGACCTGGCTGACCTTTTCCTTGACCTGGTAAACCTTTTCCTCGACCTGGTCAACCTTTTCCTCAACGCCTTTAATTTGTTTGTTCAGATTACCGAGCTCCGCTTTTAGTTCGGTTGGCTGTTTTTGAAAATCTGCCTTGATTTCGATCGCTTGTTGATCCAGTTTCGCTGATTGTTCATATAGCTTCACTGATTGTTCATCTAGCTTCCCAGTTAAACTGGATATTAAATTGAAAGACTGTTGTCGCTGCTCTTGCTGCATCAGCATCAACATTTGCATCAGTGCATTTTCTGGCTCCTTTGATTTTGGTGTTTCTACTTCTCCACCCTCTGCACCTTTTTTCGCATCTGAGAGCTCACCCGAATCCAGATTCTCACCTTCCGGATTGATCGCGTCACGCAAGCGTGCAATCAGTATGGCCTTTGTACCTTGTGTGGCCAGATTTCACTGTTCCAATTCCTCCTTGAGCTCTGATATGGTCAATTGATCAATTTTTAGTTGTAAGCTTCCTGGCATTTTTATTGTTTCGGCTATTTCTCCACCAGTTTACACGTTAATTTTCACTGTTATGCACTTTGAAAAATGTTTAACTTTTTCACTTCCAAAATTTTCTTTCCCACTTCTTGAAACCACTGTTGCGAGTTATGGTTCGCGGCCAATAATTTTAATGTTCCGGGAAAGTGAAGATGCAATGTCTTTTAAATTAAATTAAAAAGAGTTTATTTAAAAGAATTCACAATTATTCATTTCACTATTAAACGTCTAACTTCCACTTGTCAATAAATTTCTATCGCAATTGTCTTCTAAAATCACTTCACAATCACTCAATTAATATCGCCTTTACCTTGCGCTCCACTCTATCGCAGTTTTTATTATCGCGGTTGTAATAAATAATTCCCCCATTCATTCAGCTCGCCTTTATATAGGGTCTCCAGCCGTTCAATGCATTTCTCATACATTGGCGAATGTTCTGCCGAGAGGTTTTCGAGCAGCTTAATGAATGGAGCAGTGACTCACTTTCAAATGTTGATCATGCGTGGTGGGTTCTCGTGGTTTCGAGTAAATTCATTTTGTAGATGTTCTTAATGGTTGTGAAAACAATTGCGACAGTAGCCCGCAGAAGTATTTGTACATGCAAACAATATATATATATATATATATATATATATATATATATATATATATATATATATATATATATATATATATATATAATAGGGGCACCGGTTAATTCATGCGGTTTTCTTACGGATGGCGTAACTTGATTTTTATTCCAGTGATTCACCTTTTTAAATATGTGTTGGAAAGCTACTGTCACATAGTTTCAGAATAATTAAGTGTCATTTAGCTGAAACGTAAACAACAATACTTTTTTTTACCCTGAATGTGTCGAATTTTTCCCGAATAAAGAGTTTTCATTGAAGAAAAATGCTGCCGAAAGTCATCGTATTTTGGTGGAAGTGTATGGTGTACATGCTCTAGCTGAGCGTATGTGCCAGAAGTGGTTTGCATGGTTTAAAATTTTGACTTGGAGGACGAAGAACGGCCCGGACAGCCAAAAAAGTTTGAAGATCACGAATTGGAGACATTGCTCACGCAAGATGCATCCCAAACTTGCAAAATCACTTGGCGTTGCTCAACAAACCATTTCCGATCGTCTAAAAGCAATTTTTCAAAATAAAGCTTCAATTTCCGAAAAAACCGGTACCCCTAATATATATATACTATCTATATATATATACGAGTATATATATATATATATATATATATATATATATATATATATATATATATATATATACATATATTCATTGTGACAAAAAAGTACCCGGAAATTACAAATAAATCGCAAAATATTTAATTATTCCTAAATAATTATTTTGTCCTCAAAACACTATTCATAAGCACTTTTTGGGATGGCCTTCAGCTTCTTCAGCGAGTTTTGCTTTATTTTTCCAATCGACTGAAAACGGGTTCCACGGAGCGGCAATTTTAGTTTGGGGAACAAGAAAAAATCACCCGGATCCAAATCTGGTGAATACAGTGGTTGATCAATGATATTTATTGCGTTTTTGGCTTTAGATTCGGTCAGAATCGTGGCGCGATGCGATGGTACATTATCATCTCATCGGTATGAGTCGAGCAAGAACGCGTTTCATACCCAATATATCCACCAAAATCATTCGACCGAACTCGCGAGATATGCCGAGCTCTGTTGACATCTCTCTAACAATTCCTTGACGATTTTCAAGCACCACATCCCTCACTTTTTCAATGTTTTCATCAGTTGATGAGGACAAAGGTCGTCCAGAACGAGGCATGTCTTCAACGATCTCTCGACCGTTTTTGAAGGCTTTGTACCACTCATAGGCTTGTGTTTTTGATAAAACTGAATCACTGTACGCCTTTTCCAACAGTCCCAACAATTCACACACGAAATTTGGTTCGAAACAGAAAATTTGAGACAAATTCTTTGTTCGATATTTTTAATCCATTATAAAAATCGCGACGCACTACTAAAATGTACCGACTTCAGTAGCTGCTGTAAACAAACTGGTTGACAGATCAAGCTCATATTTGGGGTAGTAATTAAGGACACTCCTAACAACTTAACAAAGTACATTTTTTTGAAATATCATTTACATGGGGAATTTAAATTACAATTTCCGGGTACTTTTTGTCACAATGCATATATATATATATATATATATATATATATATATATATATATATATATATATATATATATATATATATATATATATATATATATATATATATATATATATATATATATATATATATATATACATAAAATGTATATATATATATATATATATATATATAAATATATATATATATATATATATATGCATATATATATATATATATATATATATATATATATATATATATATATAGATGTATATGTATATATATATATATATATATATATATATATATATATATATATATATGTATATATATATATATATATATATATATATATATATATATATATATGTATATATATATACATATATCCGTAGACCTATATATATGTACATATATGTATATATATATATATATATATATATATATATATACATATATATATATATATATACACACATATATATATATATATATATATATATATATATATATATATATATATATATATATATATATATATATATATATATATATATATATATATATATATATAAATATATATATATACATATATATATATATATATATATATATATATATATATATACATATATATATATATATATATATATATATATATATATATATATATATATATATGTATATATATATGTATATATATATATATATATATATATATATATATATATATATATATATATATATATATATTTATATATGTATATATATGTGTATATATAAATATATATATATATATATATATATATATATATATATATATATATATATATATATGTATTCACACACATATGTATATATATATATATATATATATATATATGTATACATATATATGTATATATATATATTATATATATATCTATTAGTTATAGATATGTATATATATATATATATATATATATATATATATATATATATATATATATGTACACATACATATATATATATATATATATATATATATATATATATATATATATATATATATAGGGTCTGAATAATAAGTAACCGGACTGACCTCAGGAAATTTTTTATTGGCAAAATATGTACAATTTTTCTTTAGAAATCTTCAAAGTAGTCCCCATTGGAGTCGATAACACGCTGATACCTGATTCTCCAATGCCAGAACGCTCCCTGGAAGTCGGCAACCTCGATGCGGTCTAGAGCCCTCGTCGTAGCACGTTGAACGTTTTCCAGAGTCCCGAACCGCGTCCCCTTAAGGTGTCTCTTGATCTCTGGGAACAGAAAGAAGTCTGCTGGTGCCATATCCGGGCTGTAAAGAGGCTGTGGCAACGTTGCCCTCGACTGTTTGGCCAACTGCTCGGTGAGGAGCAGGCAGGTGTGCGACGGAGCATTGTCGTGATGGTGGATCCACGAATCGGCAATGTCCGGGCAGGCTCGGCGAACCCGGGTGGTTAGTCGACGGAGCACCTCTCTGTAGTACTGGCCGTTTACAGTTTGGCCGCGTGGCACAAACTCTTTGTGAACAATGCCTTTCACGTCAAAGAAAGCAATGAGCATCGACTTTAGCTTCGATTTGCTCATGCGCGCTTTTTTCGGTCGTTGTGACGCTGGTGTGTGCCACTCCGGTTACTTATTATACTGACCCTATATATATATATATATATATATATATATATATATATATAGATATATATATATATATATATATATATATATATATATATATATATATATATATATATATATATATATTTATATATATATATATATATATATATGTATATATATATATATACACTCGTATATATATATATATATATATATATATATATATATATATATATATATATATATATATATACGAGTATATTCATATATATATATATATATATATATATATATATATATATATATATATATACGAGTATATTCATATATATATATATATATATATATATATATATATATATATATATATATAGCTCCGATCTGGAGAAAATTTGATACAGAGGTTCATTGATCCCTGCGACAAACCCCACACTTAAAAACTCAAAATTTGAACCGTCTCAAACAAAATGACAGCCGCTCAAATGTACAAAAAAGCAAACAAAAATTAGTTGTTGTAGTTGAGGCCAAACCTTTAAGCCGGTGTGAATGTACTTAGCAATTTGGAAAAAACTATAAGTATCTACAGGACAGCCAAATAAGCATAGGCGTCAGGTCTCGAAAATCAAAATGGCGGCTAGTTGACGCTGGAATCGTCAAAGGCTTCTAAAAATTGGAATTTTGATCAGTTGTGTATGAAGTTTTTAAGATAGAAAATGATTAGTCTTAAAACTTTGTCATTTTATTGAGGATCCACGCCCAACTTTCAAAATGGCGGCAATTCAAATATGCGGTTTTTTTTAATTTTTGTGGCCCTCTCGCGGCCATATTTTCCAAAGGATTTAGATGAACCTTGAGATTATGGATAACTGTACTAAAATCTTTTATTTTGCAAAATTCTCAAAATTGGATGAAAAACAAACAAGTTGAAATTGTAGGAGAGTACTCCTATCAGAAGGTTTATATATATATATATAATATATATATATATATATATATATATATATATATATATATATATATATATATATATATATATATATATATATACATATATATTTATGCATACATTTTTTTTGTGAGATATTTATATATATATATATATATATATATATATATATATATATATATATATGTATATATATACATATTCATATATATATACATGTCTAATGTATATATAGATATATATTAAATATATATATATATATATATATATATATATATATATAGACAATATTTATACACATATATATTTATTTATATATATATATATATATATATATATATATATATATATATATATATATATATATATATATATATATATATGTATATGTATAAATTGTAAATACGAGTATATACTCGTATATATACATATATATATATATATATATATATATATATATATATATATATGTATAAAAATTATAAATGTTTTTGGTCAGCATAATCGACCAAATGTGTCACAATCGGATCACATGTGCATGCTCGTCCAGTTCATTCTGCGGAGAACATTGCTGTTGTTCGCAACAGTGTGGCAGAAGAGCCGTCAACGTCAACCCGTCATCGTGCCCAACAAATGAACATCTCAAGAACATCACTGATGCGAATTTTCAATAAAGATTTAAATTTACACGCTCACATGGTTTAATTGACTCAAGAGCTGAAGCCTACTGACCATTTCAAGCGTCGGCACTACGCCGAATGATTAGTTGAACAGACAGAAGGGAATAGTGACTTTGCGAAGAAAATCATCTTCAGCGACGAGGCACACTTTCACCTCAGTGGAATCCTTAACAAGCGGAATGGCCACATTTGGGAAAATGAAAATTCATGAGTGATTGTCGAAAAGACGATGCATCCACAAAGAGTGACTGTTTGTTGCGGTTTACGGACTGGCGACATCATGGGGCCGTACTTCTTCGAAAACCAGGACGGCCAAACAGTTACCGTGAATGTTACGGAGGATAACGGGCTTCTTGTGGCCAGAAATTGAGGTTATGACTTGGACAATATGCCACTTGCCACGCAGTCAACGAAACAATGGTTCTTTTGCGCGAGAAATTCAATGGCCGTGTTATCTCACGTTGTGGCGAGGTTAATTGGCCACTATGATCATGTGATTTAACACCGTTGGACTTTTTCCTCTGGAGATATAAAAAAAAGTGTTTGTCAATAAGCCAAGAACAATTCAAGATCTTAAGGGTGAGATCATTCAGCAGGTTAATGATATTTGAACCTCAATTATGTCTCAGAGTCATTGAAAATATGGACCATTCGATTTTAATCCAAATAAATCAGTGATCAATTTAATTCTCGCTGTTTTACCGCGCTTAAATTTGGTTTACGGTTAATACTATATTTTAAGAATGAATTCTCCTTAGCGAATCCATTTATTACAGAACTAGTTTATGAAGGCTTACACCTGCATATGCATAGACTAATAGTATTAAGAGAGCAGCAGCTTTTCGCCATTCATATCTACTTTAAGTATGTTTATTCTTCAAAGAAAAAGAAATTAATGATATAACTTGATATCATATTAGAAGAAATTAATCAATTAAGACCATATCTATTCGCCCGGGGCATAATTACCTTAGAGCGCTAATGTAATATATTACCACCTTGGCAGAATCGTAGTATATTAATTAAGGATAAAAGGTAATCAAATACTTTATTACATGAAGACTACCTTATTACATGTGAATACACGAACCAGCCGCTTTGATCGTCCGGCTTGATCTGAGCTTCAGCTCGCACAGCTTACACATGATTAATTTAAGTGGAACGATCATCGCTAGATGTCGCTAGCATACAGACATATTTCATAAAATCATACTATATTACATTCCTCCACCCTATGATGATACATATTTTTACATAATTTCAATTAAACGTTCTACCTTTTTCTTAATTCTTTGAAGCCTTTATTTACATTCCAAGTGACTTTGGGCTTAAAAGGCTCTTCACATAAATTTTCTTTTTGATTAATTTGTTCTATTGTCTCATCAGCATCTCTTTGCAATAATTTTTCAGTATCATCATTTTCAACTTTAATACTTTCAGTATTCTGTTCACTTTCAGACTCTTATTCGTAGAGTGAGGAGTAACTCTATAGCTAAATAACTAACGTAATACTAAAGTTTCTACTTTAATACCTTTGTTAGCAGGATCTAATAAGGCTTTTTTTAATCCAAATTTAAAAAATTTAACCAAGTTTGCGGCAGCTCCATTAGATACTGGTTGACGTGGTGCTGTTAGCGCATGTTTTATTTTATTCATTTTACAAAAAATTTTAAATCTTCAGGGATTAATTGCTCCCCATTATCAGACACAAGTTTCTTTGGCAAACCATATCTCGAACAATAATCCGTCAATTTACACTAAGTATTTTCAGCAGTTATATATATATTTTTTTTGTGGTAGGGAGGTGAAGGCATTTACGCCCGCCGAGTCTGGCAGTGTGGGACTCCCATGGAGGATACCCTTGGACTACCCACTAAACACCTCCCCTGTCAATCTGAGAACCTAGCCTGGAACCGTTTGACACATTACTTCAGGCCAGGTCTCGTTTTGTTACGCCGTGGGGCGCCTTCAAGCTGGGGAATCCCTTTCCTAGCGAGAGGGGAGAGGGGAAGAGGAAATGCCAGGAGAGCGATCCCCCAGCCCCAGCGCCTCCGGCTGCTGTGAGTCCCTTTTATATTTTAGGACTACCCGAGCATAATGTGCCACCTGGTTCCGATTGTCAACCGATTCGAGCATCACCGCAACTATTTTATCCAGGGGTGAGCTCTCTCGTCTCCCTGTAGAGTTCCCTTCGCAGCCTGACCCATTTTGTACACGCAAAAAATGTGTGACAGGCATGGTCCTCCTCTCCTGGGCAAAACCGACAATCGAGAGACCGTGACTTACCGATCTTGTGCAGGTAAGACTGAAAACACCCGTGCCTGCTCAAAAGCTGGGTCAGATAGAAGCCAGTCTCACCATGCCTTCGATTTAGCCACGGTCTCACATCCGGGATGAGGCGCACAGTCCACCTTCCCTTCGTGCGATTCCCCCAAGACTGCTGCCAATCGTTGAGCGAGCGTTGTCTCTCCTCGCGGACAACCATCTCCCTCGCATCCTCGTTTCGGCGCAGGTAAATAGCGCAGCCGACAGGTATCACACCTGCAATCACTCTCACCGCCGAGTCGGAGACTGTTGGATACGAAGATGCAATTCTCAGTGCTCCTCTTCTCTGTACCTGTGCCAATCGTTTTCGGCATACCTCCTTGCTGAGAGCATCGCCCCATACCTCTGCTCCGTACAGTAGCACTGACCCTACAACACTCATCAAGAGGCATCTTTTTGATGGGCTGGGTCCCCCGTCGTTGGCCATAAGTCGACTCAGGGCCGATATTCCCGAAGCAGTCTTCTCAGCCGTTGCCCTGGTTTGCTCAGAGAAACTCATCTTCGAGTCGATCAGTAGCCCCAGGTACTTCACCGCTGGCTTCGATTCGATTTGTGTATCCCCAATACCGATCATCCTTACCCTAGGGATTCTCTTTTTTGTCAAGATGACCACTTCGGTTTTCTCCAGTGCTAAACTCAGCCCGCGAGCAGTCATCCAGTCCCTCACTCGGCGCATTAGCATACCTAGCCTAAGTTGCGCTTGATCAACGGTGCGTTCAGCGACCAGAGCTGCAACATCATCCATATAGCCGAACAAGCGCGACTCATCTGGCATCTCAAGTCTCAGTTGCCCGTCGTAAACACGTTCCACAGGTCCGGACCAAGGGTAGATCCCTGGGCAACACCCGATGTAATTTCCATCTTTCGTTGGCCCTGTGTCGTGTCGTAGAGCAGGCTTCGGTCCTTTAAGTAGTTCCTCAAAAGCCGCATTAGATATTCTGGAACTTGAAAAGAGTTTTCCAGCGTGTCCAGAATATCCACCCATCTAGCGGAGTTGAAGGCATTCCTGACGTCGAGTGTCACCAACAGGACGATCCGTCGCTTGGTGCGACTATATGCCTCTGCCTTTTGGACCGCGTTCGCCACCTCTGCAATCGCATCAATGGTAGAACGTCCTACTCTAAAGCCGTACTGCCGAGGAGATAGGTCCCCAGCAGCACGAATCGCGTCAGTGAGTCTTCCCTTGATGAGTTTCTCTAGCACTTTCTCAGCCGTGTCTAGCATGCATAACGGGCGGTATGCAGACGGCGATCCGGGATTTCCCTTCCCCTTGCTGATCAGCACGAGCCCCGCCACCTTCCATCGTACCGGGAAAACCCCGTACCGTACGCAAGCGTTGAATGTGCTGAGCAGCAAGTCAGGACAATGGTGATAGACGAGCCGCAACACCTCAGCTGGAATACCATCTGGACCTGGAGCCTTCCTCGTTTTCTATGAGAGCTGTGTGAAGAGTGGGCACTCTACTGCTGTTTCACCATGGACAGCGTCAACACGGACGGGATGGGCGGAGAAGAGTCCCCGCACTATTGCGTCCATCTTTTCCGCGTCATATATACAAGGCTTCCGTAGGGCACCAAGTTTCCCCATGACTAGCTTGTAGCCAAGGCCCCACGGATCCTTGTTCACATTGTCCACTGGGTCTTGCCAGCAGCGAGCCTTGCTACTGTTGATCAGTTTGCGAAGGCATTTCCTGGTCGACTTATATGCTGCCACCTAGTTGCTTGCCTCGTCACGGTTCCACGCCCGTTGAGCCTCACGCCGAAGCTTGTGGCACTCTTTCTGCTTTTCAGCGATTTCAGTAGACCACCAGTACACTAGGGGCTTGCCGAGGTGGGGTTTTCGACGGGGCATAGAAGCGCAGCAAGCAGTCGTGATTATGCTCATAGTAGAGTTCACCACGTCTTGAGCTGCCAGTTCTTCCGTCCCCTCCGGAGCTCCCTGCAGCGGCTCACCTGCTGTGAGAACCTTGACGAACCTCTCGACGTCCATTTTTCCAATGTTCCATCCAGTTGTGGAAGGCCGAGAGCACGGACGTCGCGAGACAGCATCACTTATCTCAAGCAGAATGCACTGGTGATCACTGGCTGAGTAGTCCTCTAATACTTTCCAGTTGTGTATCCTCTGTACTAAGGGCTTCGAGGCAAATGTCACGTCCGGTATGGTTCCTTCACAGTCAATACGGCGGAAAGTCGGCGTCTTTCCGGAGTTCAGTACGACGAGGGCCGTCCTGGCCGCCATTTCCAGGATTCGTTTTCCCCGCGAATCCGTCTGAGGCATGCCCCATTCGATTGCTTTAGCATTGAAGTCGCCCCCGACGAGCACTACAGAGCATTGAACTTGGCTTGGAAAGATGATAATGACTCGTTAGGCGTTAGGTACACACTAAAGAAGGTGATCCCTGAGCACCGAACCCACACGAAACCATCCCCCCATCCACAACTCTCCACTTGAAAGTCACTGTTCCGAACCCAGATAGCGGCAGTACCAGTTTCATCACAGTACCATAATGCAGAACTTTTATTATGGTGTTGCTCACTCAGCAGCAAGAAGTGGGCTTTCCTGTCCCTCGCAAACTGCTCGAGCAGATTTTGGGCGGTTGAACTGCGGTGTAGGTTTAGCTGCAGGATGCGGGTCATCGAAGCTCTGATTTGGCCTTGGCTAGGGCTTCCTGGAACACCCGGCATTTTCCTGATCCCAAGACGTGTCCAAAATCAAGTTTTGGATCAGCATCATTGCAAAGGATACAGTGTGCATCCTTCGTACACTCTTTTCTTTTATGACCCATTTCACCGCATTTGTAACATAGGGAACTCATATCGGGTCCTTTGCATACTTGTGTGGTGTGACCATAACCAAGGCATTTGAAACATTGAAGAGGCGTTGCTCTTTGCCGTATCCTACAGACAACCCACCCAATTCGTACTTTGCCCTTGTTCAGGAATTGTTCGGCGTTCTTTTCGGTCAAGTCAACTATGGCCATGCGTTGTCCCCTGTTGTTTTCTGGTGTCAGTCTTGCTTTGATCCTTCCCACGCTAGAGAACTCCTTTTTGATGTCCTCTTCTACCTCGGCCAGATCCGTCACGCAGTCTATGTCTCGTATTTCGATCGTTGCCATCGGCTCGAGCGGGGCTATAGTTGCGCTTTTGCCGAGGACTTTCTTTACTGCGTCACAGAATGCATCTTTATTGCCGGCCTCTGCTCCAAATTCGACCAGTATGTGGCCCGACCGCGTTGGTCGTACTACTTTAATGGTAGTATTGGTGTCTTCGAGCCTTACGTTTCCCCTGATGTCCCGCAGTACTTCCGCGTAGGATCGGCCATCTTGGGGCTTTACAAGCAGTGCCTGCTGCCGGGGTCATCGTCGGGGCTTCTGCCTCTCCTGCTTTGCATCAGGTCCTTTTTGTAATTTGGCGTCCGTGCGAATTTTATTCTCCGGGTTTTTTTTAAGGAGTTTCTTTGCAGCTTTCTTCGCTCCTTTTGTAAGCACTGTCTAGAACCCCTGATCTAGTGCTCCACGCCCGTCAAGTGCCTCTTCCTTCCTTCTTTTATCCCGATCTCCTTCGATTGGGCTAGACGCCATTCTTTTATTGACGTTTAATGGTGGAGCTATCTGCGTGTCGCCTTTAGATTTCGCCACAAGCGCCTCTTCAGCCTTCCCTTCGTCTTCGGCCCTTAACCAGCTTCTCCGATAGTGCCCTATGCGATCTAGGAGCTCCTCTAGTTCAAGGAGCCCTTCCTTTGCTGCTTTGCTGATTTTTGGGGAGTCGCATGCAGCTTGTATTCTTTTCAGAACATCTCCCGCTTTTTGGAGTAGTCTTTCTTCTGCATATCGCTGGACCGCAATTGTACCTTGCAACCATCCTTGGGAGAGGTTATCGCGTTCCGTTGCTGAGTGGAGTATTTCCGCCACATTTTCAACTTTGGCGGTGCATTCACGCGGTGTCTGGTCATTCTTTGCTTTTAGTGCCGTAATCTCTTCGTTGGCTTCTGGATTTTTCGTTGCAATGTCGGGATTTGCGACCCTTGCATCGGTCGCCACGGAAACGATCGCAGCAGTGACAATCGGATTTGCGGTGTTCTTTATGTTATCTCCCACCGCTCGAACACCTGAAGTGTCCTGCAGAGTTTCGCGTTTCTCCTTAATAGGACGCTCGGGCGTTCGCATCATTTTTTTGCTGGCACAAGCCCTTATGGGGACAAATGCTCAGAGCCAGACCAGCGCTAATCGGGAGTCCGTCTCAACCGAATCTACACCACCAACCCAATGGTGCGAACTTCGAACGTACTCCGAGGCCTGCCAAGGTTTTACCGGGACGGAGACGGTATGATAGCTGATAGTTATATTAGTCATATAATAAATTTCAGGTCATTTTGAATATGAATCCATTAGAATAAAATAAAGTTTATTAATGATTGGGCCTAAAAAGTCCACATGAACTCGCTCTAACACTTCTTTAGCTTGTTCATACTTAATCAAAGCAGCTTTATTAGGATTACTAGCAAGTGTATTGCAAATATCACATTTTTTTTGAGTATTGCTCAATTTCTAAGTCTAAATGTGGCCACCGAAAATATCGTCTGGCTAAAAATTTCATTTTGCATGCGACCATATGTGTAACATGAATTTCTTTTAACAACTCATTTCGAAATTTTAATGGAATTAAAACTCGATATCACCACAAGAGCAATTCTTGTTCAATACTAATTCCATGAGCTCTGATAAAATAAGGTTGTAAATCTTTTTCTACTTTACTTGGCCAACCATTTCTAGTGTACTTATACACTTTACTGAACATTGGATCCTTACGAGTCTCAATACGCAGACTTTTTGGATCAATTGGAAGCTTATCTTCAATAAAAAAATTAAAATAATCAGCTTCGGGTTCACTGACAGAGACATAATTTATAGGAAGCCTTGACAAAAAATCTGCTCCTCCATTATTTACGCCTTTAACATGTTTCAATGTATACTTGAAACCACTGAGAAAATACGCCCACCTTTGCATTCTTCTCGCGGCCATTTGAGGTATACCTTTTTTCTTCCCCCAAAATTGCCAATAAAGGCTTATGGTCTGTTTCTAATATAAAATGAGTGCGTTTTAAAAATTGAAAAAAATTTTTTACACCCCAATAAATTGCAAGAGCTTCTTTATGAATAACTGAATAGTTTTTTTCAGAATTCGCTAACGTTCGAGAAGCGAAAATAATAGGTTTTTCCTCACCATTCGGGAAAATATACAAAAAGACGGCTCCTATGCATACATTAGAAGGATTAAAGTGAACTAAATTTCTGTGCGAAACAATTTCTTTTTTAATTTTTGTAAAGCTGGTTCACACTCACTTGTCCATTTAAATATTTTATCTTTTTTCACGAATCCATAAATTGGACTAAATACTGTTGCTAAGCCAGGCATAAATTTTGAATTATAGTTAACCATTACAACGAGCGATTGCACTTCTTGCACATAAGTCGGCGTAGGTGCATTTACAATAGCTTCTATTTTAGAAGGACTTTTATGCAAACCATTTTTGTCTTTTATATGGCCAAGGTATTTAACTTGACGTTGCAAAAATTTACATTTTTCAAAAGTAAACTTTAAATTAAACTTCTCAGCTCTTTTAAAAACCAACTCTAAACTCTTAAAATGCTCGATTCTATTTTTTCCCGTAACAATAATATCATCAAAATAATTTTTACTATGAGGTTTATCTTTTATGACCTCTTCAACGGCTTGTCGAAAAATAGCACAAGCTGATTTCATACCAAACGGTAATCTATTACCTAAATAAGCACCCTTGTGTGTACTCCAAGCTAAAACCTTTTTTGTTTCACCATCAACCTCAAGTTGATTATAACCTCGCGCTAAATCCAAAACACTACTCCTCCCCTCCTTCGAGGGCACCAAACAACTCTTCGATTCGAGGAATCGGGTAGTTGTAATCATCTAAGTGTTTGTTTACAGTCAATTTATAGTTTGCACAGACACATATACTCGTATTACCATCTGATTTTAAAACGGGCACTAAAGGCGTACCCCATTCACTAGTATCGACTTTTTCGATAATGCCTTGTTCTTCAAGTAACTGCAACTCTTTTTCAACATTTGCCTTAAAAGTGAATGGAATAGTATGGGGTTTTAAAAAAATCGGCTTCGTATTTAGTTTTACTGTTAATATCATTTTACGACCAGAAAATTTGCCCAACTCCCCTTCAAATAATGAAGAATATTTATTAACTAATTTTGAAACATCAAAATTTTGGTTAATGTTATTTATTCCAGCAACAAAAATATCATATATGTATTTTCATCAAATCTCTACCAAACAGACTCGTTCTGTTATTTTCTTTTGTAACAACCAGATTGTGATAAACTGTTTTGCCCTTGAATGTTATTTGGACGTTCACTTTGCCTAATACTTTAGGAACACTGTTATCAAAATATTTCAAAAATCGATTACTTTCCTTAATTTCAAATTTACATAAATACTTTTGATAAGCATCGAACGGGACCACAAAAATTTCTGCACTACTATCCACCTCCATAGGAAACTCAATTTCATTCTCGATTTTTACTTGAACGCAAATCGTTGGATTTTTAGATTTCGAAGAAAAACTTTCAACGTTGTAAATCCCCAAATAACAAATGTCGCCCTCATGACACTCCTGTACTACGCTATTCGTATTTGAAGTCTTCGCTTTATCTTTTTGACATGCTTTGGCTATATGCCCCTTTTAAAAACAAATTTGACATTTATAAGACTTATATTTACATTTACTAAAATTGTGTTTTGTTTCGCCGCAAGCTCTACACACTGCTGTAGACTGTTGTTGTAAATGCTTCACAGAATCGTTGTTTTTTGGCGGCGGCTTTGCCGGCAGTTTATTTCGCTGAATGACCTTGTTTATTTCAGATACATTCGTAGTAGACGCTGATAACGACGCTTTCTTTTTCAAAGCGGTTTCCGAAGTAGCCTCCAATGAAAAAATATGGTTTTCCTCGAAAACTCTGTCGAGAACTTTGCCTTCCTTCATCCCACTAATAAATTGATCCTTAATGCGTCCTTCGAGTTCTTGACCAAACTCGCAATCCACGGCTCCTTGTTTTACACGCGCAAACCACTAACTGACTGTTTCAGCGGGACCTTGTCGTAAACGATAAAACTGCCTACGCGCTTTATGCACAGAAATGCATGGCAAGTCATGCGATGCCAGGATGTCACACAATTCTTTGTAAGTCTCATTGTTCAGTTAAGTAGGATTGCACAAATTTCGATGTATTTTATTTACTTCTGTATCTAGTGAAGTAATTAAGACAGACAGTTTCCGTTGATCGCCGACAAAATGAGCTACAAAATATTGTTCAAGTTGTTCACTATACACATGCCACTCAGAATTTCCTTTAAATTCTTCAATTGTGTCTATATTACCACCAACATTGACAACTGGTGCACTATCCGTTGATTGTGGAGCAACTTTATCTGTTCCAAGAATAATATTACCATCGTCGGTTCGAATAAATTTTAAACCTGATGGAGACACAAATGTGCCCCATTCTGTCTCGGTTAATTTTAAATCAGCCATTTTCTCTTGTTGACTTGCACTTGTTGATGATGAAAGTGCATTAGCGGCTTCTGAAGTAGTGTTTTGTTCATCAGTTAAAGACTCATCGCGTCTAAATTTCATCATTAGACGAACATTTCAAAAGAAATAATCTGCACTTAGTACAAAGCTGATGTTCAACTTAAAACACTAAAGGAACGACTTAAAACGTTTTTATCCTTGTCGCCAATTGTAATATATTACCACCTTGGCAGAATTGCAGTATATTAATTGAGGATAAAAGATAATCAATAATTATTACAACTTGTAATTATTAGAATACTTTATTACATTAAGACTACCTTATTACACGTGAATACACGAACCAGTCGCCTTGACTGTTCGGCTTGATCTGAGCTATAGCTCGCACAGTTTACACATGATTAATTTAAGTGGAACGATCATCGCTAGATGTCGCTAGCATATAGACATGTTACATAAAATCATACTATATTACAGCTAATACTCAGGCTGATGCCTTAAGTACGCAATTATATTACTGAATCAATTCATTAATTGAATCTATTTTTTTTGCTTACTGTTTCATGAAACGTCATGGTATGCTCCTTCCAATATTCATTTCTAATTGTAATAATTGTTTCTTTTTATTGTATCGTAATGATTGCCTTACTTTGAATACTTTAACTTATTGTTTTCTTATACCTATGAAGTATTTTTATTTGATTTTGTTATATTTTCGCTTATTTAAATAATACAATTGATTGCAGTGTATGCATATTTTATTGTTTTACTTTGATTCTTCACAAGACTAACATATGTTTTATTTTACTATTTTAAAATCTAAGTTTTTGAGATACATTTTGTTTATTTTTTAAATTGATATCTTGCATTTCTTGGTAATTTAATTGAATATAAATCATTTCGTTTTACTTACTATATTTCAGAATTATATTTGATAACTATTATTCGCTGCCTTTACTTTTTCTATTTTGAAACTTTTCATTTATAAGTAATTACAATATTTTTGAAATCTTATCTTACACTGATTATTGAGATATTTTAAACAATAGTAATATTAATATTATTATCATTACACTATTATCATTTTTTCTTCTTTAATTAAATTTGGTGAGTATTTTTTCCATTTTTCCACGTTTGAGTGTATTCTTGTGCTTTTATTTTAATTTTTTTATTCACTTGGCTTTAAACCACCCTTTTCATGTCATGGACCATAATATTTTTGTTATATCAAAGTGCTTCAACTTAGATTTTGCAGTAATAGTTTTCTTTGTTTTTTCTCATGTAGAAATGTGAAATATGTGTATATATATATATATATATATATATATATATATATATATATATGCATGTATATATATATATATATATATATATATATATATATATATAGATACATATATATATAATTTATAATAATTTTTCAATATTTGTGCCTAAAAAGTTCTTCCATATAAATTATAATATTTTAGTATTCCCATTAATTTTGTAACGTTTTGGTTGCAATTAAGTATTATATTCTCTACTTTATTTATTTCTACCATTTCAACTAATTTTAGTACTAACATTTTTGCCGAATTGCAAAGCTAAGCGTATTGAATACAAATGTTTATTCGTCAAAATTTACATACTTTAGTACCTATTCTTGGTTCGATTATTAAATGGTTTCAATTGTTCCGTTACATTGTTTTAAGAAAAAATTCTTTTATATGTACCACTAATGGAAGCGGATTTGCCAGGCAAGTGATCCTCTAGCCCTAACGTCCCTGACGGTTTGATTTCCTATTATCTTTTTGGACTGCCCGAACATAATGTGCCACATGGTTCAATTTGTCAGTCGATCCAAGCATCACCGTAACTATACTATCGGTAAGCTCTGCCGTCTCTCTGTGTATACCTTGTCACAGCTTGTCCCATTTTGTGGACGCAAAACTCTCTGGCAGGTATCGGCATCCTGTCCTATGCAAAATAGACGACCGGGGACCGTGGCTTACCAATCTTATGCAGGTAAGATAGAAAACAGCAATATGTGCTCAAAAGCTGGTTCAGATAGAAGTCAGTTTCATTATGCCTTTTAGTCATTCATGGTCTCAAATCCAGGATAAGGCACGCAGGCCACCTTCTCTCCATGTAATTCACCCAAGACTGTTGCCAATCGTTGAGTGAGTGCTGTTTTTTCTTGTGGGTAACCGTCTCCCTCGTGGCATCGCTACGACGTAGGTAATCAGCGCGGCGCTCTCTAGTGCCTAGCGTGACATGTATCATGCATGCAATAACTCTCAATGCTGAATCAGAGACGGCCAGATATGTAGATGCAATCATCAGGACTCCTCTTCTCTGTACCTGTGCCAAGTGTTTACGGTATACCTCCTTACTGAGAGCGTCGCACAATATTTCTACTCCATACAGTGGTACTGACGCTACAGCACTCATCAAGAGGCGTCTTCTTGATGGACTGCGTCCCTCTACGTTGGCCGCAAGCCGACTCAGAGCCGATACTCCTTCTCAGCCGTTGCCTTGATTTGCTCAAAGAAACTTATCTTCGAGCCGATCAGTGCCCCAGGGATTTCACCGCTGGCTTCAATTCGTTTAGTGTGTCTCCAATATCGATCATCCTTACTCTAGGGATTCTCTTTTTCCTCGAGATGAGCACTCTGGTTTTCTCCAGTGCTACATTGATTCCAGGAGGAGTCATCCAATATCTCGTTGAGTGGAAAAGCACACCAAGGCTAAGCTACGCGTATTCAACGGTGCGTCCAATGACCACAGCCCCAACATCGTCCACATAGTCGGTCAAGCGCAACTCATTTGGCATTTCTATTCTCAGTAGCCCATCGTAAGACATGTTCCACAGGTCTGGACTAAGCATAGATCCCTGAGCTACGTCCAATATAACTTCAACTTCCACCTTTTGTTTGGTCTCTTTCCTATCATAAAGCAGGCTTTAGTTCTTCAGGTAGCCTCTCAGAAGCCACATCAGATATTCCGGAACTACAAAAGGGGTTTCCAGCGAATCCAAAATATCCACCCATCTAGTGGAGTTGAAGGCGTTCCTAACGTCAAGTGTCACCAACAGGACGATTCACCGCTTGGTGTGGCTATACGCTTCTGCCTTTTGGACCGCACTCACCACTTATGCAATCGTATCAATGGTGGCACGTCCTGGGCAAAAGCCATTCTGTCAAGGATATATGTCCCCTGTTCTACGAGTCGTGTCAGTGAGTCTTCCCTTGATGAGTTTCTCTAACACTTTCTCAGCCATGTCCCCGTTATACAGGGTGGTATGTAGACGGCAATCCAGGAATTCCCTTCCCTTTGCTAATTATCATGAGCCTCACCACCTTCCATTATACCGAGGGAACCCCGTCCCGCAGGCATGCGTTGAAGGTGCTTGGCAGCAAGTTAGGACAATGGTGATAGACAAGCCGCAACACCTCAGTTGGAACACCATTTGGACCTTGAGTCTTCCACTCTTTCAGTGAAAAAAGTGCCTTTCCCAGTTCCGGCTGTGTAAAAAGTGGGCTCTCAACTGCTATTATACCATGGACAGTGCCAACATGGATGGGTGGGGAAGAGTACCCGTACTATATCATGTCCGTCTTTTCCGCATCATGTATGCGTGTCGTTAAAGGGGGCACCAAGCTTCATAATAACAAGCTTGTAGCCAAAGCCCTGGAGATCCTTGTTCACACTGCCCACAAGATCTTGCTAGCAGTGAGCCTTGCTGTTGTTAATCAATTTGCAAAGGCGTTTTCTGGCCGACTTATATGCTGCCAACCGGTTGCGTGTTTCATCAAGGTTCCATATCTGCTGAGCCTCATGCCATTGACTACCAGAATACTGCGGGCTTACCCTGCCAGGCCTTTTGACGGGACATAGAAGCATTGCAAGAAGTCACTATGAAGCTCATAATTGATTTTGTCACGGCTTGCGCTGCCAGCTTTTCTGTCCCCCTACGAATCACCCTACAGTGGAGCACCTACCGTGAGTACCTTGACGAACACCTTGACGTGAGTCTATCGGTGACAACAAACCTTGCACTCATTGAAAGCGTATGCGGTAGCACTCAAAAGGCACACCATAGGGCAAATCCCAGCCTGACTGGATATGCCACGAGACCTTGAATTCTGGAGACAGTGGCCTCATGAGTGCTCAACACAGTTGCAAAATTGGGCCAAGTGGAGGCAAGTAAACCATAATGTGACCCCGTGACCCCGCGTTAGCGAAAACAATATTTCGTCAATAAAGTGACCACTGAGTCGAATCAGCAATACACGTATGAAGGCGCAGATGGCTTTGTATGAGTTTCCGATGTCAAAACGGCCTCCGGAATATTTAAAAGACCGATACACATATTGGCTCCTCTGACAGTACTCGAAGATCCACCAGCTGATAAAGAGCCATCACAAGTAAGCGTTTCGCCGTCAATCATGATAATGGTAAACGAGCGACAAAATAGCGTCAAATGTAAGCCGCAACGTCAATTGTAGCTCTCCTCTTGGCATGCCTTCTAGTTTACATGGTGAATGCTTTCCCAATGCAAGGCTCATCGACTAGCCCACATCCTGGTCTATATTTCCAATTGTCAGGCAGAGTGTACTCCTCTTCGAGTGAATGGACGCTACAAGTCTACTATGAGTTGAAACAGTATTGGTGAGAATCGGCTGTCCTACAGAACAGAACGAGCCTGCTACAACAGCTGTGCGAAGGTGGCACCTTGCGAAACAATTGCCTGCATATCTTAAATCATTCCTGGTTTTTTAGCAAGGGGTTCTCTGAGGGATTTTAGCAAGGGGTTCTCTAATATCAACCAAAACTAATGTTATCTTCATCTGGTATTCTTGATGATGATTTCGACAGTTTTATGGCCCAAGCAATTAAAGCAGAGGAAGGATGACCAGATAAATTGTATTCACTGTTGCAAAACCAAACTTCTATCATTGACTCAACGCTGAAAATTCTCAGACAAACCGAATTGATGACTCAAAAATGTTTCACAGCAATCGAGTGGGAGCTAGCCAAAATGCCCAATATAATCAAGGCTCCGCTGTCACTTCAAAGACACCCATCACAATCAACCTGCAGAGAATTCAATTATGCCTCCTCAGGCAATCACCACGGTCATCTTGACTCCTTGCTATTGTTACAGCAACAGTTGGTTACGAAGTTGATGAGTAGTAGAGAGTACGTATTCGAAAACCAGCGCTTGCTTATGGACCAAAAAAATCTCGTACAACTCTCTCCAATAACGTCGATCAAGGCCAAGGTGAACATCATTATTTTTGAGCTAATGATTCCACTGGTAACCAAAATAACCTTCGAGCTCCACTGACTTTTTCCCATACTTATGGTGAAGACGAACCGCAGGTTGCTCCACAGCCATTCTCCCGGTACCTAATAAGCACTCCCCATCGTAACGCTTTACTTTACTAAATAATGCTTTGCTTTGGCATCTCAGCCAAATTAGCCCGTCTTACCAAAATGACAATGATGTCGACGACCTCCCGAGTTTGCATCAATAACCAACTCACCGATGCATTTGACATAAATATCGGACTAAAGTAGGGAGATGGGAGATGCTATTGAATTTGGCTCTGGAGCTACCTGTCGATACGCAAGGTATATTACTATACAAGTCGAGCCAAGTAGTAGCCTATGCGGACGACATCAACATTCTGTCACGGTCATTTTTTTTTGTGGTAGGGAGGTGAATGCTTTTTATGCAAAGAAAGTGGGACTCCCATGCGCGACTGGACTACCCACTGAACACCTCCCCTGTCAATCTGAGAACCCAGCCTGGAACCGTTTGACACATTACTTCGGGCCAGGTCTCGTTTTGTTACGCCGTGGGCGCCTTCAAGCTGGGGAGCCCCTTTCCTAGTGGGAGGGGAGAGGGGAAGAGGAAATGCCAGGAGAGCGATCCACCAGCCCCAGCGCCCCCGGCTGCTGTGAGTCCCTTTTATATTCGGTCATTAACAACTGCCAAAGAACTTTTCCTGAAGCTCGACAGCGAAGCAAAACTAGAAGGGCTACAAATAGATGAAAATAAAACAAAATGCATGACGCAGTCAAGGAAAAATACTTCAAATACACAAAATATGACACTTGGCGAATACAGCATCGAGAATGTTAGCGAATTTGTGTTGGCACCAAAATAACGAAAACGGGCAATGAAAGAGATGAAATACGCCGTAGAATACAGCTCGCAAATAAAATATTTTATTCATTATAAGTATTGACGACCTTGCCGACTAGCTGCATACACAGAAAAACAAAGCTCCATGGGTACAATTCTGTGGTAAGGCCTGTGTTATGCTATGGGTGTGAAATGTGGACCCTAACCCAAGTATCCGTAAATATATTGAACGCCTTTCAGCGACGGGTCCTGAGGCGAATTATCGGAGCGAAGCTAGACGGGTACCAATGGCGAATTCGATACAATCATGAGCTGTATAAAATTTTTGAAGATCCGGAGGTCTCAAAGATTGTAAGACTGCGGAAGCTGCAATGAGCTGGACACATGAATTGTATGGACGAACAACGGATACCCAAAAAGGTATTTGTTGGGAGAACTGAAGGCCGGAGGCCAGTGGGGAAATCAAGGAAACACTGGTCTGACTTGATCGACGAAGACAGTTCATCGCTGCTCGGATTTCGGAATTGGAAGACGCGATCAATGGACCGAGACAGTTGAAAACGCTGTTTGCAGGAAGCGAAGGCTCGAGAGGGGCTGTGGTGCTAAGAAAAAGATCGTAACGCTTACTATCCGCCATCTGAAGTGGAGTACTCATCTTGCATCTTGATTAAATCAAACACTCACATTTGTCGACAGTCTCATTCAGTGTACAGCTACGTGAGTCTTTGCAAGGTCTTATTTCTGAAGGGATCCCCATCCAACGATAAATGCAGCGTGATTAATTTTCCCACTTCATTTGTCTGGTTCAAGATCTTGCAATCCAATGAGTAGATCTACCCCTTGATCAAACAGACCACTACTTATCTAATTTATGGTAACAACACCACCCCATTGTTTCTTGAGGGATCTGGTACTCTCCAACTAAAATCAGATTGCACTCTCAAGTACGATGCCGCAACCATTCAAGGGTATCGCATGTACAAGCGTCAAGCAATCACGGTGCACAGTGGGGTTTGACATGGTTTTGACAGCGGTGGACTGAACTTCGTGGACTTTTTAAGCGCTTCTTCATAGTGCATATGTCAGAAATCAAGGAGCTGCGCAAGCAGTTACAAGTACAGCACCTTACGTGGACCATCTGGGCATTCACACCATCAGAACCCTTACCTAGACGTTACAGCCTACCGTATAACGGAGGGGTTAGATGCTCACGTATTAACAATAAAAGTTGACGTTTCAACGATAGAAGCATCATTTTGTCCAGACTATTGTTTACAATATCAAAATTATCTCGTTTATATATATTATCAATGTTAGAAGAGTAAATGAATTAACACTACAAAAAAACTTTTAGAAAAAAATAAGAAAACCGACTACGGCATGCCCTAAAATGGATGAAATAAATTTTATGGAAACGGTGCCATATCATTTTTTCCCCGATTTTTTTTGTGATGGTGCAGATTTTGGAAGTATTTATGTTGAAATGGGGAAATTCATTTGGCATCGCTTCCATAAAATCTATTTCATCCTTTTTAGGGCATTCAAAAGCCGGTTTTCTTTTTTTTCTCAAAGTTTTTTATTTCACCCTTTTTAGTGGCAAATTCTTTCATTGCAGACCATTCAAAACTCAGTTTCTTGAATACATTTTATCACGTTCTGGTACATTAAAATATAATTTTTTATTGCAATGCAAAAACGACTGCGGCTCAAATCTGCAGCGTTCATAGGAATCGAATTTAACTCTTGTACATTTAATCCATGATCTCACCAACGTCTACCTTGATTTTAGATTTCATAATAATCCAATATGAATTGTACAACAGCTTTAAGAAATTTTCGAATTTTGAACTTTGCCTAGCCGCCATTTTTATATTCTGACCTGGCCCTAAAGTGCCTTTTTTAGGGTTTTGTAAAATAATTTTACAAAACCCTACTAGCTTCGCGACCAGTCTGTCCGTCTGTCCGTCCGTGTGTCACAGCAGTTTTTCTCGGAAACTACTTAAGCTAGAAACATCAAATTTTGTGTGTAGGTGTAAAGTGGTGATCTCTTCAAAGTTCAATTACAAAAAAATTTTATAAGGTATTTAAGGGGGGTCTCCCACGATAGGAGAGTGACCTCCCGAAAAAAAAATTTCATTGAAGGTGGCCGATATGGGTATCAAATGAAAGGCCTTGATAAGAACTTTTCAAAACAGGTCTTAGTTTGGCGAAATTTGCTTCGAGGGGCGCACAGGGAGGGGAAATATACGAAAAATTTGTGTCCCCCCCCTCGCGATTGGACACCTGTGATCCGAAAAATCTGAAAAAAATCAGAAATGTAGGCCTTGGTAAGGACAACAACAACAAATACGTTAGAAGTCGCAATTCACTCAACTTTGTTAGTAATAGTATGATTGATCGATTTTATATTTTCTTGAATAAAATCTTAATAGTACCCTTGAATTCAATGAAATTCAGCACGTAGATGTGTATTTATAAGGTTGATTTATCCTGAAAGTTTCATAAAGATTGAATCATATTTTGCGAAGCTATAGCGGTTTGAATTTTCCTGTATTACTATGGAACAATATGCGCTGCATTTATTACTATGGCAACATATGGCTATGGAACAACATGCGCTTTTTCCCGTTCAGACACTACAGTTTTGCTAGGATTTGCATGAAAATTTCAGGAATGATAGGTGTCATGTATTTCTTTGAGAATCGGTTCAGCTAGTGGTATCAGTAATCGTAAAACAAAATAGTGGCGGTTTTAAATGCGAAGATTGAATAATTTTGAGTTATTTTTTCCCAACTTCAACGTTTAAGGTGCATGCTTTGAATACTTGATTCAATTTAATGAATGACTGAAGATGAGTACCTACAATTAATGCCCTTAAGTGAAACAAGTCAAGGAGGTGGGAGAGAGCTCCTAGCAAAAGGGTTTTGTAACCATTCTACGATTCGAAAAAATTGGCCATTAATCGGTGATAACAGTACAGGAGAGTGGCCCCTGAAAAAAAAAATTCATCAAACGTAGCCGATATGAGTATGAAATGAAAGTTTTCATGGGAGCTTTTCAAAACAGTTGTTAAACTGTCAGTTTTTGCTTCAGTGGGGGTACAGGGGGGAAGTACATGAAAAATGTGTTTCCTCCATCGCGGATGGACATCTGAAATAATTATCAAGGGAAATATTTATGAGTATAACAATACCAAAAACCTCAGAAGTCGAAATTCGTTCAACTTTGTTAAGAATAGTATGATCTTCGTATATCATATTTTCTCCAATAAAATTGTCATTGACATGTTTCTTGGTTTCATTCGATCTGGTGACTGCATTTTGTAAATTGAATACAAAACCCTTCTGACATGAGCGTAGGTCTGTTTTCCCAACTTGTTTCGTTCTACTTTTTTCGACCTTTGAGCGGCCGCCATTTCGTTTAAAATTGTTCGACTTTAGGTTTTTTATTGTGAGGTTTATCACATTATTGAATGAATTTTTATACTTGTTTTGGTACAAAATGGAGCTATACTCGTACTTTGGCCAGAACAGAAATATTGCTGAAAATTTGGCGAAAATCGAAGCAAAGCTGCGACCTCCAGGCACAATTTTTTTATATACTATGTAGACTCACACATACACACACATGCTCATATATATATATATATATATATATATATATATATATATATA
>OZ017738.1:273861995-274061995 GCA_963969285.1 Odontomyia ornata | reverse complement strand
TAGGATGGACTAATTTGGCTGGAATGCCAAAGCAAAGCATTATTTGGTACAGTGCGTTACGATCACTACTGTTGTATACTTACTTAGAATCAAACAAAATTTTGTGTTCGTTTAGTTTGATCCCCCGGCATTTTTCAAGCACATGCCTGACAGTGGGAAATTGGCCTTTTTTCGATCTACTTACTCTAAAACCATCTTGATTCTCCCCAATAATACTTTTGGCGTATGGTACGCTTTTATTTTTTAAGATTTTTGCAAATATTTTTTACGCCATACAAAGTAGTGATATGCCTCTATAATTTTCACTTTGTTTGTGGAAAGGGAATATACTTGATGGGTCCCACTCTTTCAGCATATGTTCTCGTTGCAAAAAGTGCTGGATCACTTTGTGAATAGCTCTATGAACACTGCTCTAACCATATTCTAAGGGCTCCTCTGGAATCCCTTCTATACCCGGCGCTATATTATTCTTTTAGGCTTTGATAATAGATCAAACTTGTAGTGAATAAGAGTTTCCATAATGTCCGTGAAGGACTGCAGCGATGTTCTGCTGCTTCGGCAGAGGAAGGTGTTGGTTCCTGCCGAGAATGCCCTCGTCCGGAGACGCGTGAATGCGCTGGCAGGCTAGCATTGCGGTGTCGTGGGGCGGGTTCGTTTCCCCGGCACGAGGACTCACTACAAAACATTTCGCATTCCCGAATCGCTTGCAGAGATCACAAGAGGACGACCGAAGTCGCAAATTTGTAGATAACCTCCACGAAGGAATTAAGACTTGTTACGAGAACAAGTGCAACCTGACAAGAAAGGCTAATTTGGGGTGACCTCGTCTTTACCCAAATACATTCAGGGCCCACAAATGAAAGAGGGGCAACCGGGTGGTGGTTGAGCCCCTTCATGCCCACCCAACCGGAACAAATCCAATGTTAAACTGTTGAAGTGGCCAGGTATTCCTCTTCTGAGTGGAAAGCTCATACAACTTGAATTATATGAACTTTCCCATCAGAAGGGGAGTACCCCGGTGACCAATTTATGTCATAGAATTATACAATTGAATTGCATAACTCTATGCCATAAAAAGGCACTTTGCTTGGGCCACTCAACCCATAAAGTCACCTGAAACAAAAGAAGGAATTAAGCTGTACCCGGCGGCTGGCTCATATTTTAGGGTGGAAGCCTGCCACCATACCGGGCCCTATACCCGATTGGACAAGACCGGAAGGGAAAGACCGATTTTTGCCGTTTAATTCATCATCATTTTTTATTTTTATATAATTTCATAGAAAATTATACCTTCCCTCTATACATAATAAAATTATTTAATTTTTTTAATAAACCATTACTATTAATTTTTTTTAATAGGTATATTTTCATTAAACGCGATTTGATTTATACCAAAAATGTCAAAAAAAAAATATTTTTTTTTATTTTTCCAGGCAACTTATCCAAATTGACATTTACCAGAGAACCGCGTTTTCACAATTCAGCATCAACTTTGGCAATTAAGGAGGATATCTCCCACAATTCAACAGATTTATAAAGCATAAACAAAAACATCGACTTATTCAATTATTCGTTAGTGTAATGCTTTGTGCTTTGAGAAAAAAAACAAAATTCATTTGATTCCACGAATTGTTCGAGGCGAACAGAGTCAAGCTTAAGATTGATATATGCGAATGCGAGAGTACGATTCCAATTGATTTGTAAGGAGTGTTGAGAAGTTTGTAAGCTACACTGTAATTGATCTGTCATTACTACCCGGTGGCACAATATGCAACAAAAGTATTCATGAACTGGGAACAAATCAATTTGACTTATAACAAAGTCAAAAGATTCGGAGAACGTTATATGAAAATTTTTAACTCATTCTGAATTGAAATTTAGAACATTTAAGTGTTCAGGAGTTAATTTATGTGTAGCTGAAACTCTCCCAATTCTCTATTATTATTTTTTTTTTTAAATTTAAATATTAATAAATATATAATATTATACTGATAATAAATAAATAAATAATTAATATATATAATAAAAAGATATAAGTAAAAAGGGTACTTACAATACCTTTCCCTCGACGACGAGCGCTCGTTGACGATTTGGAGGTAAGCAAGTCCTGGAATTTATTTCAATCGTATTAGTGTACCGGTTGTAACTTATGAGTCACGACTTCATTCTTTTGGTAGCGTAGATTCGCATTCGTATACCAACTATTAGTACACGAGTATGAGGGCATAGAATATATCCTAAGTGTGTATACAATCATATAAAAATTTAGCTATCAAAGTGCAAATACAGGTAGACCTCTCTGAATATCACAACCGTATGGTCTTCGCACGTGGTAATGCTCGCTGCTACTTATTCTACGGCTTTTAATGTTTAATATTTCTTTATATGCAATCCGTTGGTCAATATATGGATTGAGTGATTTGACTAATTCTTCCGGATCTAACTTTTCAGTTGATTTATCACTCTTTGTTGAACTATGTTTGAATACACAATGCGCCTTTTTGCATCCAAACGGTGTGTTTTCCCAGAAGCAGGTAGTATGGTCCCGCCGTTTCCCAATCAACATGTGCCGCTCCTTCCAATGAAAATCTTCACATCGGCCTTCCAACCACCTGTTGCACATCACTTGGTGACCTAATGCTGATGGCTCATGGCGATATTGGCAGCTGCTATCGTTTTTTTTTACAGGCACTGTCGTAGAAAAAGTAGCAGTCTGTGAAGTTTTTTCGCTGTGTATCAACAGGATGGTAGGAGTTATCTATCTGCGAACAACCATCCACCACGATTTTGTTGTGGTTTTAAAACATTTCCTTCGCTGATGTACCTATTTCCACTATAACTTCACACTTTGAAGTTAAGGGAATTCACGACACTACAATGGCCACCAAGCGTACTTTTCGGCGTTCACTCGCCTTCCTCTCACGAGGATCTTGTGCAACTACGAACTAACATGGCGGGGCCGAGCCATCGAGCAACGAAACAGCAAAAGTTTCGTTGAATAATGCCATCTATGGGTGAACATGCGGTGGTGATAATGCACACTCGTTTCGGTTGTTTTTAAAATTTTAAGTCGTCTCTTGTAGATTCGCTTAAATTATCAATTGAAAGCAATTTATGTTTATAATTATTAGGCGTAATTAAGAGGGAAATAAATCGAAAGAATAAGACAGGCACGCGTTAATTACCGACAAACAAAACAATTTTGAATTAATATTATGGTTGGAATGAGTAAAATTTGACAAATTTTGTGGGGTTTAAATGATACAATGATTTTATCGTTCATATAATTTAAGGGGTTAACCGTTTCGTTCTAAGCATTTGCATACCGCGTTACACCGCAATTAGTTAAATTATATTCAAAAGATATTGAAATAAAATCACTACACATTAAAATATTAAACAGTTTTAGAATTTTGTTTCCCGGGTGTTAAGTACAAAAGAAATTTTTCACTTATTTTTAATGCAAAAAAAAAAAAAAAAAAAAAGCGAGTGTTGCGATGGGGAAGGTGACTGAATCGACCGAATCCTTGTTAAATTGCGTTCGTGCTGTGTGCCTGTGTCAGCGCTGCTTTTAGAGCCATAGCTCCTAGATTACTACAGGGCAGCTAATTTTCTCGTGATCCCAAGGCAATGCGGATTGCGAAAAAGGAGCTGAAGGATATTTCTGTGTATCAGGGGTTGGCTTCGGCGTCGGGACTAGAGATGACGGACAATAAAAGAAAAACACAATTGACAGACGGACGGACTAACTTATGTTTATGTTTGCCCGGAAGTATACAACCCTTGTGCGTTTTTTTTTTGAAAACATATGCGGACGGACAAACAGACGTGACTAATTATCTATCGGCGCAGGTCTTTCGCGTGGTATATCCCCACTTCTTTTCCCGATGGATCCGTTATCAAGTAACGGTTAGGTCCCATTATCTTCTTTATGCGGCTTTTCAAGAATCGCCTGTCCAGCTTGGCGTTGTCATGCCCCGCGGCGTCACTTTGGCGGAAATTTCGCCGGAAAACTTCATCTCCTTCTTTGAAATTAGCAGATCGTGACCGGAGATTGTACTGCCTGCGCTTCATTTGCACTACCTGCGGCCTTAATCTTCCGTCCGATTTGTTGGCGGAGGTCTCCTAAACGTTCGTGGGGCTCCAGCGCAACGACAGGGTCCCCCAAACACTTTAATTGCCGTAACAGCTGGTATGATTTACCGTGGCAAATCGTGTGCGGTCCAAAGGCGGCAAAGTAGGGGGCGACACCGGTGACAGAATGATACGAGGATCGCAGGGCGCATGTGATGGCAGACAATCGCTGATCCCAATCATTTTGAGATGGGTGGACGTAGGAACGGATCGCGGCCAATAGAGTACGGTTCAACCGTTCTGATGCGTTGGACTGAGGGGAGTATATGGGCGTCAGTTGGTGTTCAACGCCATACTGCTCAAGTAGGCTCTTAAACTGCCGAGACTGAAACTGTACTCCATTATCTGAGTACACACTCTCTGGAACACCGAACACATGGAATACCCGGTTCTCTAAGAATTTCACGATCGATGGAGTTGTAAACTTACGGATAGGTTCCACCATTGGGAATTTTGAGAGCTGATCTAGAACGACTATAGCTCCGATGTGTCCCATTGAAGACCGAGGATATGGACCGAGTAGATCGATGTATAGACGCTGGAACACGCGTTCTGGAACGTTGAGTTGACCCATAGGAGGTCGAAGAGGCTGGTTTGGCGCTTTGGTGCCTTTACGGGTCTCACAGGCGCTCACGTAGTCTTTGACCTGGGATGCCATTTTAGGCCAAAAGAAGTATTTCTTGAGTCGCCGTAACGTCCGACCGTAACCTCCGTGGGCACTAAAAGGATGGTCATGTGCGCGGAGGATCAGATGTTGTGTCATTTCCTCCGGTATCCAGAGTTTCCAAGACTCTTCTTCCTGCCATGGATCACCAGTGGCGTATTCATTTCGTCTATACACATAGCCGTCTATTACCTTCAAATCAGGCAGCTGTGTTTGTTGGGTCGCTATGGTTTGCCTCAACTCTTTGTAGTTATCTGATTCGAAATGTGGGCTGTCCAAATCTATTTCGATGGGGTCCTCGTCAGTTATTGTTAATTCGGCTCCCTCTGGGGAAAACATCCGTGAGGAGTGTCGGGTACGATGTTCTGGGTTCCTTTCCGATGTTTGATGGAGAACTTGAACCCTTGCAGTTTAAGAGCCCATCTGGCTAGGCGTCCACTTAAATCTGCCTGGTTCATCAACCATTGTAGTGACGCGTGGTCCGTGATGATCTCGAATTGGTGGCCCTCGATATAAGCTCGAAATTTCTTCACAGCCATTACCGCTGCCAAACATTCTTGCTCGGAAACAGTATAGTTTCTTTGAGCCGAATTCAGCTTATTGGACATGAAGGCGATGGGAGCTTCCTCTCCTTCGTCGGTCAATTGCACCAGCACGGCTCCTACTCCATGTTGACTTGCGTCACAATGAATGGAGAAGGGCTTCGTGAAGTCGGGGCTGTGCAAGACAGGAGCTGATGTGAGGGCTTGTTTATGCTCTTCAAATGCCTTTCGGCTGAGTTCAGTCCAAACGAACTTCCCCTTCCGCAACATGTCTGACAGGGGCGCTGAAACCGTTGCGTAATTCTGAACAAACCTTCGGTACCAACCGCACACACCAAGGAAACGTCGTAGCTGCTTCACAGTTTTTGGTAAGGGGAACTCATCAATCGCACGAGTTTTGTCTGGATCTGTTTTGATAGTGCCATGTCCTATGACATGTCCTAGGTATCGGACTTCTTTCATGACAAACTTACTTTTCTGTACGTTGATGGTGAGTCCCGCCTTACTGATGTGCAGGGCTACTTCTTGTAGAAGTAGGAGGTGTTGATCGAACGTTTCCGTGATGAGTAACAGGTCATCAAGGTACACGAACACTTGGTGTTTTAGGTGAGGTGGGATGACCTTGTCCATCAACCGAGTCATCGTTTGCGGCGCATTACACAGGCCAAAGGGCATTGTGACGAACTGATATAACGGTCGTCCAGGCACTGTGAAGGCGGTCTTGTCCCTCGAGCCCTCATCGAGTGGAATTTTCCAGAAGGCGTCTTTTAGTTCGAGACTGGTGATATAATTGGCTTTCGGCAGTCGCCCTAGTATTCCATCGATGAGTGGAAGAGGGTACGCGTCCTTGATGGTAACCGCGTTTACCTTACGGGCATCAAGACAGAGGCGGACTTTACCTGGCTTCACAACCAAGGTTACCGGTGATGACCAAGCACTTTGGGACTCCTCTATGACCCCCAACTCGAGCATCCTATCTAGTTCCGCATACACCAATTTCTCCATGGCCGGTGAGATGGCGTAGTGTCTCTGTTTAATCGGCTTACTATCGCCAACGTCGATGGCGTGTGAGACTAGGGTGGTGCGGCCAAGGCCTTGGGTAGCGTACGATGGGAAAGCAGCAATGGATGCTTCCAGGCGTTGCCGTTGGTTAGGCGTCAGGTCATGCCTATCGGGAGTAGAAATGATTTCGTTGACATTTTTGGTTTTTCAAGACAAATCGGTGAATAAATCGGAGGCAAGTCCAAAGCGAAGGACGAAATCGACACCAAGGTATACATTCTGAGTCAAAGACGGAATAATGTAGAACGTAATATCCTTCGTCTAACCCCTGAACGTCACGGGTGTGGTTAGTTTACCTCGTATAGGGTGTTTGGTGCCATCAGCTGTACTGATTTCAGTGCGCCAGGATTTAATCAGGTTCGGATAGTCTTGGAGCACCTTCGAGCCAAAGCTCGAGGCAAGACAACTGGTACTGGCACCCGCGTCGCTCAGTGCAAACACGGTCTCGCCCAACACTTTAATTGGATGATAAGGTCTGATCTCATTCTCAGCAACCTCCGAGATGTTACAAGAGTTTACGGTTTGACGGCAGATGCGCACTCTCTTGCGGAAATCTCGCCAACGACGGGTTGACCATTTTGTCGTGCGCGGACGGGACGTGACTACTTTGGAAGCAAATATTCGCTCTCGAGCCACCCGATATTCCTGCAGTCTAACATGATAAGGTTTTAGAGTGCGTACTTGAGGCTGCCACGGTTCTTCTGGCAGTGACTGCGGTGGTCGCTTTAATATTGTCGTTGGTGAGGTCTCCGGAAGAGAATGAACATCCGCAGTCGTAGTGGTCATGGCTGGTGGGTTTACGTGAAGTTTGTTGGGGTGAGCAGCTGACTGAGGAGCTACTGCTGGGACTTCGAGTACCGCTGAGGTGGTCGGGTACGCTTTTGGCCGTTTTTTCGCGCGGCACATTCAGAACAGTCCGGGAAGTAAGTGTCCGGCTTGGCGCAACCGTAGCAGAAAACCTTACGTTCTGCTCGGCATGAAATGAACCGGTTTCCGGTTTGGTGGCAGTTCCAGCAGGTCGTAAGACTTCCTACTGCTGCTACAGCAAGATGGTCTGGGTCCAAATCATCCTCCAGATCTAGGGTGGTATAATCTGGGGCCAATTCCGCGATTCCCCGTCGAGGACCCGTACTGGTTACTAAGTATGGCCGGTCCCGTAGGTCTTCCTCAAACCCTTCTATACGACGTACATTTCTCAGCAGGGCCTCCATACTCTGTGGATCGGAGTTCACGATATGGCGACGAATCTCCAGCCTTAGATTGCGCTTCAGCAGGCGCAGTATTTGGGTAGAAGACAATGGCTCTGACAGCTGGTCATTCAACCGAAGGATATCGGCTCGATATTGATGGAAGGACTCGTCCGGACGCTGCCATCTAGCATTCATCTTGTCCAGTACCAATTCGTCCATGTCGACCGTAGGGTATTCCATGCGGAGTACCTCCTTCAACCGTGGCCAGCGTATGGATGGTGGGGCTGAATGTATTCGCCCATATGTCTCCAGTGCTGCTCCCCTAAGCAGCATTGGCAAGTATCCTGCGAGCGCTGTGCGGTCTCCTGCTAGCATCTGCTCAATCAGTGACTCCACCCGACTTATGAAGACTTCCACCGTTATAGTATTGGGTTCCCCACTGAAATGTATATTCCATCCCTGGATGATGCTGGGGATTTGTGTCGGCTTCAGCCGATACATATCGTGTGGAAGGAAGCGTTGGTCCGGCGGAATCCCGGGAGCTTGATTAGGTGGCGGTGCTTGGCTCAATCGGGGCCGGTAAACTGGAGCCAACGGATTCATGGCTGCACCCGGCCGGATCCGTTTGGGATCACGCCGCGAGTCTACCGGGAAATCCCACGGATGTGGATCCGACTCCCACATAAGAGGAGTTCTTGGCCTGGGTGGTGCGGGGTTCTCTCTCTGGCTTTCTAGCGAGGCTAACCGGGTGGACATGTCCTGCATAAGTGCCATTAGATCTTGTAAAACTGTGGCTTCCACCGCCACAGTGGGTCCCGACTCTTCTGCAGGCGGAACTGCTTCAGCACTGTAGTCTTCCTCTCGTGCACTCCTTGTCGTGGATGGAAGGGGTCCGCTTTTGGGGACAGCCCCACTTGCACTGGAGGACTGAGGTCGTTCTGTTGCTGGCTGCGCGATTTCTAGAGGCTGACGACAGAGCGGGCACGTGGATGAGGTTTGCCGCAGTTGGGCCAAACACAGCTGGTGTAGCCTGTGTCCGCATTGCAACCTCTGGCTTGTGGTTTCATCCATGTCCTCGTGACATATGGAGCACAGGAGAGCTGGTCCGGCATCCGACCTTAACTTCCTCCTCTCTGGCGTTCTTTTGGTGGGCATTCCGAATATAATTTTGATTAGCCAAAAAAAAAAACAGAACTATAGATATATATAAAGGAAAAAAAATATATATCTAAATAAATATGTATATATTATATATATATATATAGATAAAAATTATGCAACAAATGTAAAGTACAAAATCCTAAAAGTGGCCGTCAGTGGCGAACTATAAAAAGAACCTCACAAAAAAAAACCGCAAGGTATGAAAAGGTTTAATTGATTTAGTTTTCAAAAAAAATACTCGGTCTTTCCATTCCGTCCTTCCTTCCAAGTATGGACACCATGGCATAATCCTTCTAAAACGTTTCAGGGACACTCTCTTGTGGCACCATGAAAATCAGGGTTCAGAAGTGATCCCTAATTAGCAAACTTCTCAAGTTACGACTTGTCAGCCCAGGGTGGGATTCTAATCCACAAGCAGCGCGTGTCTTGTCATGGATAGTCATGGATTAGCTAATCAGCCAATCACATGAAATCAAAATCCATGTAATTTAAGACGCTTAGGCACCGCTGGTTTGGGGAGCGGATCAGAATCCTCCGCAAAATAGATGTTGGGATAATAACTTCCGAACACAAAAAGGGACTCTAATATCATTTGGCCTTACTAGTTATACAATGGCGGTAAACCACCAAAGTATAATTCAAAAGCAGGACCAAACGATATTGATGTCCAGAGACAACACACGTTCGAAAGTTATTAGGCTGCTGGGGCACGATCAGTGCAAAAACCCTCGTGCTCATGACTGATGATACAGCCGGGCGTTTCGGGCCCCACGTTGGGCGCCATTTGTAGTGAATAAGGGAGTTTCAATGTCCGTGAAGGGCTGCAGCGATGTTCTGCTGCCTCGGCAGAGGAAGGTGTCGGTTTCTGCCGAGAATGCCCTCGTCCGGAGACGCGTGAATGCGCTGGCAGGCTAGCATTGCGGTGTCGTGAGGCGGGTTCGTTTCCCCGGCACGAGGACTCACTACAAAACATTTCGCATTCCCGAATTGCTTGCAGAGATCACAAGAGGACGACCGAAGTCGCAAATTTGTAGATAACCTCCACGAAGGAATTAAGACTTGTTACGAGAACAAGTGCAACCTGACAAGAAAGGCTAATTTGGGGTGACCTCGTCTTTACCCAAATACATTCAGGGCCCACAAATGAAAGAGGGGCAACCGGGTGGTGGTGGAGCCCCTTCATGCCCACCCAACCGGAATAAATCCAATGTTAAACTGTTGAAGTGGCCAGGTATTCCTCTTCTGAGTGGAAAGCTCATACAACTTGAATTATATGAACTTTCCCATCAGAAGGGGAGTACCCCGGTGACCAATTTATGTCATAGAATTATACAATTGAATTGCATAACTCTATGCCATAAAAAGGCACTTTGCTTGGGCCACTCAACCCATAAAGTCACCTGAAACAAAAGAAGGAATTAAGCTGTACCCGGCGGCTGGCTCATATTTTAGGGTGGAAGCCTGCCACCGTACCGGGTCCTATACCCGATTGGAAAAGACCGGAAGGGAAAGACCGATTTTGCCGTTTAATTCATCATCGTTTTTTATTTTTATATAATTTCATAGAAAATTATACCTTCCCTCTATACATAATAAAATTATTTAATTTTTTTAATAAACCATTACTATTAATTTTTTTAAAAGGTATATTTTCATTAAACGCGATTTGATTTATACCAAAAATGTCAAAAAAAAAATATTTTTTTTTATTTTTCCAGGCAACTTATCCAAATTGACATTTACCAGAGAACCGCGTTTTCACAATTCAGCATCAACTTTGGCAATTAAGGAGGATATCTCCCACAATTCAACAGATTTATAAAGCATAAACAAAAACATCGACTTATTCAATTATTCGTTAGTGTAATGCTTTGTGCTTTGAGAAAAAAAACAAAATTCATTTGATTCCACGAATCGTTCGAGGCGAACAAAGTCAAGCTTAAGATTGATATATGCGAATACGAGAGTACGATTCCAATTGATTTGTAAGGAGTGTTGAGAAGTTTGTAAGCTACACTGTAATTGATCTGTCATTACTACCCGGTGGCACAATATGCAACAAAAGTATTCATGAACTGGGAACAAATCAATTTGACTTATAACAAAGTCAAAAGATTCGGAGAACGTTATATGAAAATTTTTAACTCATTCTGAATTGAAATTTAGAACATTTAAGTGTTCAGGAGTTAATTTATGTGTAGCTGAAACTCTCCCAATTCTCTATTATAATTTTTTTTTTAAATATAAATATTAATAAATATATAATATTATACTGATAATAAATAAATAAATAATTAATATATATAATAAAAAGATATAAGTAAAAAGGGTACTTACAATACCTTTCCCTCGACGACGAGCGCTCGTTGACGATTTGGAGGTAAGCAAGTCCTGGAATTTATTTCAATCGTATTAGTGTACCGGTTGTAACTTATGAGTCACGACTTCATTCTTTTGGTAGCGTAGATTCGCATTCGTATACCAACTATTAGTACACGAGTATGAGGGCATAGAATATATCCTAAGTGTGTATACAATCATATAAAAATTTAGCTATCAAAGTGCAAATACAGGTAGACCTCTCTGAATATCACAACCGTATGGTCTTCGCACGTGGTAATGCTCGCTGCTACTTATTCTACGGCTTTTAATGTTTAATATTTCTTTATATGCAATCCGTTGGTCAATATATGGATTGAGTGATTTGACTAATTCTTCCGGATCTAACTTTTCAGTTGATTTATCACTCTTTGTTGAACTATGTTTGAATACACAATGCGCCTTTTTGCATCCAAACAGTGTGTTTTCCCAGAAGCAGGGAGTATGGTCCCGCCGTTTCCCAATCAACATGTGCCGCTCCTTCCAATGAAAATCTTCACATCGGCCTTCCAACCACCTGTTGCACATCACTTGGTGACCTAATGCTGATGGCTCATGGCGATATTGGCAGCTGCTATCGTTTTTTTTTACAGGCACTGTCGTAGAAAAAGTAGCAGTCTGTGAAGTTTTTTCGCTGTGTATCAACAGGATGGTAGGAGTTATCTATCTGCGAACAACCATCCACCACGATTTTGTTGTGGTTTTAAAACATTTCCTTCGCTGATGTACCTATTTCCACTATAACTTCACACTTTGAAGTTAAGGGAATTCACGACACTACAATGGCCACCAAGCGTACTTTTCGGCGTTCACTCGCCTTCCTCTCACGAGGATCTTGTGCAACTACGAACTAACATGGCGGGGCCGAGCCATCGAGCAACGAAACAGCAAAAGTTTCGTTGAATAATGCCATCTATGGGTGAACATGCGGTGGTGATAATGCACACTCGTTTCGGTTGTTTTTAAAATTTTAAGTCGTCTCTTGTAGATTCGCTTAAATTATCAATTGAAAGCAATTTATGTTTATAATTATTAGGCGTAATTAAGAGGGAAATAAATCGAAAGAATAAGACAGGCACGCGTTAATTACCGACAAACAAAACAATTTTGAACTAATATTATGGTTGGAATGAGTAAAATTTGACAAATTTTGTGGGGTTTAAATGATACAATGATTTTATCGTTCATATAATTTAAGGGGTTAACCGTTTCGTTCTAAGCATTTGCATACCGCGTTACACCGCAATTAGTTAAATTATATTCAAAAGATATTGAAATAAAATCACTACACATTAAAATGTTAAACAGTTTTAGAATTTTGTTTCCCGGGTGTTAAATACAAAAGAAATTTTTCACTTATTTTTAATGCAAAAAAAAAAAAAAAAAAAAACGTGAGTGTTGCGATGGGGAAGGTGACTGAATCGACCGAATCCTTGTTAAATTGCGTTCGTGCTGTGTGCCTGTGTCAGCGCTGCTTTTAGAGCCATAGCTCCTAGATTACTACAAACTCCATCGAAAATTAGTGGGGCCAATAGAAGCTCTCCGCAAACATCTTTAGACTCCGATGCTCTAGAGCTGTGATGAGGATAAAGGAAGTTCTTGAAATATGATTCCCATCTTTCCTTAACCTTGGGTTCATCAGCCATGATATTGCCGATGTCATCACGACAGAGCGTGGTGTTGGGCTGATAACCACGTTTCAGACTTTTAACTTCTTTGTATGCTTGTCTTGTGTTGTTGCTCGCTAAACTTACATATATACTTCCCACTTGATTGTCATAGTATTTTCTTTTCTCGATTCTAATTATCTTATTCGCCACTCTTCTGCAATTTTCCTACCTACGTATCCTTTGTACGCCTGATTTTGTTTGTATAACGCATCCTGGCACTCATCATCGAACCAATCATTTCTCTTGCACCGGACTTGATGTCCACGGTCTTAATAGCCGCTTTCACTTCTATCCATAGCTCACTGCTTGTCTTTAACGATTAGTCTGATAGGATGGAAGCCTGCTGATTATCGAGGGTCTCGGTGGCATTTTTGGCCACAGACGCCGGTTGGAGCTTATCGATGTCAAATTTTTGTAGCGGGCTGGTCTTCACCGAATATGCCTTTGACATGCAACACCGCTAGGTTAATTTCATCAAGTAATGATCTGAGTGACAATTGGCTTCTCGGTATGTACGGACGAAGCCCATATTTCTTGAATCAGAATATGGTCAATCTGGTTTTTTGTGTTGCCATTCGGTGACACACAGGGGATTTTATGAATGCATAGATGTGAGAAGCAAGTCTCGCGTATGACTGAATTTCTGCTACAGGCAAAGTCTATCAGGCACCAGCCGATATCATTTGTTTCATCGTGGAGGCTATATCCTCCAGTGATTCCCCGATGAAATAGCTCATTGCCAACATAAGCTTTGAAATCACCCAGAATCATTATTGTGTCGTTTGTAGGCAATGAGTTACCTAGTCTTTCCAGGTGATTGTAGAACGTTTCCTCCATTTTTTCGTCTCTTTCTTCAGTCAAGGCGTGAGCACTGATCAGCCAAATTTCGGAGAATTTCGCTTTTATAGGAATTGCACACAACCGTTCGTTTATTGCCTTGAAATCCATAACCTGTGATTTGCACCTCCTATCCACAATAAGGACCACTCCGAATTCTCGTTTCCCAGTAGGCTTCCGACTTTTGAATATTGTTTGCAATCTCATATCTTGAATATCATTTCTAGTCCAGTTCGTTTCCTGGGTTGTCCGTATTTTTAATTTATATTGACTGGCCGGTTGTTAAAGGTCCTTAACAATGCTACAGCAATTGTGCGATCTGACATTCCAGGATTCAACGCTATAGTACTTTTTCTTGTTGTCAAATCGTTGCCGTAAGTCCAATCAATTCCGAGGCCCGTCTGCAGGTTTCGAAACATTGCATAGGGTTTTTCAATAAGAGATGTTATTTTGATATGAACAGAAAAATGCCATTTTTTAATATAAACGAACGTATGGTTATTTCATTATAAAAAAGAAGGTATGCAGTTAAAAGTGAAAAATAACATCAGGCAAATGACTACCAGGACCACGCTTACAGGACCATATATATATATATATATATATATATATATATATATATATATATATATATATATATATATATATATATATATTATATATATATATATATATATATATATATATATATATATATATATATATACAATATATATATATATATATATATATATACATACATATATATATATATATATATATATATATATATATATGTATATATATATGTATATATATATATATATATATATATATATATATATATATATATATATATATATATGTATGTATACATATATTTATACACAATATATATGTCTATATATATATGTATATATATATATATATATATATATATATATATACATATATGTATAGACATATGTTTTTATATATGTAAACATAAAGTTCACTCCGCAATCAATCTCATGAAATTTACTTGAAAACATCCTTCTTAACCGCATCATTCGTTCACGTTTATTCGATACCCATCGCCTTCGTTTTCAGTTAACTATGGCACCTAATTTTCATGAAAGTTTCAAGAAAATCATACCATATAGTTCAATGAAAACTCGGCTATGCCTTTTCATCTTCATCTGTACAGTTATGATCAATCATAGCAGGAAACGTATCTCTTTTTAGGTTGTGATTCTCGCGGGTTTTTAGTATGAAATTCACTAATTTTAAATTTCTGGGCATACATATGTTGTAATGTACATATAATATTAACTGGAAAGTAACGAGTCAACTCTATAACTTGCAATCACTCAATACTTATTATTTCTTGGGGGAATTTTATAATCCTGTATGTAACGTTTACGTCTAAGGGTGGAAGAAGGATCCTTTACCAAGCTCATTGGTAAGCAAAGAATGAATGCGGAAGAGAAAAGCATCCTGAAATGTTCCCTTTAAATATTGTTGAGTTGTATTTATGCCACATTTAGAAGTAATTTATTGGTTATTTCCAGTAGAAATGATTGACTAAAATATACCGTTCATGCAGAAAATTAAGGATACTGATCATTTTTATCCTCCGTCACCAAAGGACTCGGTATCTCCAACAAATCCTTGCAGAGTGCCAACTAATTGGCACTTTTTGTACGAAATATCATTTAAATTCAATTTCCCGACGTCAATGTATCATATTGAACTGTTAATATCTACAGAGTCCTCAAAAGGATTTCAATTCTGTTCCGATGCATATCAATATGTTGTCCTTCATTTGAAACCTCTACAATCAAAATCCTTCCACGCGTCGATCAGTTATGCTGCAAAATCGAGGTGAAAGTCGGACATTTTTCACTTTTAACGATAAGAGCCCTCCACTGCTACTTGAATTTCTTATCCTTTAAACGGGAGCTTACTGGAAGAAAGACGTATAATTTGCCAAAAACAGGACTCTTCTATCAATCTCCGTTCAAAAAAATAAGCAAAAAAAATATATAGATATACGCGATGAATTGATAAGCTTCTTTCTTTTGGAAGTCGGTTAAAAACACATCACTTTGTTGTGTTGATTTATTCAATTCTTCATCGTAGTCCATTGTCTTTATGGTATGAGAACCGTTCAACAAATTTACATACATTTTACATAATTTACTTTAAAGTTAATGATAGTAACATACGTTTCCCCTAATTGATTAAGCATTAAGACTAAAATTGAGTTTACATCAACGCAGTTTAAGCTCTAAAGTCAATCTCAGGCTCCAATTAACGTCCATATATTCTACCCTTATAATATCGAAAAACACATAGTTTACAAATAACCACAACTGACTAATTTAGTATGACTGCCATAATTTCTTAATTGCTGTAAACAAGTCACATCAAGAGTACTTAATTTGTCAATTCATTTAAATACGTAGAATCAAGTTATGCACATCAAAGAATGTACTTTGTGACTAAAATTATAGAAGTTAATCTCGAGTTATATATATTAAAATTTAATAAAAATTAATGTTGAGATAATTAAACAAATCGTTTGTGAACAAGCTTGCCCACACCGTAAAAAAGCCGACGCATATTCATTTTCATATTTGATCCAAAGTTCTTATCCCTCCATTTGAGAACGCGTCACAGAATCGTTGACTCAACGACTCGTGGCATGAAATTTGATATGTTTATATACGTTGAGAAATATAGATGTAAGTTTAGTGAGCAACAATACAAGACAAGCATACAAAGAAGTGAAAAGCCTGAAACAAGCTTATCATGCCAAAACCACGCTCTGTAGTGATGACATCAGCAATATCATCGCCGATGAAACCAAGATTCAGGAAGGATGGGCCCCATATTCCAAGAACCTCCTCAATCCTCCGAACAGTTCCAGAACATTGGACTCTATAGATGTCTGCAAAGAGCCTCCGTTTGCCCCACCAACTCTGGATGAAGTTTGTTCCATTATCAAAACCCAAAAGAATAATATAACATTGGGCATCGATAAGATTCCAGTGCAGCTTTTCAAATATGGGAGCAGCAGTGTTTATAAAGCTATTCACAAAGTCATTCAGCACATTTGGCAAATAAGAACATATGCAGAAAGAGTGGAGCCAATCAATTATATTCCGTATCCACAAAAAAGGTGACATGTTACAGTGCGAAAATTATAGAGGCATATCACAAGTTTGTAGGGCGCAAACAATATTTTCACAGGTCTTAGGAAGTAAAATCGGATCATACACCAATAATATTATTGAAGAGTATCAAGGTGGTTTTAGAGCAGGAAGATCGGCAATAGATCAATTATTCACAGTCAAGCAGATACTTGAAAAGTGCTTGGAGTTCAACATAGATGTGCCCCAAATTTTTGTTGAATTTAAGCAAGCATACGACAGTGTTCATCGTAACGCAATGTACCAAATAATGCTTTGCTTTGGCATTCCAGCCAAATTAGTGTATCTTATCAAAATGATAATGATGTCGACAACCTACCAAGTCCAAATCAGCAACAAACTTACCGATGCCTTTGACACAAATATCGGACTAAAGCCGGGAAATGGCTTGGCCCCATTGCTATTCAATTTGGCTTTGGAGTACGTCATAAAGAAGCTACTTATTGATACAGGAGGTACACTACTATACAAGTCGAGCCAAGTAGTAGCCTATGCAGAGCAGATCAAAATTATGTCACGGTTATTAATAACTGCCAAAGAACCCTTCATGAAACTCGATTGCGAAGCAAAACTAGTAGGGCTACAAATCAATGAAAATAAAACAAAGCTTATGAAACCGTCGCGGAAAAATACCTCAAATACACAAAATATGACCTTGGCAAATAAAGTATCGAAAATGTAAGCAAATTCGTGTATTTAAGCGCCAACACAAAGAGTACCGGTAATAGAAGAGACGAAATACGCCGAAGAATACAGCTCGCAATTAAAATACATTATTCAGTTTTGACGAACTTGATGACCAGCTGAATGCGCAGGAAAACAAAGCTTCAAGTATAAAAATCTGTGATAGGACCTGTGCTATGCCATGAATGTGAAACATGAAACTTAACCCAAGCGTCCGCAAATATATTGAACGTCTTTGAGCGACGGGTCCTGAGGCGAATTATCGGAGCAAAGCTAGATGGGGACCAATGGCGAATTTGATACAACCATGAGCTGTATGAAATTTTTGACTAACCGGTGGCCTCGACGATTATAAGACTGTCGAAGCTGCAATGTGCAGGACACATGAATTGTATGGACGAGCAACGGATACCCAAAAAGGTATTCGTTGGGAGAACTAAAAACTGGAACCCATTGAGGAGCCAAGGCCGACAAAGGCAGTTTATTGCTGCTTGGATTTTGAAATCAATGGTAAATAGACCGAGACTGTTGAAGGCGCTATTCGAAGAAAGTGATGGCCCGAGAGGGGCTGTAGTGCTGCGAAGAAGGAAGAAGGATGTACGTTCATGGCCACGAGAGTACCGGGTACTTGGTTTTTCATGTTTACTTGTCTGCAGAATAAAATCTGGTTGTTCGTTTCAGATTTCGTCCTGTAGATGGGCAGATATGCAATCTCAGCATTTGTCACTCTTGTCAGAGCCAACAATTTTGTGCCCCGTAGCAAAGTAGTCTACATTTGAAGATGCTCCCGTGAAGATCGCTTGTAAATAGGCTTTGGCTGTCTTTAGACTTCCCTGTAAACTTTAAGTAGTTGAGCAATTGAATATTTCGTTTTATTTTGTATAAAGCCATTAGAAATATCTTTTCTTGTGATGAGTTAAAACCTAATTAAGTTAGAAAATAAATTAACCGTCGAGGCAAAAGAGTCCCGACATAAACCAAATCAGATATGAATATTGGAAAGAGCATCCCATGACTGTTTTGTGAAACAATAAGCAAAAAAGAAACGCAATTCAAATCAATTAAAACACAAATGTAAAATCAACATTTCAATTTTATCAGTTAAAACAATAAATTAAAACTGACCGTCTTTAACAACAAGGCAATTTAAGCGAGTTGTGAACTTTCCTTTTCGGTGGGGACTCGGTCCATGTCTTGTCGTTCCTCTCAGTGTATTATAAATGGCAACATAGGCAAAAAGCTGCAAATTGTAACCCAACCATTTGTAGGCGCAATGGTTATATCACGCATCAACAGAAGTGGGTGTATATCCATTTTAAGAATTAAAACATATGCATAATAGACCTCGCTATCGACCGGGCCGCCTCAGTGGCAGTGGAATGAATTTGGTTACACGTATGCGCAATCAAGCGAATCAAGTGAAAGCTTGAGCTTTGTGGCTGCGTCAGTCACAGTGCGATAGCGGGAAAAAATGACCATGGATTAATTTTAATTGTCTTCATTATTTTGGTTGGTAAGCAATTAAATCAGCATAGTTATGCAATACAAGAAAATTATAAAAGTAGGAAAATCGAGGTGTTTCTCCATTTGCTAGCTAAAGGTGTGCATCCGAGCTTATTCTATCCCAATGCACTTCGTCCGGGAAAAGCAAATAAGGATAAGTTCCATTGCGTACTTGAGGCATCAGCCCGAGCATTAGCATCCCATACCAATTACGCCTGGGGCCTGCAGTTGAACTTATAATTGATTTTTCAATCAAACAGCATACCTAAGGCATCAGCCCAGGTAATACCGTCCAAAAGCAATTATGGCTGGGGCCAGCCGTTACAGTCTTAATTGATCGGTGTCTTCAAATATGATATCAAATTATATCATTCATTTGACTTCGTTTGAAAAACAAAGAATTAAAGCAGATATAAATCGTTAAAATTTCATGCTCCATTAATATTCTAAATTCATACACAAGAGTATGCAGGCATAAGACGACATTAACTAGTTCTTTGTTTCATTTACATTGGTCACTAACTTCCCCTTATTTGGATTACAATACTGTAGAAATGTGTTAACTCCTCATGACCAGAATCAACTCATAATTCAGCCAACGGGATTAGAAGGTAAACCAACAGAAGCACTAAGCCTTCTGTAAAGAAACATATAGGAAAAATTTTTTTTCCTGGACATTGTAAGACAAGATCATTTATATATTGAACTTACGGTGTAGCTGTACAACATAAATAGACAATCGAAAATGTATGCAATAGCAGTGAAGTGCTATCAAGTGAGACCTCACTAATCGGGAGCCTAGATGTGTATATAGGATACACATCATATCAAACTCTCAGTTCATGTCCATAAGAAAGGTTATACTGGTAATGTAACAACCCCCTTCTCATTCAATTAACTTTTTGTTTACCGTATTCCCATACGAAATGGATCAAATAATAAATATATTTTAAGAATTTCGATTTGTTTCACCACCACTCTTTGAGTTTTATTTCTTAACTCTTTAATAGCCAAATAATTTTTTTTCCTCTGGGTAATTTATGTAAGTATGTTTATAATTTTTTTTTGAATAGAAGTTTTAATTTTAATTAATGATGTTCCTGGTAGTTTCTTCCCTGACACACGCAGTGTATCATGGTATTAACTTCTGTGACCTATTCAAAATTGCACCAATCTGGAAGCAGCCGCAGAGCTCCCGAGCCATTAATTTTACTAAATGACTCCAAGAAATCAACAACGACTGAACATAGTCAAGAGAAAAGCTTTGGCAAGACCAGTCTAGTGTCTCATCTCATTGACCCTAGTTCTGCTCGAACTATTAAGCAGCTGTATTATGCTGTCTCGCCCATTATACAGAAACTTTTGTAAGGTAAACTCGAGCGTATGCTACCTTTAAGGGGTAATAGAGGAAAGTCAGAGTTCATGAAGCTCTCCTGTGACCCTGGCTAGAAAATCTAGTAAGGTACAATACTGTCTTGACGCCAGATACCTCAACAACGTGCCCATTAGCGACCGCTAATTTAAGGCCTGTTAGCTTGGTTGCAAAGAGCACCCGGTTTATGACCAGCTTGTATCAGGCAAACTTTGATGGATGCAGAAAGCAAGAAGAAAATGGGTTGTATTGTTCCTGACAGGCCCTTGTACCATTTCAAGATCATGACGTTTGGGCTATGTGATGCTCCCTAAACCATGTGTAGATTGATGCATAAAGTCATAATTCACGGGCTGCAGGACATAGTATCTGCTTACCTGATGAGCACTAAGAGCTCTTGCCCAGGGAAGCCAACTTAATCATCACCATTGAGAACAGCAAGTTCATTATGTAAGAATCAACTATCTTCACTTTGTGGTGAGTGATTGCATACCAAGTGCATACCAATGTGGAGAAGATTTCAGGCATAGTCTCTTATCCTGAACCTCAAGCAGCTGAAGAGTGAGGAGGATAATACAGATGTTTTATTCCAAATTTTGCATCTGCTACTGCCTAACTAATGGATTTGTTAAAAAGTAAACACTTCTTAAATTTTTCTGGTACAGCAAAAAATACCTTCAACAAAGTGAGTACTTTCTTATTTCTACTTTAGTATTAGCCAACCTTGCTTTAAAAAAGCACTTCTACTTCAATGTGACAGAGGTACTCGTACAGTGGATATTGAAAGTGTTTTGTTGTATAAAGACGATGAAGGTGGAAAGCATCCAATTTTATATATTTTGATGAAACTCAACGCTGCACAATGCATAGCCAAATTAAGGTGATTAGCTGCAATGCGAAGTGTGAAAATGTTCAGGACATATATCGAAGGGTTGCTTTTTATCATCGTTACCGATCATGCTATCCTCAAATGGCGCATGCAGCGGTTGGAGCTTGCTGGCCGATTGGCTCGCTGGAAGTTTAAATTGCAAGGGTTCAATTTTCGAATTGAATACCCAAAAGGTGGCCTTAAAATTGTGCTAGATGCGTTATCGAGATCTTGCTTGCAGGACGAGCGGGTGTCCTTGCTCATTCATTGTCTCCCGGAACACAAACATATTGATGATTTGATTTCAAAGCTGCATTTTAGGGGCCCAAGTCTGGACATCTCAAGGATTGGACTCTGAAATAATCTCAAAAATTTCACGAACTGCGCCTTGATGATTGCCGCGTATATATCAATACTGGTTCTCCTGCAACACTGACTTCGGACCTTACCCGAACAAAAGTATGGGTTCCTCAGTGTCACTAACAGGCTCTCACAGTCTGACCTCATAATGATTCCGGTGCTTGCATTGTCAAACGCGTATGATAACTGAGGTTTTACAACGATATTGTTATTGGCCTCCCTTGCGTCAAGATGTGATACATCACATCTGAAATCTCACAACATGCAAGTTGGTTAAGCCTTCGATTTCTACTTTGAGACCCCTTATGGGTACATTGTGAGACTTAGTGCAGCCTCTGCAGGGCCTTTTTGTGGATTTCATAGGTGTATACCCAGGTTCAAAACCGGAAAAAAAAACCAATTGTTTGTGGCACTATAAAAATGTGAAAAACTAAAAGTGAAACAATATTAGTTTTTCTAAAGACATTTATTATTAAATTATTGAAAAAACGTAGACACAAATTAATTCTAGGTGATTTTAAAGTCTCACCGCTGATTTCCTGCATTCATTCTCAAAAGATTCATGCATTAATCTCAAATTCCTGGCTGATAAAAAATTCATTCGGTTTTTGGATGTAAAAGTTCACGTTTTTAGGGTTTTGTACTAAAATATAAAAACGTTTTGCAATCACAACCTGTGTCTTTCTATCCATCTGTCCGTCCGTCTGTACGTCACCACACTTTTTCTTCGAAACTTTAAAAGCTATAGTCGTGAAACTTTGTGGAAAGGTCAGGAGTGGTGACTTATTGAAATTTTTGGAGTGAAAAAAATTTTCGAAGGGATTCAAGGGGGGTCTCCCCATGACAAGAGCCAACAAGTTGATATCATATACACCGATTTTGCTAAAGCCTTTGACAGTGTTGATTATGGCCTTTTGGCTTACAAACTCCGATCCTTCCGCGTTTCCGACTCAATCCTCTCTTGAATCTTATCCTTCTTATTCCATCGCTCCTGCACTGTTACATGGGATAATTTTTTTTTCGTCGGCCTCATTTAGTCCAAAATCTGGTGTTCCTCAAGAATCAATTTAAGGCCCTTTGCTTTTCAACATTTTCATTAATGATCTTCCCCAACGCCTGTCCTCTAATTGTCTACTTTACGCTGATGATTTAAAAATTTATTATTATTATTAACTCCAGCAAAGACTGCTCATACCTTCAAAATGATCTTGACAATCTCCAAAATTTGCTTCAAGGTGATTTAGTTCCTCTTAATACTTCGAAATGTTGTCACATGAGATTCGCCAAAAAAATTCACTAGTTTTATAAGAATACCGGATTGATGGATCGCTGTTCGTTTGGAAGTAGTATTTGACCCAAGTTTGAAATTAAACAGCCATATTTCATGCATAACCACAAGAGCTTTACATGTCGCTTATTTCATTTTACGATTCCCCTGCAAGCCGTTTAACATTTCAACCAGCGTCCATATATTTGTAATCCTAGCCCGGTCAATCCTTGAGTAAGCCCCCCAAGTATGGTCTCATCACTATACCAATCTATCGGATATGTATGCCAATCTATCGGATGCTGTTGAAATTCACACTTTCTCTATTCTACAAATATAACCTCCCTTACAGCTCCTACGATGAGCACTTACAGATACTCAACATTCCATCACTCAAAAAAAAGAGAAAACTCGTAGGCCACCGTTGTTTATTTAAATTATATCACGGTATTCTTTCATCCAACCTTCGTAAAAGGCTTCATATACGTCCCGCCTCAAGAGCGCCTTCAACTGACATATTTATTGTGCCCTTCGATTGTACCGATACTTATTTTTTTTCGTTTTTAGTACGCGTATAACGTCTTTATAATGAGCTCCAGCTGGGTCATCTGCCCTATTTCTTTAATGCTTTTAAAAGCATATTACATAATATTCTCCTTAGCTTCCAATAGTTTATTAGTATTTTATATTCTTGCTTTTTTTCGGGCTTTGTACTAAAATACAAAACCCTATTGCAATCACGAACTTCGTCTTTCCGTCCGTCTATCCGACTGTACGTCACAGCACTTTTTCTTCTAAACTATAGAAGCTACAGTCATGAAACTTTGTGTAAAGGCCAGAAGTGGTGACTTCTTGAAAGTTTAAGGGTCGAGGGCAATGGAAGGGGAAACGTATGAACTTTTCGCGTACCCACGCCCCTCGCGATTGGACACCTTTCATTCGAAAAATTTGAAAACATCATGAATGTAGACCTTTATGAGTACAACAACAACAAATACGTGAGAAGTCAAAATTCACTCAACTTTGTTAGTAATAGTATGATTTATCGATTTTACATTTTCTTGAATAAAATCTTAATGGTACCTATAAATTCAATGAATTTTAGTATACAAATGACTATTTATAAGATTCTCCTGTTCAGAAAGATTCATAAAAATCAAATAGCACCTAACGAAGTTATAGCTGTTTGAACTTTCCCGTATTACTATGAAACAATATGCGCTGTATTACTATGGAAGCATATGGCTATGGAACAATATGCACTTTTTACCGACTCAGACACTACATTTTTGCTAGGAAAGTTTCAGGAATGATAGGTATCATGAATATCTTTGAGAATTGGTTCAGCTAGTGGTATCAGTAACCGTAAAACATAATGATAGTTGCTTTGAATGCGAAGATTGAATAATTTTGAGTTATTCTTTCCCAACTTCAACGTTTAAGGTGCATGCCTTTAACACTTGATTCAATTTAATGAATGAGTGAAGATGAGTATCAACAATTAATGCGCATACGTGAAACAAGTCGAGGAGGCAGGAGAAAGTTCCTAACAGAAGGGCTTTGTAGCCGTTCTAGGGTACGAGTGCCATGAATCGATGATTACAGTACAGGGGAATGGTCCCTGAAAAAAATTTCATCGAAGGTAGCCGAAATGAGTATCCAATGAAAGGTCTTTACGAGAGCTTTTCAAAACAGTTCTTAAGCTGACAATTTTTGCTTGAGTGGGGCACAGGGGCAGGAAATACACGAAAAATGTGTTTCCTCCCTCGCGATTGAACATGATCTATGATCGCGATTGCACATGATCTAAAAAATCTGAAAAAAATTATCAAGGGAGATATTTATGAGTAAAACAATAACAAATACCTTAGAAGTCAAAGTTTGTTAATAATAGTTTGATCTTTGAATTTCGCATTCTCTCCAAATAAAATCGTATGGATGCCTTTAACCCCAATATTTAAGTAGCCTTACATAAGGCCCTAATACTCTGTAATTTTGATGAAATTCGTATCATATTCACGGAAGTTATATTCATTTGAAATTTCTCCAATTAAAACAACAATAACACACTATTTTGGTAGTTTATGAACTTTCCATCGAACAAGACACCGCAGTTTTGATTTGATCTTCTTAAAATTTTTAGATAAGATCGATGACATAAATACTTTTGGGACTACCTGATTTGAGTGATTTTTGTTAGTTGAAGATGAGAAACAATGGATTTTAAACAAGCAAATCTCTTTGATATGTTTCTTGACTTTATTCGTTGCTGGTGACTGCATTTTGTAAGTAGAGTACAAAGGCCTTCTGACATGAGCGTAGGTCTGTCTATCCAACTTGTTCCTATTTCAAGTTGCTCACTTTGTTTTTGTCGCATGTACTATATCATATTATATTTTGTTACCTATTTTGTAGATCTATAAAATATCGTAAATAAATAAATAAATATAGGGAGGTGAACCTTTTTTCACCACTGGTAGCCGAATGGCATGTTATTGGAAAGACCTTAATGAGATGTTTTCAAAACAAGTCTTGAAATTGCCGGGGCGGGCAGGGGAGGGGGGAATATACGAGCTTTTCGCGCCCCCCATCCACGCGATTGAACACGTTTCACCGGAAAAATTTGAAAAAAAATCATGAATGTAGGCCTTTATGAGTACAACAACAACAAACACGTGAGTAGTTGAAATTCACTCAACTTGATAGTAATAGTGCGATTTATCGATTTTACGTTTTCTTCAATCAAATCTTAACGGTACATCGAAATTCAATAAAATTCAGTACACAAATGCCTATTCATAAGATTGACCTGTTCTGCAAGTTTCATAAAGATCAAATGGTACTTAACGAAGTTATAGCGGTTTGAATTTTCCGGTATTAGTATGGAACAATATGCGCTGTACGAGAATTACTATGGAAACATATGGCTACGGAGCAATATGCGCTTTTTACCCACTCAGACACTACGGGTTTGTTGGGATTTGCATGAAAGTTTCAGGAATAATAGGTATCATAAATATCTTTGAGAATTGGTTATGCTGGTGGTATCAGTAATTGTAAACCAAAATGGTGTTTATTTTAAATGCAAACATCAAATAATTTTGAGTTATCTTTTTCCAACTTCAACGTTTAAGGTACATGCTTTTAATACTTGATTCAATTTAATGAATGAATGAAGATGGGTACCTTTAATCAATACTCATCGCTGAAACAAGTCGAGAAGGCAGAAGAGAGCTCCTATTGTAACAGAATTATTCACCTAATATTTGTTTAAAAAAATCGTTCAAATTCATCCAAAAGATGCAAAGTTTCTTTCATAAGCACATAACAGCTGCGATTTTGTTCCATGTTAAATAACTTTTCTGAACATTTAACATATTCAAGTAAACAACTATTCCTAAAAGCTTCATGAAAATCCGAAAAAAATAAGAGTGCCTTCAGCGACTTAAAATCAACGACTTTATTAACAATGAACATGTGTCATTATTTTTGTCATTCCATAGAATTGAAATGGGGACAACTCACTTAGTTCTGATTTGATTTCCATGAAATGTTGTAGGTATAAGGGTCTTAAACCTTAAGAAGTTTAAAGGCACCCTTTTGATTTTTGGAATAAAATGTAAAATCGACCAATCATACCATTGTTAACAGAGTTGACTATATTTTGGTTTCTGAGGTATTCGTTGCACTTGGATTCATAAAGACCTAGTTTCGTAATTTTTTTTTTTTGGTTTTTCAGCTCAAAGGTGGCAATCGTGTAGGAGGGGACACAAATATCGTTTGTGACTTATTCTTCAGTTTCTGAAAGTGCTAAGACCTTTTACTTGATAACCGACTTGACTTCAATTAATGAAAAAAATTGTTAAGGGCCACTTCGTTATAAGGGGCACCCCCTTAAAAAACTCGTTATATTTAATAGGACCTAAACTTTTGCGGGACTACCACTTCTGACCTTTTCACAAAGTTTGAGCTTTGTAGCTAGTTTCGGAAGAAATTTATTGTGACATACGGATAGATGAACAGATGGACGGAAGAATGGACAGAAGGACGGACGGGTGGATAGATGGGCAGATAGGATGAGAAACTAGTATGTTTTTTTACAAAATTTCTTTCAGAAAGCCTTAAAAATCATGGAGCTAGATCCAATAACAAATAACTTAGAGTCTGAAAGTCATTGAACTTTGCTGATAATAGATTTAAAATTTTTGTCAGTAAAACTGTGTCAGTATCATTAAATTATGTGAAATCAGCTATTTAAGTAGTTCTTTAAAATGTCATTTTATTCTATAAGTTTCAATAAAATTTACCGACGTTAGAGCCACTTAAATTTCTTCCGATTACAACAAATACATGCGATTTTTCTACTAGATGGGCTTTTCATCGAAACAGACACTACACTTTTGATTGAATCTTCTTCAAATTTTCAGATAAGATATACAACAAAAATACATTTAAGATTCAGGTCAGTCAATGATTTTAGTAATATTGGAAGAAAATGTTGGCTTGTTAAAATGGAGTTCTATTAAAACAAGAATATATTTGTTGTGTATCTCATAAAAATTTTTCTTGAATTCAATCATTCTATTTATCCACATATTAAAGGTTAAGTACAAAACCCTTTTGACATGAGCATTGTTCTGTCTATCTAATTTGTTTGTTGTCATTTGAATAGCGCAGAGACCCGATGCAGGGAGTCTACTCCATCACCGTGACACTTACTAATTACTCCAACAATTTAAACAAACATTACTGAATAGCAACATACAAAGTGATATTAACAAGCTCAGACAAACAAATACACAGCATCATGTGTTTGAAGTACCCAAGAAACACGACCAGAAGATTAGACAAATAAATTTTGGGAAAGAAATGAACAAATTGTCCAAATTCTTTAAGAAATCCAAACCAGAAAGGAATCAGGTATCAAGTTGAAGTAGCAGGAGAGTGCTGCTGCCAGATGTGTTTTGTAAAATAAATAGTAAATCAAACAATATATTCTGCATATCAAAACTTGACTAATATACAGATTCCATAAGTTTAGTTCAAAAAATTATTATGGTGATTATATTTTTGTATTCGCCACCATTTTGTTTTATCTGTTTTGACCTCATCGCTAAGTTAGTCATGATAACACATCAATATTACAAACCATTTTTAAAAATTTTATCAAAATTCATATATATTTGTAGTGTCTAGGTCCATTGCAAACGTGTATCTCTCTAGCAACACGTGTTAATGTTGTTGTAATTGTTAAATATTCAATCGGCTCTAATTCAGCTGTTTATTGTTGGTTTATTGCGAAATTTTTAAGGGACATACAAATACTTTCAAAAAACTTAAATTTGGAACTTTTGAGAAATTTCGGGGTCCTATTTAGATTTTATAGGCAAAAATTCAAGATTTATACAATAATATGTAGTATTATTAACAAAATCGATCGAAATTCGACTTCTGAGGGATTTGTTGACCTTGTACTCCTATAGTCTCACCTCTGTTATTTTTTCAAATTTTTTGGCTACATTCCCTCTTCCTCTGCATCCCTCCAAGCAAAACTTGGTATTTTTACACCTGTTTTAAAAATGTTTCTGCAATACCTTTCATTTGATATCCATGTAGCCTATATGTTATGAAATTTTTTTTCAAGGGCCACTCCCGCATATGGGGAGACCCCCCTTGAATGCCTTATAAATTTGTTTGTGGAGAAAATTTCAAGAGGGCGTACCTTTGCACGTACTTACAAAATTTTATGTTTCCATCTTATGTAGTTTGCGAGAAAAAGTGTTGTGACATACAGACGGACGGATAGACAGGACGCGATTTTAGGAGGGTTTTGTAAAATGATATTAAAAAACCCTAAAAATGGAGAGGCTAAACCCATAAAAATTTCATGGGGATTTCCGTGTTGTTTTCAATATTTCTATATATTATATCATTATTCGGTTTCAAATTGGTACTTATTTTGGGATGATGTTATTGAGCTCGACAACCGATTGGATACTAATTGGGTGATTTTGCAAACCTAGTCACGTAACTTTACTTTCATTTTACTTATGGAGCGTATTCAAATTAGAAATCCTATTGCGATTATCTGTTGTAATCGAGCACTCCGTCTAGGCTAACTGCTCAAGGGAGTTTACGAAAAGGAGACCTAGGACTCGAAATGTCCAAATTAGTTGCAGCAATTTCATTCCATTTGGTACTGCCTGATAAAGTGTCAAATCCGCAAACAAGCTTTAACTGCCAAATCAAATAGTTGCTTATTTCCATTGTATGAACCTCCAAACTCACGGAGCAATACACGACAGAGATCTGTCATCCCTACACAATTCCCATCAGCTGACAAGTGTTAGATGACAGATCTCTACCACTGAACCATCATTTGACGTCAACAGTGTGGTGAATTGATGTATTTCGAGTGACGGTTCGGACTAGCAGTGCATATACTGTTAATGGAAGTATCAGATCCGTTGGTTGCAGTTTGCGCCCAGTAACACTGGAGATATATGTAACGTGAGATGCAATCGGTGGTTTTGTTTGTCTTTTGTGTTCCATAAGTTCCGATTTGAAAATAGAACGTGATATTTACTCGAATTAACTAAAAAGTGCTAAATTTACATAGCTATATAAGCTAGACGGAGCCCAATGGCGAATTCGATACAACCATGATCTGCATGAAATTTTTGACAAATTGGAAGTCTCAACGATTGTCAGACTGCGGAAGCTGTAATGGGCTGGCCACATGAATCGTATGGACGAACAAATTCTACCCAAGAAGGTATTCGTTGGGAGAACTGAAGGCCGGAGACCAGTGGGGAAATCGAGGAAACGCTGGTCTGACTTGGTCGACGAAGGCACTTTATCGCTAATCAGATTTCGAAATTGGAGGACGCGGTCAATGGACCAAGACAGTTGAAGGGGCTATTTGCAGGAAGCGAATGCCGAAGAGGGGCTATAGTGCTAAGAAGAAAAAGATATAACATATTCTTCTTCTTTGTACCACTACAGCCCCTCTCGGGCCTTCGCTTAGAGATAGTTAGAGTATCTCATTTTCATGACCGTAAGATACAACATATAATAACTTATATAAACTGAGTGATGTATGGGAAATCTCGCAAAATGGTTAAACAGATCATTCATGCAGAAGGCCTTTGACACTGTGAATCATTTACTTCTTTGTCGTAAGCTTGAAGCTCTTGGCATCTCGGGTGCTCTTCTATCTTGGATGTCATCTTATCTATCGTGTCGTCCCTGTCGAGTAAGTCTCTCTGGTATTACGTCTAGTCCTTTTTGTCCTTCATCTGGCGTTCCACAAGGTTCAATTCTTGGGCCTCTTCTCTTTCTGTTGTTCATAAATGATCTTCCCTTTGTAATTAATTCCTCGTGCCTTTTGTATGCAGATGACTTCAAAGTATTTCGAGCAGTCAAATCCCATTTAGACTGTCAGCTCCTCCAAAATGATTTGAATGCTCTAAATGAATGGTGTGCTTCAAATTATTTATATCTTAACACTACTAAATGTCATAAAATGACTTTTTCTCTTAAGGACTCTCCTATTAATTTTAATTATATATTAAATGATGCTTTGCTCTCTGAAGTGTTCTGTCATAAAGACCTTGGAGTAACTTTTGATCCAAAACTCAAATTAGATGCACATATTTTAAATGTGATTACTAAAGCGTCTAGAGTTTCCGGGTTTATCCTTAGACATTTACATAAATTCAATAGCATCTCTTCTTCTGTCCGCCTATTTGTTTGTCTTGTTCGCCCTTTGCTTGAATACTGTTCTGTTATCTGGTCCCCCCGATATTCCTATCTCGTGACTTCTTTAGAAACTGTCCAAAGAAAGTTCACGCGTTTTCTTTTCCTTAAGTTTAATTTGCCGTATCAGCCTTATGAAAGTCGTTTATCTTTCCTATCTCTTCCATCTCTAATATCCCGACGAACTTATTTAGACCAATGTTTTTTGTACAAACTCTGCTACCATCAAGTCCCATTAAATATTTTTTCTGAGCTGCGTTTCCGACAAACATCTCGTTCATCTCGGATGAATTCTTATTTCGTTATACCATATGCTAGAACTGATTTATATTTCTATTCACCAATCTTAAGAATCGTACGAAATCATAATAATCTCGAGCTTGGTCCTTTCCCCTCTTCTTACATAGCATTTAAGAAAAAACTAAGAGAGTTACTACTAGTTTAACTTTTAATTATCGACGTTTTAGTATTCTTTTTCATTTAAATTTTGCTGATTGTTCTTTGCGTTCCATTTTGTGATTGGATTGTTTAGTCTGTAAGATGGAATAAATAAATAAATAAATAAATAAAAAGTCTGCCACAAAATCCGAAACACTAATTGTGACCCAGTAATTTCGATTATTTTGAAAGTTATTTAGTGTGAAAGAGACTGCGTTAGGCTATGACCTAAAATGGAATCCAGTATCAAGCGGAAGGTCTTTCAGCCACAAACAAACTATCAAAATTATAGATACCATCTCTGATGGAACGTCAGGAAGCAAGAATTTGCCTACATTCAAAATTTACAAATCGATTTTCTTCCTGAATAACAACTTCATAAGCTTTCTTCATAGGCCCCTCGTCAGTATTTGAAGTGTAAAAAAAGTAGAAAATTTAAAAACTGCAGGGAACTTATGAAATTGCTGAGTCGATTTTTATTTTGATGATTCAAAATTATATGCAATGCACTTTTCGAGTTTGCCCGCAAATTTTTAAGAAAGTACGCTTGATCCACGTACAGTTACTTATGTTTTTATCGTCGATCATGGTGATCAACCTATGGTTTAGTATAAGTAATAGAATCGTTACTATTGTCGCGCGTTATTGGTTCGCGGCCTATAATTTTAACGTTCCGGGAAAGTGAAAACGCAATGTCTTTTAATTTAAGTTAAAAGAGTTTATTCAATTAAATAAAATGCACAATAATCAGCTAACACTTTCACTAATTTTAATTGTCACTATTAAAATTATCTAACACTTGTCCATAAATTTATTATCGCAATTGTCTTCTAAATTACTTCACTATTACGAAACACACCTTCCTACTACTCGAAGAATATCGCTTCCCACACACAATCGCAGTTCTTCTCGCGGTCGAATGAATGATGATCCCCCCATTCATTCAGCTCGCCTTTATATAGGGTCTCTACCTATTCACCCATTTCTCGTTTATTGGCGAATGTTCTACCGAGAGGTACCTGGTAGATTCGAGCAAATTCATGAATGGAGTGACGTCACTTGCAGATGTTGATCATGCTTGTTGGGTTCTCGTGGTTTCGAGTGAATTCGTGTTCTTCATTGTTGTGAAAACAATTGCGACAGTAGCTCGCAGAATTATTTGTACATGTAACACTATAATACTAATTTCTTCAAAGAATTTCCGAAACAAGAACATTATCGGACCATCAAGATTTCGAGGCGGACTTGGGCAATTTTCCCATCACGCTACCGCCCTCATTGATGTAGTCCCAGAGCCTCCGTCCGGTGCGCGAACATTAGATAACATAATCGTCGAAGATTTGTGAATCCGCGATGGAAAGATCAGTACGACGAGTGGTGTAATCCATGCGGCGAGTGCAAAAAGAATTGAATTATCGTCGCCAAAGTTTCCCTCCATATCTGGAATATCTGAAAAAAATATCAAAAGGAGTCGATGAAGTTCCCATGAACGATTCAAACTGCAACCACTTCATATTTCGGAATATTTGAGCAACTTGTTGACTTCTTATCAACTCTTAATAAACAAAACAACTCCTTAACATCCTCCGTCGAAAGAACAAGCGACATTTTGAAACAAATCCAGATTCTCTACCAGGACGCTCTCGACGATCATAGGGTATGAATATACAGGTACATTCTATATGCATGCTGCGTGTTTGTACTTACATGCCGCTAATCTCCATCGTGCCTGGCTTAGTCCCAAGTTAGGTCATATTAGTTTTTTCCTATTTTGCACATGACTTGTAAGAGATTCACGTGCGCGTTTTCGTGCACGTACTCAAGGCATCACATTGTAAACGTTGCCCCACAAGTTGGGCAATTAAAATCATTCTTTTATCGCAGACTTTCAACTCGCCTACAATATATTTCAATTGGTCTAATGGTTGGCTGCACATTTACTTCGAGATGTGACTTTTCGTAGGGGAACTGTATGTTGGCGTTATTTTTATTACTTTATTGAATATATTCTCGGCGGTAGCAAATACTACATCCCACTTCAAAACAAACTCACCGCACTTACTAGTTAGAATTACTTATGGATAAGTGTTGATGTTTCTCGAAAAAATAGGTGTTAGATTAACGCGGACAAAAGAAAAAACATGAGAAACAACTGCATTCCTTGCAGTTTCATTAAAACTTTAGAACATCACTTTTTAAACTCATGGCAATCGATAAAATATGGCGAAATATAACTAAATGGATCATTTTCTTTGTCTGGGGGAGTTGTTCTTATACGAGTACTTATCAAAGATGCATGACTACTAACAGAAATGTATTTATAATAACTACGATTCAAACCAAAAGCATTTCAAACGCTAGTAAGATAGTTCAGACTAGAGTAGATTGATTCGGGTTTGAACCCGAGTAGTTTATTTCGGGCACTGCATCGGTGAATTTTCGGGAGCGCGTGTTTTCGGTTGAAGGTTTAGTGTTGTTCTTTTTATCGAAGTGAACTAATAAAACAAAAGTAAGGTCGAATTATTGGAAGTTGATAGACGCGTTTTTAATCGGGCATTTTAATCGGTAGCTGATTCTTCCATTTTGGACTTAGCCTGCTCGCGAGAAACCAGTGACTGAAATTCCTCTATGAGCTAGCTAGCCTGCTAGTAGCCACCTTAGAGTAGACTAAGGGACTGGTTGACATTATGGGTGTCAATGTATGACACGTTTCCACACTTCACGTCTAAAATCGATGAGAGGTCGGTTTAGATTTCCCTCGGGAAATCTCGAAACGAGAAGTAGATCCAAAGCTGTTAAGGGGAAATATTTACGTTTTCCGACGTTTTGTCCTTTACAGAGGATATAAGGTACCTTGCTACTAGAGTCCTATGGACAGGAGTAGTGAAGTTGTGTGAGACATACCCCCAGTTACTTCACGTGAGTTGTAGCAAAAATGTCTCTCCGATGTGTTGTTTCTGGGTAAAATTTATAAGGACCTTCAATTTCCTTAATGGGAACTGTTAGCCAGATGAATTTCCCCTATCTGCCTGGACTCTCAAGAAAATAGAATGCAACGTTACCTTTATGTTGCGGAACATTTTTTAATGCGTGATAGGTGATTGTTAATATTCGAATACTATTCGCGTACATTGAAACTGTGTGTTCGGTATGCTTGCAGGTGTCGATACTTTTATCGTAAGTTTCGTTATAATCTCAAGATGTGAATAATATAACTTAGTATCAGCGTATAAACGCTAATGCCAATGGCAGCCTATGGGCGCCTATATGTTTTAATTGCGAGTAAATGAAAGAACGCCAATGTCGGCAGTTGGACTTCTAAATCAAGTCTGAATTTATTTTCATCTAACTTTTCCTTAAATACTATTTCTTAACCTACTAAATACATTACTCATTTTAATTTATGTTCTACTTTAAAAATCTTGTGAGAACATGACTGACCCTTTCAAGTGGTAATTATGTCACCCGAAAATCTAGATCAATAAATACTAATATTTATTACTCAACCACTTGTCGTACATTCCATATTTACCCATATGTTATCTTAGTCATTCAACACCTCATCGTATGGCCACACACGAGTCATCATACGTACTTGTTCTTCATTGTCATATGATGCACTCAACTTTCATTCATAATTTATGAATGCAACGCTCTATACTTTACGAGGTGTGAAATATCGGCAAGAACATTTGTACAAATGTGCAACATGATACTTGACCGTGACAATGAAGTAATAAACATGATTGTTTATGGTTGGTCGCGTGGTCGATAAGCACATGTGATTCGTGTGGAATTTTATCGTAGGTAATTGCATTCCAATTAGAATGATTGGAATGTAATTCAAGTTTGAGTAGTTTGATGTTGTGACATCACTACACTCATAGGGCAAGGAGTGTTGCGTACAAATTTTAATTAGTGCGAAACACTTGAATCAAAGTAAGTCATATTCCCACTCATATAGCTTTACAATATAATTATAATTTTAAAATTTAAAAATTATTACTCGATGCACAATATTAAATGAATCTTATATTCTAATATCTACAGTTCAATTTGAATACTATTGATTCTTTATGCTAACATTTACGGTTTTGTTATTTCTTAACAATATAAATTTAATAGCTACTTATGCTAAATTATTTTATCTTAATGTATGTTTTATTCTAATACTGTATATATTTTTATTGTAGATTATATTTGTACTTATTCTCTATCATATTAACTCTACAAAGTTTGTAAAAATGAAATCTAGTGCTATTTACATGGTTTTACGTGGTTTTAAATTGTTTTTATGCACTTCTTTTAACTTTCCGTTAATTTCAATTATAGCATTGACACCTTTTAATTTTATTACTTTAAATGGACCTTTGAAAGGTGTCTCATATTTTTTTCTGTTTTCTCTTTTGAAGAGTACTAAATCACCTTGTTTCAAATGTATCGGGTTTACTTTATTGTTTTTAATACAATTTTGTTTAGCAATTTCAATGATTTCTCTGGCTCTATTGAGAGCATGTTTTAACCGGGTTCTCAATTCTTTGGCGTAGTTGTCTAAATCGTAGGATTTCTCTTGATTTTTAAAAATATCGTCTGGGAGATATGGTAACTTGCCAAATATCAATTCATATGGTGTGTAGTTGTTGTCTACATGTGGAGTTGTATTATACGCAAAAGTATAAAACGGAATCCACGTGTCCCAGTCAGAATCCTCAGAAAATACTAACATGTACTCATTCAGTACTCTATGATTGCGTTCTACAGCGCGTAACGTTTCATGGTGATAGGGTGTAGAGAAAACCTGTCTGATTTTTAATAAGTTGCAAATTTCTTGCATCAAGCTATTCGTAAATTCTGTACCTTGGTCAGTTTTTATTTTCTTAAAATGACCATATTTCAGTATAAATTCACTTACCAGAGTGAATGCTACAGTTGTTGCATCCTTAGTCTCCATCGGTGCAGCTACTACGAACTTTTTTAGTTCGCACTGCATAGTCAAAATGTATCGATGATTGTTCGAGATTCTTAGAGGTCCAACCACATCAATAGCTATGGTTTCAAAACTCGTTGTTGGTGTGTCAGTCTTTACCATGTTTTCTTTAGTATTTTTCATTTGCTTGTTAATCTTGCATTGCTCGCAATTGCTGACATACCTTTTAACCATGCTGTTCATGTTTTTCCAGCAATACCTTTGCTTTAACTTAATTAACGTTTTTCGAATACCTAAGTGACCTCCTTGTAGCGTATTGTGATATTCACGTATTCGTATTGATTGATTTTGCTCTGCAGTGTCTTTTATGTTCTTCGGGGGTTCATATATAATTATGTTAATTTTTGCGCGCTGTTTATATTTATTTATTTGTTGCAACGTGTTTACTATACTTTTGAATTCGAATTTATGCATGAATTCAAAAGTATAGTCAACACGTTGCAACAAATAAATAAATATAAACAGCGCGCAAAAATTAACATAATTATATATGAACCCCCGAAGAACATAAAAGACACTGCAGTGCAAAATCAATTAATACGTGAATATCACGATACGCCACAAGGAGGTCACTTAGGTATTCGAAAAACGTTACTTTGTTGAGTGCTCTCACTCTTCTCTAACTCGAGTGTCAGGTTTATGGCATCCGTTAAATTTTGAGGTCGGGCAGCAAATACAATGTTTTTATATTGGTCGTTCAGACCATTCTTGAATACGGTTAGGGCGTATGAATCGTTCAAAGTAGACACCAGTTGTTTCTGCGCAGGTATAACCTTGTCACCTAGTTCGGTTATTTGGAACTGATTAAGCTCACTAATTAAGCTAAGGAGCTTCTCCTTATATTGCGTTACACTCGAACGCTTCTGAGACAATGAGTTAAGTGAAGTATGAATGTTTGCAACAGTATTTTTGGGCTTATATCTAAGAAACAATTTTGATTGCAACTCTGCTATCGTCTGTGGAATATCAGTACTAAGGGAAGTCCGAACATTATCTGATAACTTCACATTAGCAACGAAATCGATTAATTCGGGTTGAGCTGCGTCTGCCAGCTTTTTGCCTATATATTCTACAATTTTCATAAATGCGTTCAACTCCTTAGAGTTGCCATCAAACATAGGAATGGTCTTAATGGCCATGTGCAGGTCAAAATCTCCCATTTTGGCTAAAGATCTTCTAGAATTTTCCAATTGTGCCAATAAAATTTCCTTTAGTTCTGTATACAGCTTTCTAAACCGTAATTTTGGCTCTAAAATCTCGGAATCCTCGAAATTGTTAAATAAAGCGTTTATTTCTACTTTAATATTATCTGATCTCTCAATTTTCTGTGTAATTGTTTCAAGCCTAAAGACCCGATTAATACTTTTTTGCTGTTCGCTAATAACTTGTCAACTTCCTCAAGTAGAGCTTTAATTGTCTCCATAGGAGAATCATTATAAAAACGCTAGCAAAATTTATAATTCAATAGAAGATGAACTAAAATTCATTTTAAGATTCCATGACATACATATATTATATTATTATTATTTTTCTTTTTACAAACTCAAAGCTATACATTTGCTAGCCTAGCTACCTTTCTAGACACATACTTATTCTGATGCCTATTATAAAAATACATGAAAATAATTATTACTAAAAAAATTGTTACTGTCGCCGTTGCTTGCTTGTATTCTACCAAAATTCCTTGGTTGGTTGTCGATGAACAGTTCCCCATTATTTTTGTACTTTTGTGGTAACTCAGCTAATTGACGGAAAAATCTCTGTTTCTGCTCCCCGTGGCTAATTGCAATGAATCAATATAAATTGCCACGTTCCTGTCTTAAGCGCACCTTGCGTCCTCCTCGCGTTTTCTTCCTTGGTGGTGGTTGCACCGGTTCAACAGGTTTCGATGTGCGTCGCCTATATTCCTCAATTGTAAACGGTCTTGGTCCAGCTTTTGGTGGTATCTCCTTATCTGCTGGCTTGTACACTGGAGCTGTGTGTTGTACGGGTTCGGGTACGTACTCCTCTACCTTTTGCTTTGGCATGTAGAGTCCCCAGAGCTCCTCAAATCCTCCCATCACGCTTCCCTGGTTCGGTATTGCCTAGGATCGCCATATCGTAAGTTTCGTTATAATCTCAAGATGTGAATAATATAGCTTAGTATCAGCGTATAAACGCTAATGCCAATGGCAGCCTATGGGCGCCTATATGTTTTAATTGCGAGTAAATGAAAGAACGCCAATGTCAGCAGTTGGACTTCTAAATCAAGTCTGAATTTATTTTCATCTAACTTTTCCTTAAATACTATTTCTTAACCTACTAAATACATTACTCATTTTAATTTATGTTCTACTTTAAAAATCTTGTGAGAACATGACTGACCCTTTCAAGTGGTAATTATGTCACCCGAAAATCTAGATCAATAAATACTAATATTTATTACTCAACCACTTGTCGTACATTCCATATTTACCCATCTGTTATCTTAGCCATTCAACACCTCATCGTATGGCCACACACGAGTCATCATACGTACTTGTTCTTCATTGTCATATGATGCCCTCAACTTTCATTCATAATTTATGAATGCAACGCTCTATACTTTACGAGGTGTGAAATATCGGCAAGAACATTTGTACAAATGTGCAACATGATACTTGACCGTGACCATGAAGTAATAAACATGATTGTTTATGGTTGGTCGCGTGGTCGAGTAAGCACATGTGATTCGTGTGGAATTTTATCGTAGGAAATTGCATTCCAATTAGAATGATTGGAATGTAATTCAAGTTTGAGTAGTTTGATGTTGTGACATCACTACACTTTGACTACGTACAAGAGTAATACGGTAATGTTTTTTATTCTCCTCGTCAAGTCAATTAATGTAGATTAGAGATGGTTTTGTAATTCACTTGGAGTAGGATAAATTTTAAAATCGACTAAGATCATTCTCTTCTCGGCAGACCACCAATCGTTTTCGTTTCCCGATGAGAACTTCAGTGCTTCCGAAAACAAAAAAATTAAATAAATATCTGCATATTTCTTTTGAGTTATATTTATAGCTCACAACTATCGGCCACTTACCCTACATTAGCTTTTTTTTTATGTGTAGATCATAGGATTTTTCTCTTATATGTACTCCCAGACATGACCACGAAACGGACCGCGGAAAATCGCTGGACCCGTTCCAAAAACGTTCAACGTGCCAACTGTGGCATTTATTTTGAGTACGTCATGGAGGCCTCGACCAGCTTGAGGTTAGAGTGCGGACACCTTTCTCATCGCATATGCGTTCAGAAGCTCCTGTAAACCTCCAATTTTTGTCCTCTGTGCGGACGTCCAATTAATCCGACCATTTTTAACATCCCACCCGAAGCTCAAGCTCCTACAAAGGCCCCAGGAAGTAGGATCTGACTCACTCTCTTCTTAATGTCCAGAGAGCCACTAGAGAAGAAGAACTCAAGTGGATATCTCAACAGCGCCACCAAACTCAACTGTCAATAACGCGACCCTATCTTTACTACGAGTACTGACCAACAGAATGCGACTAATGGAGAAAGAGCTCCAGAACCTCAATAACAGCCAGCTCACCAGTCGCACAAGAGCTCAATCAAGCTGGAAACCGATTCCAAATGCAATTATTCCCACACCTAGATAAGTGGATGACCGGAACTTACCACGGTGCAGTACCGATCCCCCACCAATACCAAAATACAAGACTCAGTTCTGTACAACCGACTAAGCAATGAAACAGACCACTTAGTGACCTTCGCGACGCAAGTTCAAGACCCAAAACCATGCATAATGAAGAGTTGCCACCTCAGCTTCACTTGCCTTAATTTTACTACACCGGATGACAGGTTCTTGCTCAAAGTACAGTCATTAGTAGACTTCTTGGCCTTTCTTCGACACGAGCACCTCTTGTTCAGCGGAAATGCCGCTGAATGCTAATAGAGCTTAACGAAATCTATAGCACGGAGCTTCAAGAAATTTATTTAGCGTTCTATGTGGCTTTTTGCAACCACTTCAACGATGGCCTCACGGAACTTTCATGAAACGTTCGACCAACTTTATACCAGTTTACTACGCCTAGCGACTCAGTTACGAATATCTATGGCTGAAGAAGAATTGGTGGAAACCAACAGGAAGAACATGGTGGGAGCTTCAAAACAGCCTTTTTCATGTACCAATACCGACTCTCAAGTAGATGGTTATGAATTGAGTGACCTGTGGCATGTTAAGCTCTTTCATGTTAAACTGTGGGAGTATCTAGCTGCTCGTCGACGCATTTTCGATGTGGAGATTGCTTCTAACGCTTTTCCAAGTAGGAAGCAAGCCACCCGTTGAATGCAGAGCTTCTGAAGAAAAGTGAGGTAGTCGAGGCAGATGATTCATGTGATTCAGTTAGGCAAACTATTGAAGAACGACGTTCGCCTATTTGCGTTACTACAGATCTTGTGAAATTGGATGGTGGGTTCAATCGACAATTTTGCAACAGAAGTCCTTAAAAACCATGCGGATCAAGTCCAGCACTTTACTAAGTGGTTAAGCACGGTAGGCAAAACTCGCCACTCTTAAGTAGGGAAACTCATGACGGATATCATTTTTAAAGAAACCACCAATCCATTGGATTTTTAAATTATACCGCAGCTGACACAGGGTTTTTACTTAGGGGTTGACTTTATCTGACAATTTAACTTGGTCCCGGTATTATTTTTCAATACTAAACTTGACACTGTCATAACCATCAATGATGTGGCATGAAATTCTCACTCACTTCATCATGCGCTAGATGCCAATCAACAGCTACGATTAAATGCGGTTATTGAGGTTTTTTCTTCGCATGAGAACGAAGTTCTGCGATAAAAAATCTTGATGTCTGACACTGTAAATGTAAACGATGCTAGATTCATCAAGCAGAGGCATTTTGCCATATCTCCGGCGAAGGAACAGTCGCTATACGGCAAAGTCGATTGGATGTTGGCACTAGGCATGATTGAAGAACCGCAAAGTGCATAGACTTCGTCAGTCACCTTAGTTATTAAATCAAATAAGGTCCCACTATGCTTAGATACCAGGGGCTTAAATGTCATCACTGTTAAAGACGCATAACCTCTACCATTGATTGAGCTTTTCTTAAGTCGGTTATCTCAAGCACATTTTATTGCCAGCTTAAATCTCAAAGACACATTCTGGTAGATCCCTTTAGGTCCTAATTTGAAGGAAAAGACCTCCTTCACGGTCTCATCTCGGCCATCATACCGATTGGTGACCATGCCTTTTGGACTGTGTAATACACCACAGACAATGACATGCCTTATGGATAAAGTAATACCACCGCACCTATGACACTAACTCCTTATATACCTGGATGATTTATTACTAATAAGTGAGACCTTTGGGGAACATATCGTCCAGCTTCAGGAAGTGACATTGCATATCCGGAGGTCAGGTTTAACCATCAACAACAAGAAAAGTCAGTTCGTTATGACGGAGGTTAAGTACTTTGGCCACATTATTGGTCACGTTAATATCAAAACCAACCCGGATAAGACAAAGGTGATAGATGCCTTTCTTCTGCCTAAGATTACATAGCAGTTACGCTGATATCTAGGTTTACATGGTTGGTACCAACGATTCATATTCGACAATGCAACCATCATCCCATCCTTGACAGGCATGCTGCGCAAGGGATGAACGTTCAACTTGGAAGAGCCTGGCTTGCAGGCCTTTGAAAAGCCTAAAAAAAGCCCTCGTACTACATAGCCTGGACTTCAATAAACCGTTCTCAATCCATTGTGATGCATGTCAACATGGAATGAGAGAAGGCTTTGTCCAGATTACAGAAGATGGTAAGCGAATGCTTATAGCCTTTTTTCCACAAGCAAAAGCCAGCCTACAGTGTTTTTGAACTGGAATGTTTGCTTTTGAGGGACTACCTGAAAGACAGAAGCCTCTTCACCACATGACACAGGCCCAACGAAGGATAGATGTAGCGGGTGTTACTCAGGGGTCTATACCTGGTCCAGACTTGTTGAACGTGACTTATGACCGGCTACTGAGACTGAAGATGCCAGACCAATCGTGCTTGATCTGACATATGAATGATGTTGTAGCTCTAGTCACAGGTCGCACCGTTGCCGAGGCTAGATGACTGCTCGCGGCTTCATATTAGCACTGGAGAATACCAAGGCGCTCATCTTCACAAAAAAGAGAATCCCTAGGGTTAAGGTTATAAATATTGGGAACATACTGATTGAATTGAAGTCAACGGTGAAGTACCTGGGACTACTGATTGACTCGAAGAGAGTTCCTCTGAGCGAATCAGGACAAAGGCTGGGAAGGTTACTTCAGAAATATTGGCTCTAAGTCGACTTATGTCCAACGTAGGGGGACCCAGACCATCAAGAAAACGCCCTTTGATGAGTGCTGTAGGCTCAGTGCTACTTTATGGAGCAGCAAAACGGGGCGATGGTCTAAGTAAGGGTGCATGTGAAAAACACTTGGTACATGTACAGAGAAGAGGAGTGCTGAGAATCGCATCTTTGTACCCGAGAGTCTCTGATTTAGTGGTGAGAGTTATTGTAGGCATGATACCCGTTGCCCTCCTTTTTGTTTTTGGTGGCAGAGAGGTGAATGCCCATTTATGCCTTCAAGCTGGAGGACCCCTCTTCTAGCAGAACGGGAGAGGGAAAGAAAAAGTGCTAGACAAGCAATCCCGCAGTCCCAATGCCCCCAGCTGCTGTGAGTCCCTTTTATCTTTTAAAGCTGCCCCGAACATAATGTGCCACCTAGCTCCATTTGTCAACCGATTTGAGCATCACTGCAAACCGCGGTGAGCTCTTCCGTCCCCCTGTAGGGTTTCTTCACAGCCTGTGCCATTTTATGCATGCATGCATGTGTGGCAGGCAGTGTCTTCCTCTCCTAGGAAATACAGATAATCGGGGGACCATGACTTACCAATCTTACGCAGGCAAGACTGAAAACACCCATGCCTGCTCACAAGCCGGGTCAGATAGAAGTCAGTATCAACATGCCTTCGATTTAGCCACGGTTTCACATTCACCATGAGGCGCGCAATCCACCTTCCCTTCGTGCGATTCACCCAAGACTGCTGCCAATGGTTGAGGAAGACCTGTCTCTCTTCACGGACAACCATCTCCCTTGCATCCTCGTTTCAACGCAGGTAAATTGCGCGGCGCTTTCTAGCAAGGAGGGCAACAGGTTTCACGCCGGCAGTAACTCTCACCACCGAATGAGAGATTCTCGGATACGAAGATGCAAGCCTCAGTGCTCCTCTATTCTGTACCTGTGACAAGCTTTTTCGGTTTACCTCGTTACTGAGAGCGTCACTCCATGTTTTTGCTCCGTAAAGTAGCATTGAGACTACAGCACTTATACAAAGGCGTTTTCTAGATGGGCTGAGTCCCCTACATTGGCTGTAAGTCGACTCAGAGCCGACACTTCCAAAGCAGCCTCCTCAGCCGTTACCCTGTTTTGCTCAGGGAAACTCATCTTCGAGTCAATCAGTAGCCCCAGATACTTCACCGCTGGCTTCGGTTCGATTCATATGTCTTCATTACTGATCACCCTTACTCTAGGGACTCTTTTTTGTGAAGATGACCACTTTGGTATTCTCCAGTACTAAACTGAACCCTCGAGCAGTCATCTACTCTCTCACTCGGCGCATTAGCATACCAAGCCTAAGTTGTGCTTGTTCAACGGGGTGTCCAGTGATTAGAGCCGCAACATCATTTGCATCAAGCGCGACTCATCTGGCAACTCCAGTCTCAGTAGCCCATCGTAAGACATATTCCAAAAGTCCGAACCAGGGATAGATCCCTGGGCAACATCAAATGTAACTTCCATCCTTCGGTGGGCCTTTGTCATGTCGTAAAGCAGGCTTTGGTTATTCAGGCAGTCCCTTAAAAGCCGCATTAGATATCCTGGAACTTGAAAAGGGTTTTCCAGCGTATCCAGAATGTCCACCCATTGTCGAGTGTCACCAACAGAATGATCCGTCGTTTGGTGCGACTATATGCCTCTACCTTGTGGATCGTGCTGACGACCTCTGCAATCGCATCAATAACACTAAGGCGGATACGATCACACATTACGGCGGCTGAAAACTTATATTAAATAATGGGCCAACAAATAAATATGTAAGTGTACCAAAGCACCAAACACTGTCCTTTGGCCTCCAATGGGTAAATTTAAAGTACCCGAGCCTGCGTTCTAGCGCTTCTTACAGGTCTCATCAGTCCTTACCCTCGTTCGATGTCTGGACCCATCGGAGCTGCCATGGCCTTAGACTAACTTTTAAAGTTCCCAATCCAAATTAGAAGGATTGGTACCATAAAATATCCACCATCACTTCTGGTCTACGTTCTTCATACCATACCACCACTGGGATTGCCTTACTTTGCCGTGTTCGGTCAGTACATGGTTTGTCACAGTAAATCGTACCGGTTGTTGCAACAACTAAATTGCTTGAGAGACACAATAGTCGCTCTAGACACACAAAAGACTGTAAGTACTATGAAACCAACTCCGAAAGAAGATTAAAGATAGCAGTCGTACCGGGCAGGAGCACTACAACCTGCGATCTCATCGTTCTGGTTTCAAGGCATGCAATGAGATATACTGACGCAATTTTAGAAACAGCAACGTGACCTAGAACTATAGTGCCGAATTGGATAAGAAATTTGTAAAATGGCAAGTTATCCAGGTGTAAAATCCCACACGTAATCTCATCTCTGATATGTCCGCAAAAGAGCTAGAAGTCTACCATGCAAAAGGCTTACGCCAATGAAGCACGCCGTCTTCCAGAACTTTCTTTTTGGTTGTCATCCGATTGCCATTGCTCGAAATCACCTTCATTCATTAGTTTCTCGTATGCCCAGGATGATTGGCCCTCAACGAGAAACTCGAGCCACCTGTCCTTCAGTCTCCCGATGCTGTCTGCCACCGTGGGCACTGCTCTGTACTAACCTCCGATCTGACGGAGTGATATACGACAGAGATCTGTCATCCCTACATAATTGCCAACAGCTGGCAAATGCTAGATGACAGATCGCTGCCACTGAACCACCATTTGACGTCAGCAGTATGGTGAGTTGACGTTTTTCGAGTGACAGTTCAGACTAGCTGACCATGTACTACTAATCGAAGCGTCAGATCCGTTGGTTGCAGTTTGCGCCTAGTAGCATTAAAGTTACATGTAACGTAAGATGCAATCGATGGTTTTGTTTGTCTTTTGTGTTCCATAAGTTCTTTTTTGCAAAAATAAAGTGATACTTACTCAAACTAATTAAAAACTGAGTAAGTATACATTGTTCTAAAATACGTTATATAAACCGAGTGAAATGTGGAAAACCTTGCAAAATGGTGGAACAGATTATTCATGGAGAAGTCTGCCACAAACTCCCAAATACTAATTGTGACTCAGTTGTTTCGATTATTTCAAAACTTATCTAGTGTGAAACAGTTACAGTTAGCCTATGACCTGAAATGGAGTGCAAGATCAAGCAAAGGATCCTTGAGTCACAAACAAACCACCAAAATTATGGATACCATCACTAACGGAAAATCAGGAAGCAAGAATTTATCCACACTGTTTTCAATGCTTCGAAATTTACAAATCAATTTTCTATGTGAAGCACCACTTCATAAGTTTGCTTCATAGGCCCTTCATATTTGAAGTACAAAGAAAGTGAAGCATCTAAAATCTAGACGAAAACTATGAACTTGCCGAGCAAGGTTGTTCAAGTACCAGGTCATACAAACAGGTTGCGTGAAAGTTACGTAAAAATGAATGTATGTAGATCCAATCTGGTCAACTTTTGTTTTGATGATTCTTTCAAAATTAAATGCAATGCACTTTTCGAGTTTGCGCGCAAGTTTTTAAGAAAGTACGCTTGATCCACGCACTGTTATGTTCTTGTTGTCGATCGTGGTGATCAACTTGTAGTTTTGTGTTAGTAATAAAATCATTACTATAATACTAATATCTTCAAATAATTTCCGAAACAAGAACTTTATCTGACCATCAAGAGTTCTAGGCGGATTCGGGTAATTTTTCCATCACGCTACCGCCCTCATTGATGTATTCCCAGAACTGCCGTCTGGTGCGCGAACATTAGATAACATAATCGTCGAAGATTTGTGAATCCGCGATGTAAAGATCATTACGGCGAGTGGTGTAATCCATGCGGCGAGTGCAAAAAGAATTGAATTATCGTCGCCAAAGTTTCCCTCCATATCTGGAATATCTGAAAAAATATCAAAAGGAGTCGATGAAGTTCCCATGAACGATTCAAACTGCAACCAACCCTACTTAAATCGCACTTGTCTGTCCGCCTATCCGTCCGTGTGTCACAGCACTTTTTCTCGCAAACCGTATAAGCTAGAAACATAAAATTTTCTACACAGGTGTAAAGTGACGACCTCTCCAAAGTTTCATTACAAAAAAACTTCACAAGGCACTTAAGGGGGTCTCGCCATGCAGGAGAGTGGCCCGCCCCTGAAAACAAATTTCATTAAAGGTAGCTGATATGGGTATAAATTAAAAGGTGTTATTGAGAACTTTTCGAAACAGCGCTTAACAGGGGGCGCACAGGAAGGGCAAATACACGAAAAATTTTTGTCTCCCCCCCCCCCTCGCGATTGGACACCTGTGATCAGAAAAATCTGAAAAAAAAGTGGAGATAGATATTTATAAGTACAACAACAAATACGTTTGAAGTCAAAATTCACTCAACTTTGTAAATAATAGTATGAACACTGAATTTCACATTTTCTCCAATAAAATCGTATGGATGCCCTAAGATTCAATGATATTTAAGTACTTTGACATAATATCCTAATATTCTGCAAGTTTTATGAAAATCCAATCATATTTACGGAAGTCATAGGCGTTTGAAGTTTCTCCAAAAACAACAACAATAATACACGATTTTGATATTTTACGGACGTTCCATTGAATCAGACACTGCAGTTTTGATTTGGTTTTCTTGCAATTTTCGAATAACATCAATAATATCTATAAATTTTTTGGGAATTCAAAAACATGGGAAACATCTGCATTCCTTGAAGTTTCATTAAAACTTACGAACATCACTTTTTAAACTCATGGCAATCGATAAAATATAGCGAAATATAACTAAATGGATCATTTTCTTTGTCTGGCGGAGTTCTTTTTATACTTATCAAAGATGCATGACTACTCACAGAAATGTATTTATAATAACTACGATTTAAACCAAAAGCATTTCAAACGCTAGTAAGATAATTCAGACTAGAGTAGATTGATTCGGGTTTGGACTCGAGTAGTTTATTTCGGGCACTTCAACGGTGAATAATCGGGAGCGCGTGTTTATGGTTGAAGGTTTAGTGTTGTTCTTTTTATCGAACCGAACTGAAAAAGGAAATTGAAATAAAGTGAAGTAAAGTAAAGTCGAAATATTGGAAGTTGATAGACGCGTTTTTTTTAATCATACAATCAATATTTTTATATTTCAATTCGTTGCAAATGTTTGATATTATTTTCAAATTCATAATATTTACTATTGCAACCTACAACCTCACTTATGTTTATGTTTAATGATTAATTATTTAGTTTGGGTATTTTTTTGACATCATGTGATACAAAAGAGTGGGTAAGTATAGGTATATTAACCACATATACAATAGTTGCATTTTTTACCAAAACATTTAATGTGATTTCTTTTAATTTTTCAAATGAAAGATGATATATATTGATTTCGTTATATGCTAGAGTTGACCTTAACATTGTTTCAGACTTAGCATTATTTACTTTATCAATGATTTTTTCCAATTCATCCTTGATCAAATCAAAATTAAGATTTACCTGAACTTCCAACAAAATTTCGTTTATTAAAATACGTTGTCGACTTTTTTTATGTTTTTCGTGATTTTATCCAGGTTTTTTTGAAGAAATTATTTATTTGAATTTGTTAGGACATTGATTAGATTAAATGATGATTATCGGAATCAATTATGTTCAAATGATTCATTATGTCATTATTATCTTCATTGTCCCTGGTTCCAGAAAGCCATTTATAAATTTTACCAATTTGATTTACAAGACCTTGCTTGTTTCTAATACGTTTACAATTTTCTATGTAACCGGCCTGTTTTCCTGATGCTGAGTTACATATCTCTATGAGAGGATTTAATGTTCGGGTAAGTTGTCTTCTTTTAGATAATTTTTACATTGTTAGGAGAAAATATATGATATTTTCGCTTCCAGGCAAATTGAAATGATCAAAGTAAAGTAAATTCATCAACATCATCTATGACGCGACAGCCTGAACTGGGCCTTGGCCTTCCGAATTAGTCTCCTCCAATCATACCGGTTTCGCGACCTCGCCCGCCAGTTGTTCACTCTCAACAAGGATCTGCTGTCAGCTTCTATCGGGTCTTCACATCGAGTCCTCGGTCTTCCCGCTGGACGCCTACCTTGTGCTCTGCTCTTTAAAGTGTGTCTATTCTTTGTACATGGCACGCCAATTGAAAAGTAAATTCAGTTCTCCTTTAATTGTTTTAATTGCTTCATTACTGATTCAGTTCAAATTTTTTCTGACATATCTTTCAATGCTTATGCATGTTGGTTAAGGCCAATTTCATGATAAATTCTTTCTAATCTTTAGTTAATTTTACTGGGTCTTTTCTAATTAACATTATTCCTGAGGTGGAGAAAATCTTTTCGATAGTCATTCGTGCACTTGATAATATTGTTGAAAATACGATTTTCATTAAAATTGCTATTATTCCGGAAGAAGTATTCTGTAATCTCAAAAAATAGAATATATTTAATATAGACTTCAACAATTCTGCTTCTATTATTTCGATTATCATTCTTTTTCGTAAGTATGAGAGGTCTGTATGAGAGCTATATTTTTATTAAGTGAAACGTTTGCTGCTATGATGCATGTAAATATCCATAATTGTATGAATTTTGCTGTTTTGGAACATTTTTAACGTTTTACTTTGTGTATGTTGATGTATCAAAACGTTTGTTTAGTTTGTAAAGGCTTTCTTTTTGTAGATAATTTTATAGGACTTCCAAAATTTGAATGTTACTCCCTCCTTAAGAGTAGCAATATTTTATTGAGTTATTCCTCAGATCAACGACTGAGAGGCACAAGTAGTTATTAATATGAAAGGGAATAAGAATCATGCCATAGGAAAGTATTTTAATTTTCTTTGTCTAGTAGCTTATTGAACTATAACCTTGTTGTAAATAACGGAGAATGAAGAAAGTATTCATAACATGCATTTTTGATCGATTTTGGTTTTTCTTACAATGTTTCATTATTAGGTATAAACAAAAGTTAATTATCTGGTCATTAGGCCATGAGTCTTCTGACAGGATACTAATATCTTCTCTTATGATATTTATGTTAAATTTTGTTATGAGCGTTTCTTGTCGTTGTGCGTCATGCAAAGCTTTGTGTATTAAATTCTTTTATTCTTCATAAACTTCTTCTTCTAATTTTTTATCTAGTTCTCCATAGTGTTTTTGATTTGTTTAATCCTGAATTGGTGGATTTTTGCTCTACGTTTGTTATTTATAACTAATATTACCTCATTGTCTTTGTTTTCAATAATATCGATTTTTAAAATTTGGGTTGATGTTTATTTCTTTCATTGACATAATTTTTAATTAAAATTATTTTTTCATTCATATCCTGTGGTTTCTCTCGACTTTCGTTGTGGTACGAAATCCACTAGTTTTCCTTTTTTTGTACTAGGTCATAAATCATTTTTTTTTGTCTTTACGATCTTGAAGGACGTCAATGGGTTAACAGTTTGTATTGTACTTGAATGAATGGGAGTTGTAGTAATCCAGCAGCCCACCTACGTAAACTGCTTGAAGGACTTTTGCAAATAAAATACCATCTCATAAAAATAACGACGCAACAAGTGCGGGACAATACGATACGCAAACTAACATACTATCACTGCTACCGTTATCAATGATACGTTTTCCCAAAGAAAAAAAATTTTAAAAATTAGATGAAACTATAAATAAAATAGATGATAATGATAACCCCTTCGGCGACACCATCTGGCGAAGCAACTGCTAGCACTGATGTGCAATTTGCTCCACTACTTGTTCTTTAAACATTTTTCTGGTAATAATTCATTCGGCGTGATTGAGTTGGTTGAATGAAATTTGGAAGCAATTAGCTTTGTGACGGCCCATGTGTTCATTTTCATTAAACCTTTGCAATTAAATTAATTAAAACACTCGGTTGCAATGCTCACGTACGGGTGCGCAAATTAATTGTGGTTTTCCGAGCATCCCACAGATGCTTGCAATTGTGCGGCCCTGAGAAATAGTTTTGGAGCGAACGAGTGATGAGTCGATTGACACGGTGGAGTTTGCAGCCATGGAAATTTTCACACGTTTGGAATATTCGTGATAAATTTTTTTTCTAATTAAGTTTGACGTTGGTACTAAGTGTAGTGAAAATTAACTTAATTAAATTTAATGCGCGATGATGAACCAAAAGTGATTTCTTACCCGTACTGCCATAACCTTCACACTTATGTTCAAAGTTTATGATTATTACTGTAATTGGAGTGTATAATAATGCGTGCCAAATTAGTTAAAATTCTTTTTACCTTTTGTGTTTTTAAGAGCTTTTGGCATACGTATGCCTCCCACGCTCAAAGCGACAGTTCCATTTGCATCTTTCACAATACCAAGTACACCTGCGACTGTGCGTATTCAAATGAAAATGTTGCAGTGCTTTCAATTACTTTATGGATCCCAAAAGAAATTCTCAAAGTTAAAACAGCGCAGTGAAATCTTCAGCACCAGGAATCATATTATTAAATTCTTGACCAGTACCGAAAACCATTTGCGAACGGAGATGCTGACGGTGCATCTCAGGCTTTTGTTTGTGAACAAATGATCTCTATGGAGATTTAATTAAAAATAATGCATTTGATTCAATATTGATGGCTGTAGTAAGTGGATGTATTATTTGAGTGTAAATGATGGGATAAAGATACTCGTAATAAATATTTAATATTAATAAAGTAGATGAAATTACAAAAAATTAAAGTGAAATATTCGAATTGCTTTGAATTGTGCTCCGTATCCAAATAAAAAGTGTTACAAGTCCGCACCCACCCCAAAAATGAGCGGTCGTTAGAGAAAGATTGGGTGAGTACCCTTTTTGGTTTATTAATAGAAAAAATATACACATTTTTAAAAATAATGAGGGTAAAAGTACAAGGAGTTTGCTGTTGCACAACAAATGCAAAAAGGGAATTATTTCCATCAAGTAAAAATTAGCACCAATGTACACACAAGTGTGTATTTGAGTTTGGTCTTACAATGTCTAACAATTAGTATAACGTTGTAGTTGTACCTACTTGAATTTTCTATAAATACAAATTTCTGAAATTCTTAAAAGTTACTGGGAAAAATGCATGAAAAACTATTTTTGAGTTTTCTTAGTACTCATCAAATGCTAACTCTGCCTTCGGTGGATTAGCATGATCTCAATTTAGATGTTAAGTAATGTTCACAACTATTTTCAATTATTTATTGAAGTCAATTACATTTGGTTTTTGCATTTGCTAGTTATATAGAATATAAATATTGCGATCACTTATGAGAGTCATTTAGCACTTATTAAGCGACTGGTTATAAGCTGCGCTAACTTCGATGACGAAATCTCAAAAATAATTTTTCATGCATTTCTCCCAGTAAATATCAATTAATAAAAGTTTTTCCATCTTCTTTAAAGTTCATTGGATGATTTACTAACCTGTTAAAATGAATGAATAATTAAATAATACTTTCGATCTTATCATTTAAATGAAACCCTGACCACGTATGGGACCCGGCACGTTGGCTGGCCCCTTCACTCATGAGCTAGCCACCGGGTGAGCTCACTCCTTGTTCTTTGTCGTTACAGGTGCTGTTGCAGGGTAGACTGGCCTTTTACTGGGGTCCCATTTGCGTTAAAGTGTTATGTGACTCCATCATATCAGACTTTAACATAAATCTGAAACGTTCATATTTTTCATTTAAAGAAAAACCTTATGCAAACTACGTTTGTATGAGTTTTTCATTTAAATGGAATACATACGACCACATTTGCGATAGGTCTTGATCCGATTGGGGACGCGAGGGAGCACCGCTTCCACCTGAATACCCCACTCTTCTTTGGGAGTCAAAAGTAATAAATGGTAAATACGAGATCCTCTTGAGTCTCGCGCGCATTCACCAGGCTGCATTTGTCGTTTTGTTTGAGTATTCCATCCCTTCAATAGGTTACCTCAGCCTCGATACCATCAAACAGAGTTACTTGGTGATTTAACTCGTGAATGCGATTTTTTTTTGTAGTGGCCCTTTTTCTGGGAAAAAGAACCCATCCCCCGACACCGCAATGCTAGTCTGCCAACGCATTCATGCGTCCTCAGACAGGGCCATACCAATTTAGCAGACCATTGTTGCAGTCCTTTACGAGCATTTACCTGCGAAGTGGGTAAGGAAATGGAGTTTTTTATATTTTTAAATCCATTTATAAATAATATTTTTATTCAATAATATTTATTTAACATTAATTTTTTGGTGCGGAGTTTGTATAGTTTTCCACGGAGCTTTTTTTCTGAATAAAGCAACTTTTTAAGGAAAAGATGCCTACCAAAAGAAATCCAGAGAGGAGAAGACTTAGGTAGGAGTTTGAACCAACACTTATGTTCTCTATATATCATGAGGATATGCACGAGCTTTCGAGTGAGGCATTTCAGTGTCGTCATTGTCTCCATCAAATGTGTATGAACCAGTTACTTCAAACATCGTCGACATAGCCTCTTTGCTGTTAACCCCTAGAATCAACACCCGCCAGGTCAGGACAACATCCGCCTCTCATCGCTTGTGCAACAGTGCCGAAAAGCGGGCTTGGCCAGTGAAATCCAATGAGTACGTCCAGCAATATAGATGGAGCAGGACCGTGACCACCAGTCGGAACTACTATTCAATCCTCATCATCGACTTCTGAGATGGCCCAGCTGCTGGCCGTTATGCAGACAATGGCTGCCAAAATAGAGCAAATGAGGCAACAATTGGAAAAACTATCTGATCCACAACCACAAGCCTAGCCTTCTATCCTACCATCAAGATCCACAACCACAAGCCCAGCCTTCTATCCTACCATCAAATGTAGCCACCACCAAAATTATCTAATTACCCTGCACCTCTAAGGAGTTATGAACCCAATAGCCCTAGAATATAGGCCTACAGTGAAAGTCCCAAATTCACACCTGCACCACCGGAATAACACACGTGCCAAGAGCCCTAATCGACAGGTGTTTGAATAGATAGACCATAACTGCACCTCAATGCCGTGGTACACCTGGGATCTCCCGGCATCAACTCAGCCAGAAAGTCGTCGAATAGGAAGGTCTAGGCACCGGAGTGAGACAGTGCCGAGACTATTCAGCGGCGAATGCAATCGTTCTCCGTGCAACTTCATCTGCAGCAAAATCCTGAAACGGATCTGATTATACTACACAAAATATGGATCTATCCTGAAGAAGCGGAGTATTACAATACTCTAGGATATAGCTCCGTTTTTGCTTGCAGGCCTGAAAGAGGAGAAGCTACAGAAATTTGTATAAAAAACAATTAATTTCGAGACAAAGAGAGTAACATTTGACATATATAATATGATAATAATTGAAATAACGTACGCAAGTAAAAAACTAAATATTGCAGCTAACTATAATCCAAATGTCTCAATGCACATGACTTCTGCAATAGATGCAAAAAAATCTAATCACAGTTGCTCACACAAACATAGACGTGATTGCAGAATCTCCAGAATCGAGGATGTACAAGGATACCCTTGAAACAAACGGAGTGGTCATTGTCAATAAGGACAAAATTACTCGCCCGGCTTCAAGTAGCTGCCTGGATCACATAGCAAAAAATGAGAAAAATATTGCTAAAAACATTTAATTCAGACTTGAAGACTGGCCGGAGTTAGATCAATGAGTTCTAAAAATTGTCGTCCATGGTCAGATATTTAGACAAGAATCTTTTCAAATTGAAATTTTAACAGCTCAAAAATATGATTACAGAGTCCAAACATGATTCTACAATTGAGAAAAAGATCAGATGTCGAGAACTTACATGGATAACAAAAAACCTTATTGGATACAAAAAGAACGCTGAAGATCACGCATTTAAATATCTGTATAACCAAGCCCTAAAAGAATCAAAACGTCTCATCAAAAAAGCTTAATTTACATATTACTCCAGAAGATTGGAAACAGTGGCGGACAACCCGGTGGTGAAAAAATTACCATGGAGCTTGGTGACAAGTCAACTAGCTATTTCAATGTCATACATAGCTCATCTAAGTCCATCTTTCATATTAATCAAACGACTAAAAGAGAAGTACTAAATACAATCGAAGATTTGACGACAATGCAGAACCAGTTATTGACAAAATCACACACATGAAATTATTCTAGTCAAAGAGGAGGTAACTGAATTACTGGGAAATTATATAATCGAGCATATTAAAAATGGAACATATCCGGACGAAGAGAAACTAGCCAAAATAATTCCAATATTCAAAGGAGGAGATCACCTGGATCCGAAAAATTACCACCTTGTTGCACTTTTGACAGCATTTAGTAAAATATTCGAAAAACTTGTAAATAATCGTTAAAAATCTTTCTTAATGGAATAAATCTGAAGCAGTTTAGCTTTCAAAAGAACAAGAGTACTTTCAATGCGTTACTTTCTGCCTCACGTTACATCAATGAAAGTCTTGATAAAGGAGATTATGTTATTGCAATTTTCGTGGACCTGAAGAAGGCTTTTGATACGGTTGATCATGACGTGTCACTTCAAAAATTTGAATTGTATTTTATTCAAGCCAAATTGGAACATTTTTTTAAAAGTTATTTGGAAGGAAGATTCCAAAAAACATCAGCCATTAATGTCTTGAACAATCTAGCGCCAATACACAACAACCTTTTTTTTGCTATATACTATTAATTTGAATATATGTAAACTGAACGGTCACCACACATATGCTGATGATACTATACTTATTTATTCAGGACATGATAAAGTTGCCGTGGGGAAAATCGTCAACAAGTATTTGGATAAATATAGTTCATGACTTATCGAAAACAAGCTAGTATTGAATACCACAAAGACAAGACACATAATTTTTAAGCAGAAGAATAAGGAAGACATAGAAGTTGACCTAAAAATTAACGGCGCAAAGTTGCAAAGATTGTTTGAAATTTAATATCTTGGTCTTACCAGAAATCATCGTTTGACATAGTTGCCACGCATAAATAATTTGAGGAGACAACTATTGCAATTGCACCAATTGCAAAACTTGCTAGTGAGCGCTCACAATAGTCAGCAGAACTTGAGACAGATCCAGTAACGAAGCGTTACTCCATAACATCTACTGACTGTTCCACTACGATGAGTTTTTTTTCCAAAAAACGCTCTAGATACGAACACACCGACACCTTTGCTGGTCCATGATGCTGCAGATCACACATCTTTTCTTGAGGACTCTTCAAAGATATTTTCAAAGCAACCACCCCAGGAACTTCCTGAAGAACCCGACAGCCATGGATTCGTGCGTTGCCAGTAAAGCAGAGACAATACACCATCTTGCCGGCTATGGAGAAGCTGGTGTACGCAGAGTTGGACAGGATGTTAGAGTTGGGGTTTATAGAGGAATCTGAAAGTGCCTGGTCCTCAACGATAACTTTGGTAAAACACCATTGAAAAAATATTGAAAAGACTGCCGAAAGTAAACTACATTACAAGTCTCAACTTGAAGGATGCCATCTGGCAAATTACGATCAATAAAGGGTCCAGGGATAAAACCACTTTTACAGTGCCTGGACGGTCAGTTCGTCACAATGCCTTTCGGCCTGTATAACACCTCGCGAATGATGACCCATCTGATGGACAAAGTCATTCTACCTTACTCAAAACACCAAGTGTTTCTTTACCTGGATGACCGTCTACTCATCACAAAAACGTTTAAGGGACTTCTTCTACTGCTGCAAAAAGTAGTCCTGCATATCAGCAAGACGAAACTTACCATCAATATCAAGAAAAGGAAGTTCGTCATGACTGAAGTCCGATAAATAGGACATGTCATCGCACATGGTACCATCAAAACGGATCCGGACAAAGCTTGTGCGATTGAAGACCGTTAAGAAGCTAGCACGTTTCCTAAGAGTGTACGATTGGTACCATAGGTTTGTTCAAAACTACGCAACGGTTTCAGCACCAATGCCGGAAATGCTCCGGAAAGGTAAGTTCATCTGGTCGAAGCTCAGCAGAAAAGTATTTAAAGAGCTCAAGCAAGCTTTGACATCTGCCCTTGTCTTGCACAGCCCCAACTTACAGAACCCATTCTTCATTCACTGTGACGCAAGTCAATATGAAGTTGGAGCCATGTTAGTGCAATCGACCGAAGAGGGGGAAGAAACTCTCATTGCTTTTATGTCCAGTAAATTTAACTCGACCCAGAGAAACTACACCGTATCCGAACAAGAACATCTGGCAGCGGTGATGGCTCTCAAGAAATTCCGAGCATGCATAGGAGGCCACCCGTTTAAAACCATCACCAACCACGCTTTTTCACAATGACTGATGAACCCTTAAACTACAAGATTTTAAGTTTTCCATCAAATGCCAGAAAGGAACCCAAATTATCGTGCCCGATACTCCCCGGCGAAATATTTCACCCAAGAGAGCAGAATTGGCAGTAAATGACGAGTCGCACCGAGATAGATTTGGGCAACCCATATTTCAATTTGGACAACTACAATACGTTGAGGGAAATCATCAACAAACACAGTTGCCTGATTTGGAAGTGGTCATTGGCTATATTTACTGACTAAATGGATATGCAATCGGTGACCCGTTGCAGAAAGAAGAGTCTACAAAGCTTTGAGTGCTAGGGAAGACGACTCACAATCTGATCCTTCGTGCAAACGACCATTCCCTGAGTGTCGTCCGTTGCTACAGTCAGACGCTTCAGAGCCTTAAGAAATAATTCTTTTGACCGAAAATGTCATCTCAGGTCAAGGACTATGTAAGTGCCTGCAAGACCTGTGAAGGCACTAATTCTCCCAACCAGCCTGTTCAACCTCCCATGAGCCAACTGAATGTTTCGGATCACGTATGTTAATGTCTGTGTATAGATCTACTCAGCACATACTCTATTCTATGGGACACGTTGGAGCTATCGTTGTTCTAGATCAGCTATCTAAGTTCTCGCTGGTGGAACGCATTCTCAAATTCATGACTCAACCAATCAAGAAATTTTTAGAGAGCCAATGATTCCATGTGCTTAGTGTTGCAGAAAGCTTGTGCTCGGGCAATGTGGTACAGTTCTGATCTTGGTAATTTGAGAGTCTACTCAAACACTAAGGTATCAAATACCAACTGATGCCAATAAACTCTCCTCAATCTAACGCATCAGAATGTTTCAATTGCACCCTGTTAGCTGCGATTCGTTCCTTTGCCGGTCCAACTCAGAAAGATTGGAACCGCAGATTGTCCACCATCACCTGCGCCCTGCGGTCGTCTTATCATCTCGTCACGGGCATCTCACCTTAGTTTGTTGCCTTCGGACAGCACATAATTTGCCATGGCAAATCATACAAGCTATTGCGGCGATTAAAATGTTTGGAAGATCCCGTCGTTGCGCTGGAGCCCCACGAAAGATTAGGCGGTCTCCACTGACCAAATCAGATGGAAGATTGAGGATGCAGGATGTGCAAATGAAGCGCACTAAGATCCCAACCTTCCGAGTTTATAGAAGGAGGTGATGCCTTTTGCCACAGTTTCCGCCAAAGCGTCGGAGCTGACCATTATAATGCAAAGTTGGATCGTCGTTCCTTAAAAAGCCGTGTACATAAGGTTGTTGTACCTGATCGTTATCTCCTCATGGATCTATATGGAAAGGAAGTGGGTATATGCCACGCAAAAGCCTGCGTCGATAGTTTAAGCATAAATACCTGTTCTTTCTGTCTTTCCACTTGGATACCCCAACACCAACACCTTCGCTCGCTGAGGCAGCAGACCATTCCTGCAATCCTTTACGGATATTTACATTCATCAATTCACTACAAAGTATTGTCATATTCCGTAGATTTAAATGTTTTGTCTTTAATATTCATTTCAGGATTTGTGACCGTTAATACTCAAATACTTTCTAAAAGGGTATCATGACATCTTTCTAAATCTAAAATCGATCAAAAGCGGTAAAGAATTGTTTCTTACCAATTGTTGCACTAAAAACTCGATTCTATACAGAGAAACTCTAAAAAAAAACACTTTCTAAACTTTAGCAAAACGATTCAAATTCACTATTCGATTTAACAATCGCAAAGATTTATTTTCGAGAGAGATAATTCGGTAGCGTATAATTTTCAAGATGCGACTATACTAATTTTCAAATTGCTAAACAGTACCGAAATTTTCAAACAAGGAAAGCAATTCTGACAAAGGATTTCGCTACTTTTCCTTTAACAAATTGAGCTGTCTCTATCTAACTATTCACCATAATTGTCATTGTGAATGTTACGATATTCTTAAGTTTTCAAGTCTACTATTCTGAATTACAATCTCTTAATGACATTTACATTGGTATTTCACTTTAAATGTTATAATTGTTTATTAGTTTTACAAGTACGTCTACAAAATTTAAGTTATAAAGTTTCAAATTTTACATCGACCAATGAAAATGCTACTTCGCTTTTTAATATAGCAATGGATGCAATGAAAGAGGAGTATGATATTGCTGAGACCAGATTGCGACAGCCTAGGCTTGTCATCAATAGACTAGAAAAACAATACTCAAATGATGAATTAAGAAATCAGATCCAGTCATTAAATCACAATATAGAGGAGCGAGATTCTATGGGATTGTACATGCTAGGCGGACAAGAAATGGAAGGTAGCTGTACATCATCCAGGTTAAATGGGAGCATGTATAAGAGGCTTGCAAATAGATACATTAATATAGATTATGGATCATATTTTGTGAAGGAAGACTTTAACGTAACGGGGTGTTATAAGTGTCAAAAATGCAATCACAAAACATCAAAATGTGAAGGGAGCAAATATGTATAAAATGTGGAGGAAAGCATAATCTAAAGGACTGCAAAAGCACGATTGAGATGTGCTCCAACTATATTGGTAACAATAATAATGCTGATCATTCTCACAGAGCTGACTCGGTAGAGTGTCCGGAGCTTGAATGCAGAATATTGATCGCCAGGAGGAGCATCGACTACAACTTCGATGATTGCTAATCTTTCAAATCAATCAAGCTGAACAAATTAAACACTCATGTATGCTAATATAAGAAGCTTAAGACACAAGCTAAGTGATATTCAGATTTACCTACAGCAAAATCCTGACAAATATTTGATTATTCTCAATGAAATGTGGATTTACCCAGAAGAAGCACGATTTTACAATATTGAAGGATATAATGCGGTATTCTCCTGCAGATCTGGAAGAGGTGGAGGTACAGCAATGTACGTAAAAAATACAATCAATTTCGTTACCAAGAGAGTGAAGTCTGATAAATATAACGTTATAATAATTGAAGTACGCCACGCAGGTAAAAAAATAAAATGAGGGACGTACTACAACCCCAATCGTATGAATACGCAAGATTTTTGCACAGCACTAGATACATTGTTCTCAACTGAAAGAAAATTTAATCACAGTACCGGACACAAACATCGATGTACTAATTGAATCATCAGAATCAAGGATTTATAAGGATACGCTAGAAACAAATGGAACGGTAATCATAAACAACAACAAAATTACTCGCCCAGTGTCAAATACCTGTCTGGATCATATAGTAACCAATGATTTAAAAGTCGCTGAAAGCATGACATACACATTTGAGGACTGGCCGGAGCTGGATGACCGTGTGCTGAAAATTGCTATTCAAGACCAAACCCCGAACCAATAGAAGCCGATATATATCAGATACCAAGGCAAGGAGCTCTTTAAATCCACCATACGAGAATTACTGAAAAAGCAGAAACCAAAAAGTATTATTGAACTCAAAAATATCATATATCTGCTAAGCAAAGCTCTACAATTGAGAAAAAAATCAGGTGTCGACAACGGACTTGGATAACGAAAAAAGTAATTGATGCAAGTATTAAACAAGTTGGGTAAACAGACCTACGCTCATGTCAGAAGGGTTTTGTATTCAATTTACAAAATGTAGTCACAATGACGATTTTATTGGAGAAAATATGAAATTCGAAGATCATACTTTTATTAACAAAGTTGAACGAATTTAGGCTTCTGAGGTTTTTGTTATTGTTATACTCATAAATATCTTCCTTTATAATTATTTCAGATGTCCATTCGCGAGGGAGGAAACACATTTTTCATGTATTTCCCCCCTGTGCCCCCATTGAAGCAAAAACTGACAGTTTAAGAACTGTTTTGAAAAGCCCCCATGAAAACTTTCATTTCATACTCATATCGGCTACGTTTGATGACTTTTTTTGCAGGAGCCACTCTCCTGTACTGTTATCATCGATTAATGGCCAATTTTTTCGATTCCTAGAGTTGTTACAAAGCCCTTTTGCTAGAAGCTCGCTCCCGCCTCGTTGACTTGTTTCATTTATGAGTATTAATTGTAGGTACTCATCTTCAGTCATTCATTAAATTGAATCAAGTGTTCAAAGCACTTGATTCAATTGTAGTTGAGAAAAAATAACTCAAAATCATCATTCAATCTACGCATTTAAAACAGCCACTATTTTGTTTTACGATTACTGATACCACTAGCTGAACCGATTCTCAAAGATATTCATGACACCTATCATTCCTGAAATTTTCATGCAAATCGTAGCAAAACTGTAGTGTCTGAGTCGGTAAAAAGTGCATGTTCTTCCATAGCCATATGTTGCCATAGTAATACATGCAGCGCATATTGTTCCATAGTAATACAGGAAAATTAAAACCGCTATAATTTCGCTGAATATGATTAATCTTTATGAAACTTGCATCTGTGTACTGTATTTCATTGAATATAAGGCTACCGTTAAGATTTTATTCAAGAAAACATAAAATCGATAAATCATACTATTACTAACAAAGTTGAGCGAATTGCGACTTCTCACGTATTTGTTGTTGTTGTACTCATCAAGGCCTACATTCAGATTTTTCGGATCACAGGTGTCCAATCGCGAGAGGGGGGTACACAAATTTTTCGTGTATTTCCCCTCCATGTGCGCCCCTCGAAGCGAACTTTGCCAAACTAAGACCTGTTTTGAAAAGCTCTCATTAAGACATTTTATTTGATACCTATATCGGCTACCTTCAATGAAATTTTTTTCTCGGGGGGTCACTCCCTTATATGGGGAGACCCCCCTTAAGTACCTTATAAAATTTTTTGTAGTTGAACTTTGAAGAGAACACCACTTTACACCTACATACACCTACATGATGTTTCTAGCTTTAGTAGTTTCCGAGAAAAACTGCTGTGGCACACGGACGGACGCACGGACGGACAGACGGACAGATGGACAGACAGGACGCGATTTTAGTAAGGTTTTGTAAAATTCTTTTACAAAACCCTAAAAAAGGAAGGCATACATAGACAATAGGAAGAACAATGGAAACCATGCTTTCAAGTTTGTATATATACAAGCCAAAAAAGAATCGAAACGACTGGTGAAAGAGGCTAAATTCTCATATTTCTCAAGTAGAATATAAACAGTGGCTGACAACTCCCGTGAAATATGGAAAATAATAAATGAGGTAAAGGATAACTCTTCAACCCAGGGTATATCACAAAATTTTCAACTGAATCCTGATGGGCCCTCTAATACATCGTGTCCACGTGACGCGGCGAACTCATTAAATAATTTTTTTTTCAACAATTGGGTGAAGAATCACTAAAGAAATCGTTGCCTGTTCAGCAAGCAATTTAAATACTACAAATATCTCAATAAAATCCACCCTTCACATTCATCAAACAAGTGAAAGGGAAGTCTTAAATGTAATCAATGAATTGAAAAAGAATACGGCGCCTGGCAGCGATAGCATCACGATGAATGAGACAAGTATAATAAAGGAGGACACAGCCGAGTTTATGGCAAATTTTATAAACGTGCATATTAGGAATAGGACTTTTCCGGAAGAAGAAAAACTTACAAAAATAGTTCCTATATTTAAGGGTGGTGATCATCTCGACCCGATTATCAATCGCCCAATTGTGCTGCTGACGGGATTTAGCAAGATATTTGAAAAAATACTAAACAATCGATTGACATCATTCTTAGTTGAAAACTCTATCATAAGCCAACATCAGTTTGGTTTTCAAAAGAACAAGAGTACTTTGGATGCCCTACATTCTGTCACACATTTCATCAATCTGGGACTTGACAGAGGTGATTATGTCATCGCAATTTTTGTGGATTTGAAAAAAAGCATTCGATACAGTTGATCATGACCTCTTGCTTTGTAAACTTAAATCGTATGGTATTTAGGGTAGTCCTAAGATCGCAGAGAACTTTAATCAACAATGTCCTGAGCGATCAAGCACCTACGAAAACAGAAGTTCCCCAAGGCTCAATACTTGGCCCAACTTTGTTCCTGCTATACACAAATAATCTAAATACATATGGGCTGATGGGATATCAAACATTATATGCTGATGACACAGTTCTACTTTATTCAGGACGAGACAAAAATGCCATTGAGAACACTATCAACGAAGATCTAGGAAAATTCCATCAAGGGTTAATTGGAAACAAACTAGTATTGAACACAAACAAAATGTATTATTTTTAAGCATAAGAACAAAGGAGACATAAATGTCGAACTAAATATTAACGGCGAAAAATTGCAAAGGGTGCTAGAAATGAAATATCTTGGTGTTATCATAGACCATCATATGACCTGGTTCTTCTTCTTCTTTTTAGCACTACAGCCCCTCTTGGGCCTTCGCCTAAAGATAGTTAGAGTACCTCATTTTCATGACCGTATTGATTTCTTCGGAGAATGGTTTTGGTCAGTACCATGCTCCCGTGTGGCTGCTCAACTATGATATGACCTGGTTACCACACATAAATAGCTTGAGGAGGCAATGAGCCCCAATAATAGGATTGTTAAGAAGATATGAAAATTTTCCAATGCACGTCAAAAAACTTTTTCTAAATGCGTTTGTCCTGGCGAAATTGCATTATGGAGTACTTATTTGAAGTCAATCAGCAAAGCAACATTTAAACAGTATATCCAGGCTGCTGACCAAAGCGTATAAAAACATTCTGAAGCTGCTCATGCTTACTCAAACTAGTTTCGTTTACCAATTGGCAAAATCATTAAACTTTATTCAAATTATTATTATGGAGAAAGCTAAGTTTATCTACAGGTATCACAGATCAACCCATATTATGCGAGGAATGCAGATCGATTCGTAGTACCTTTTGCCAGAACGGGTCGTCTATATAACGATGCAACGAATCATGCTACCAGAAATTGATAAGGAAGAAACTCACTTTTGGTATTTAAGAAAAGACTAAGGGAGCATTTAATGAGCACTGATTGAAGCGTGGACCTGTAATTCTGCTTTTATGAGCTCAGTATCTTAGGGCGTTCTTTTGACTCTATCGGCGAGATACTGAAGTGACAGTTACTCAGAGTTTTTTTTTGAATGCGTCGTATTATATTGAATTTTTTTTTTATCTCTGAGAGCTGATGATGATTTTTGGACTAGATGTTCATGAAAAGGACTAGTTCACATTATATTGTGTGCCCCTTTATACCGATGTGTTAAAAATCGTCAGGGTGGCATAAAGGACAAAGCGACGTAATGTGAATGCAGATCGAAGAAAGAGTGATGGAGAGAATGGTTGGGAATGGAGGTATTTAAAAAAAAAGTGGAAAAGTGACCGAGATTTGTGGTTTCTGCTGCTTTATCAGATAGGTAGCTTCATTGAGTTTATTTAACAACGATACTTTGTATGCTTTTCTTTTCTATTTCAGATGGTGATGCAGATTAGGTGCAGTTAAAGATTACAGAAATAACTAGCGGGGAACATACTCCCCCGGCTGAGGGGTAATAACACCTCAGAATAATTGAACAAGAGAATCGTCCTGTAAGTATAATGGTTAGTTATTACAATAGGTTTTACTTGGTATGCTTTCTGTGTCATTTTCTCATCATATCGCTTCCATTCACCATGTGAAGAGTTTCTTTGTTATATCCATGTCAGCCTTAAGTGGTTCCAATCGTTCCCGGTGGTTTGTTGGGTAATATGGATGTGATGAAGTTATCCCATTTTATGCTGGGCATCCACCGACACTTTTTCAAATTCGACATTTGTTAAACGTTAGTGTATATATTGTCTGACGTCAAGATCCGATAGAAACAAAGGGAATAAGGGATCTATCTTTGGATTCTTCTTCTTCTTTTTAGCTCTACATCCCCTCTCGGGCTTTCGCTTAGAGATTGTTAGAGTATCTCATTTTCATGACCGTATTGATTTTTTTGGAAGTTGGTTTGATGAGTACCATGCTCCCGTGTGCCTGCTCAGCTATGATATGATCTGATTATTAAATCAGTACATATCGCCACTGAGTGAACACTCGTAGTCTGTCCGAAAAATCCCTTGAACTAAATCACGTTACTCCCAACGAGATTTGAACCTGGGACCATCGGCTTATGCGTTCACGCTCTAACCACTAAACCACACAGACTACGTCTTTGGATTAGCGAGTTCTATATTCTAGGGTGCAATCGTCTAAGGTAATTGGGAAAGGTGTACAGGTCAGGTGGATAGCGTTATAACAAATAAATTTGGCATTTGAAAGCACCGTTACGACTCGTACTGCCACATCATTTCCTGGGTTGACTTGAATGATCCTGGCTAGAAGCCATCGGCAAGACGGAGTTATTTCTTCCTTCAATAAGCATTAGTCACCTACTTTGGCGTTATTTTCATTTTTGATCCACTTTGGTCGGCATTGTAAATGGCTTAAATAATTTATTCGTCACCGTTTCCAGAAATCTTAGCAGATTTTCTGTGCCAGTTGCATCTGTCGAGATGATTAATATTGACTTCCTCCATCGTTAACTCCGGAGGAGCTATCATCGTGTCACCGATTAAAAAATGAGCTGCAATGTCCATCAGGTCGTCATCAAAGAGGCAAAATGGCCGGGAATTAAGGCAAGCTTCTATTTGAACGAGTACAGCAGTCAATTCTTCATTTGTTTACAATGCATTACCTACCACTCCACGTAAATGTGATTTTCTGGACTTGACTCTAGTTTCCCAAAGCCCTTCAAAATGGGGTAAAGCTGGAGGATTGAAATGCCACGCTATTCCATCCTGTGCCAGAGCTGCAGCCGCTTCCACATTGATTTCCGACAACTTTTAAAGCTCAGCAGCTGCCCCAATGAAATTAGTGCCGCAGTCAGAGTACATATGTGCGCTGTAGCCGCGTCTACCCATGAACCTCCGCAAGGCTGCAAGGAAAGTGGGCGTAGATAGGTCGCTGACGACTTCAATATTTATGGCTTTTACTGCCATGCAAATAAATATAGCCTCATATCCCTTTGTGGCTGTGCTTCCTCTTCTTCGCCTGTCCTTTATATCAAAGGGCCCGCAAAAATCAACTCTCGTGTGAGTGAATGGACGGGATGCGGTTACTCGAGGTTGTGGTAAATCTCCCATCAGTTGTTCTGATGTGATTGCTTTAGCCCAAAAACAACGGATGCACCTATGTATAAATTATTTGCTGCAATTGCGGGCATCCTTCCTTTTGTGCGTATTAAGCATCAGCTGCATTTGTCCATGTAAAGTCGACTGATGAGTCTGATGTAGTACTAGATCGGTGAGTTTTCCATTCTGTGGTAAAATTATTGGATACTTTTCATCGAAAGGTAACTGGGCGTGTTTTAACTCGCAGCCCATATGCTGGAACCAGCTGAAGTCCATCGAGCGAAAAATGCTATTAAGTTGATAGCTAAAATGCTCGGGTGAAAGAACAATGTAGTTCTTTCACTTAGGACAACCAGCATTCCTCAAACAAAATTTCTTCGTGTTTTAACTGCCCTCCAACATGCATGCATGTCGTCCAGAAATGGATTCAAGTTAACCAGTTTACTTATCTTCCTCACGGGCGCTGATTTCATAAGATGTGTTATCTTTTGTGAGCATTCAGTTTGCTGAGCATATTTGATCTAGAATTCGAGAGACCGCCTTTACTCATTGCTAGTCAAGTATGTACGACTACCTGACTGGTTTGCTTTTGATTTGATGAAACGGAAGCAATATGCCCTTACCCTTATTAATTTAGTCAATGTTGAGTACTTTCCCACCAGGCCGTTCAAATAATTACCGGACCAATAACCGGTATCCAATCCAAAATCTATTAAATCCAGCAGGGAGATTTTGTAGTATTCGCTTGTCGTTTGCTATGCATTTCCTTAGTTGAAAGCTATCAGATTTCAAAAGTTTATCAACTCATCTCTTTTATTCACGCTTTCTTGTAGGTTGTATCTCCCTGACCTCCCTGATCATCTACTGCGACAGGGTACTTTTCCATTTCGTCCATTGCTAATTGATGTAATGTGCAGATTGCAAGAAACGGGGCAGAAGTTGTTCCGAAAGTGACAGTGCTAAGACAATAATCTTTAATTGATTCATCTGGTTGTGGCCTCCAAACGATTTTCTGGTGATTTGCATCTTGAGGATACATATTCACCCCCCGGTACATTTTAGTAATATCAGCCATCATTGCGAAATGCTTTAGTCTCCAATTGATGATAGTCGATGTCATGCTATTCTGGGTGATCGGTCCAGTTAATAATGTGTCGTTGAGGGACAGACCAGAACTTGTCTTCCGTGGGGCGTCAAATACCACTCGCAACTTTGTTGACGTACTCTCTTTGAATACAGCATGATGTGGCAAAAATTGGCTCTACTGATCCTTCTTCGTTGATTATACGTCACTTTCTCAGAATAAGAAACTTCCTTCATATAGCTCAAATCTATGTATTCTTGAACTACTGCCGAATATTCTTCCCGGAGTTTTCTATTTCCCGCAAAGCCTCTTTCTAGATGCAATGAGCTTGCCGTTACAATTACTCTGGGACAGCCTAGTGAATGCTGGCTATCTGGACCTTTGAAAGGTAGTCGAACTTGGTACCGCCCGTTCGGTTCTCTTTGCACATTTGCTTTGTAATGCTGCTCGCAGGCTTTCTCCTCCTGCATCACTTCGTTGCCAACTCAGACTTCTTCCATCTCCCAGAATCGTTTTAGCTGTTCACTGATTTCCACGTTTCCGTTTGTTTCTATTTTGAAAGTGTGAATTGTTTACGCATCATCACTATCAACTTTCCCTGATATTATCCGGCCTAGTTTTGTGCACTGCAAAACTGGACTTAGTTTCAATTTTCGAATCCCTCCGAGTGTAATTTGAGCATAAACATCTGCTCCGAATAGAAGGTCGATTTTGTTTGGCTGATCAAAGTGAGGATCAGCCAAATCTAAATTTCCAATATACTCTGGCAATGGTATGGTAATTGTCTGTGCTGGAACAAAGTTGGTTAATTTGTTCAGTATGACAATGTCTATTGTCAAACATTCGTTTGTTCTAGTATGTAGTCTAATTTGCAAGTTTCCGTTAGTTGAGATACTCTTCCCTTTTCCAATTCCAGCTATAGTAATACTCGTAGACTTTCCTAATCTTTGGGCTGCGCTCTCAGTGATAATTGATGTTTGTGACCCTTGATCCAGCAAGGCACGCAGAGTCACACGCCCACTCAAAGCATCAATCTTTACTAAAGCTGTCGCTAGAAATACCGATTGTTTAGTGTTACTGGTAGCAGAGCTGGCTTGAACAGCTGTTGATGATGAGCTCAATGATCCATGATCGAAAGATATGAGATATGTTAGAGGCAAGAATGCCGCCGCAGAATGCTGATTGAATACAGTTGATGAAGACTGGTTATTATATGATACCAGATTCGATTATTGCTCCTTATGTTCAGACAAAAGTAACGATTGATGAACTTTCCCATTATTTAATTCGACGGGTGAAGGAGTGTGTGATGTACTTTTTTGCACTGGAAGCATCTCAACTTACAAGGACACGTTTTAACTAAATGTCCTTTGCTCAGACAATTGAGACACAAGCCACCTCTCTTCTCAACATCAAATTTTTTTGAGTGTTCAGATTGTAGGAACCCAGCACATCGGCTCAAATTATTCAAGCTCTGCTGGCCCTTCGCTTATTTACCCCGGCAGCTTCTAGAACTCTGAAGTGAGATTGCAAAAAAGCTTTTAGCTTCCGAAATAACGCTATTCCAGACTCCACTGCTTGTTGCTGTTTCCAAATTTGGCATGTGTCAGATGGTGGTCGCTGCGTTGTTAAGTGTAACGACATTGCCTCCCATTTGCCCTCAACATCCAGGTTTTCTATTGCTTGAGTACAATCGAGAGTTTTATTCATTAACATTTTCATCGAGGATACAGATTCATTGGCGTTACGAATCGTTAATAATTTTTTAAATTGTGGGCTTAGCAACACACGTTTATCGTCACAGCGTTCTACAAGCAGTTTCCATGTTGACTCGTAATTTGCTTCAGTGATGAAATAATGTTTGAGTAATTGTTTGGCCTCATCTGACAGACTGCACTTCAAGTAATGTAACTTTTGCACCATAGATAAACTCATTTTCCTGTGAATCAAAGGTGTGGATAAGTCTTTAAACGACGTCCACTCGTAATTTCCACTGAACTTCGGAAGGTTGATCCGTGGAAGTCGAATATCTGTGTCGTTCACTGCTACAAAGGATTGATTTGGTACCTCTTTGCCTTCTTGTAAACCCTATGCTCCCTGTTCTATCTGCAATTCTTCTAACTCCGTTTCAAAGTTCAAGTTGAGTTCCGCGAACGCTAAATACCAATTCTGTGAGAAGTAAACCAATGCCAAATCATCTTGTCTATCCACCAACGTAAGAATTATTTCATGAGTATGCATGAATGACTGACGAACTTCTTGAACACAATGTAACAATTTATTAGCGTATGCTAATGTTTTGCGGGTTTTCGAGTCTGTACTAAAGTTTGTAAACATTTTATTTAATTGGTCGCTCATCAATTTTTGTTGTGTCGTTAAGCGATTAATTTTTTTATATTGCGCCTTTGTGAAATAGGCCAACGACTCACTTTAATATATAATATTGGGTCACAACTTGGCTACTCGCTTATATTTTCAAATATCAACAAAAAACATACTGCGCCCCAATAGTAATATACTCGTATATAATAATATTCTAATTGGTTTGTGCAGCAGATAAAAATAATTGGTGGTGCACAATATCTCTTATCGAAATGCATTCGAAATTGTTATTTTAAGTACTATGGTATACACAATATCTGTTTCAAATGTATTTATATCGATTATTATAATCGATTTGTGCAGTGTATAAGAAGTAATAGGTGGTGCACAATACTTCTTACCGAAGTGTACTCGAATTTGTTATCTAAAGTACTATGAATACACAATATCTGTTTCAAATGTATTGGTATCGATTATAAGAAGTAGTTGGTGGTGCACAATACTTCTTCTCGAAATGTATTCGAATTTATTATTCCAAGTACTATGGTATTTGTATTGATTACCATAATCGATTTGTGTAGCGTATAGGAAGTAATTGGTGGTGCGCAATACTTCTTCTCGAAATGTATTCGAATTTATTATTCCAAGTAGTATGGAATACACAAAATCTGTTTCAAATGTTTTTGTATCGATTACTATAATCGATTTGTGCCGTATAAGAGGTAATTGGTGATGATGGAAAATGGTCCTACCGTTGCCGTTGTTACTTGTCCTTGCAGGCATTAAAATTAACCGCGCGACTGATGTTTGTTTGAAACACTTTTCACTACTTATTTCCTCGTACTTTCCCAAGTTCTAGTTTTCAGTTCCAATTCTATGGATCAGGCTCGATGGACCAAAAACGTTGCACTAAAAAGAGAAACTCAAAAAAACAAAAAAAAAACACGTTCTAAACTTTGAATGCATATACCTTAATTTAAAAAAGAATGTTTGAATAATAAATCCGCGCAACGATTTATTTAGCAAAAACGATTCAAATTCACTATTCGATTTAACAATCACAACGACTTATTTTCGAGAGAGATAATTCGGTGGCGTACAATTTCCAAGATGCGACTGAACTCATTTTCGAATTGCCAAACAGAACTGAAATTTTCAAACAAAGAAAGCAATTCTGACAAAGGATTTCGGTACTTTTCCTTTAACAAATTGGGCTGTCTCTATCTAACTATTTATCATAATTGTCATTGTGAATGTTACGACATTCTTATGTTTTCAAGTCTGCTATTCTGAATTATAATCTATTAATGACATTTCACATTAAATGTCATAATTGTTTATTGGTTTTACAAGTACGTCTACAAAATTTAAGTTATAAAGTATCAAGTGGAAAAGTGACCGGGATTCGTGGTTTCTGCTGCTTTATCAGATAAGTAGCTTCATTGAGTTTATTTAACAACGATTCTTTGTATGTTTTTCTTTTCTATTTCAGATGGTAAGGCAGACTAGGTGCAGTTGAAGATCGAGAAACGACTGGCGAGGAACACCAAAGTCAAAGTCAAAGTCAAAAGCGCTTAATTTAATACCAATCGTGATAAATTTTTAAAAGAACATAAAGCAAATTCCAAACAATAAAACTATTAAAAAACTTAATGGCCCGAATGGCTCTCTAAATTTATACGTTATCAGTTAAACACATTTAATGAAAAAAATACACTTGCAAATTTAAATTAATTAAGATTATTAGATATTTTTTGATTCAATTGGAAAAAGGAGAAAAAACCAACCAGCATTATTCAAAAATTACTTATACTACTAACACAATAATGAACTCATATCCTAAACCTAATATGTTACACCCTGATTCTAAATAAGTTCAATCAAAAAAAAAAACAAAAAAAACGTTACCTTATATTGAAACCTATACCTAATTTATAATAAAAATATACATCAATACTAGATGTAGCAATAATGAGATGAATCTAAGAAACTAAGTAACGAGAAAAAGCACAAAAACAGAAAATAAACACGAATAATTTAGACATTGTCATTCAGCCACCAATACCTAGATTGCTCCATCTCAGCTCGACCAGCCTCAACGAATCTAGCAAATGAGTATCTCTATTGGAATTGTTGGCCTCGTGAACTCAGATTCGGAGGATATTTAATCTTCTTATCGGTGGCCCGTCGGTATATGTGATATATGATTGGGACGCCGTCAGAATTAAAAACATATCGATTCATGTCCAAATACACGAACGCTTCTGGAGGAACGAAGCCAGTAGTGAGGCAAGTCACAATATACCCGTCTGTAGGGTGGAACGGCTGTGAAATCCAAGGGTTTCCACTCACAGTTACAGATCTTGCGATATGATTCCGAAGAAGTTTCAATATGAAGATATCGACTCTTGTCACTTAAGCGGTTTGATAAATTTTTCTATTCGATATATAGTGCTTCCAATCCGTCTCATGCTTTCTCTACAAACCAGTACATGCACGAAGACATTTCCTTTCGAAAACTCTTAATCTTTCCATTGTACTAGCACTCTGGTTGTACCAGATCTAGCATCCGTATGTCAAAACTGGCCTAACCAGGGTCTTGTAACAAATAACTTTGACTTTTTGATCAATGTTTCTGGAATGAAAGAGTCGCCAAAGGGCCATGACTACTTTTAGTGCTTTACTGAGCATGATTTTGACATGTTCAGTATGGTACAGATACTGATCGAGATGAACACCGAGGTATCGAACACAGGATTTATGTGAAACCCGTTCTGAATTACCCTCACCAGCCATTATGTGGAAATCCTTCCAATTACGTTTCAGGTCTTGACTGGCCCCCTGCAGCGTTGTCCGAAACAAGATTGTTTCGCACTTCTGCGCATTGATTTTCATTCGCCAATTGTCGGTGTAGAGCTGCACATCATTAAACATTTTTTGAAGATTGCTCTGAACTATTGTAGCTTTTCGGTCTGCCGTATAGATGATCAGATCATCAGCAAACGTTACCAATGATCGCGTTGGCGAGACATTAAAATCAGAGCTGTTCAATAGCTTGCGAATGAATATTGAGAAAAGCAGGGGCGCAGTAGCTGTTCCCTGCTGTAGACCATTCAAGGCCTTGAATTCGCGCATTCTTGTCAAATTTCCATCAGTTACAACAAATGATTTCCCGTATAACATATTACACATCATGGCGACAAGATGTCTGATGAACCTATCCTGAAGAAGTTTGAAAACTAGTCCATCTAACCACACCGTATCGAAGGCTTTCTCCATATCAATGAGACATGCTCCAACACGTTCTTTGTTGTTTAGTTTCCAACAGATGTCTGAGGTTACTTTCGTTATTGCATGTATGGTCGAATGCCTGGCACGAAAACCAAATTGGCAATTCGGCATCAACTCATATTTCTCAATGTGGGCGTTTAATGCTCTGTTGAGTATCACTTCAAACACCTTGCTGAGTGAGGAACACCAATGAAGAATACAAATATATCGATATGTATTATTTAATGAATATCATTCAGCGTTTCAATTAGATCCTTATTAGACTTTGAAAGTAAAAATTATTTTTTTATTTCTTGGTAACGTAATATTATTCCACGATGGCATCCTCCTGCGTGTATTTCTTTGATTTTTTCAAAAGATTGATTTTCGTCTGATAAATCGATGGCATGTTGTGTACATTTGATGAATTTCAAATTTTCATTATTTGAATACAGTATCATGATTGCCAATTGAACTGTGTGCCATTCGTGATTATCTAGCTCACTAAAGGTTCTAACAGTACCTTTTTCAAGTATATATTGAAATAGAATATCTTGTAGAAGATTCTCATTTTTTTATATGATTTCCATCGATATAAATCTTTCCCTTTTGCTTATTATTTTAATTTCATTTGCTTTTTGTTTTTTTTTTATTTTTGTCTTTGTCTTGTAAATATTCACTTTTCCTTTTTTAATATGAATACAGTCGTTTTGATCTTCATCTCCTGCTTGTTTTGTTGCAATATCACTTTCAATTTCCATCGTTTCAAAATTTGTTCTTCTGAGAAAATCTGCAACTTAGTTATCCTTTCCTTTGATATGCCTCCTTTGAAGTTTACTGTTAGGTTCTTTTAAATTAGTCAACCAAACCAATGATCTATGATCCTTTTGGATGTTGCGAATGCTATTGCTAATATTTATTCTTCTATAGTAGAATATTTAAGTTCATACTCGCTCAAAGTTTTTCTTGCAAAACAGGTGGTATATCCTTCTGAGTAAGTACTGTTACTATTGCTTTATCGGTAGCATTAGTTGACAAAATGAATTTTTGTTTGAAATCAGGATATTTAAGGATTGGATGATTTGTAAACAAATCTTTAAGTTTCTCAAATGCTGCAGCATATTTTGGGTCATTGATGTTTATTTTGTTTGTTTCCTTTAAGGAATCTATTGATAGCGAAACAATTTTTGCCTATTTCTTAATGAACTTTTGGTAGCATCTTGTGATACCTACAAAAAATTTAATTTTTTTGGAGTACTGTAGTAATCGAGCAGTCCACCTTGGGAAACTTCGCGAGGGACCTTCAAGAGAAGAATCCAGCAAGATCTTCTAGCGCTTACGGGATTTGAAACGACAAGGAGTACTTCTATTTAGACGAAATGCTGACATAAAACTAAATCAAACTGAATACTATAGGTTGTATTGGAATCAAACGGATAAACATGTCCGTGTAGGACTGCAGCGATGGTCTGCTGCCTCGGCGAGAGAGAGAGGTGGGGTTCGCCGAGATTGGCTTTATCTGAAAATGCGTAAATGCGCTGACAGGCTAGCATTGCGGTGTCGTGGTGCGAGTTCTTTTCCCCAGCGCAAGGATCCACTACAAAAAAATTTCGCATTCACATATTTTCACATACAAATACGGATCGACTGGAGTCGAGGCCAAGATAACCTACTAAGGGTTGAAATCGCTGAAGCAAATGGCAAACTGAGCCTGGCAAAAACAGACAGGACTTGGGAGGACTTCGTGTTTATTTACGATACTTGTGGCCACAAATAAAAGTGGGGCATCTAGGTGGAAGCGGTTCCTATTCGTGGGTTCACTCAATTACTGTACAAAAGGAAAAAATATAATTAGCGATCGTTTTTAAATGAAAAATAAAAAAAAAGAAAATCAAAGTCTTAAAAAACAATAAAAAATTATAATATGTGTTGAATAATATTTGTACGTTGATATAAAGAAATATAAAGTTAATTTAAAACAAGTTGGGTAGACAGACCTATGCTCATGTCAGAAGGGTTTTGTACTCAACTTATAAAATGCAGTAACCAGCAACAAATAAAATCAAGAAACATGTCAAAGACAATTTTATTGGAGAAAACGTTAAATTCGAGGATCATACTATTATTAACAAAGTTGAAAGAATTTTGACTTCTGAGGTTCCCTTGATAATTTTTTCAGATTTTTTAGATCACGGATGTCCATTCGCGACAGAGGAAACACATTTCTCATGTATTGGTTGGTTTTCGCGTTTCACAAACGTTCTTCGATGGGTTCTAGCTATACGCTTTCTACGTTTACAAATATCGAAAAGGAATTACTCCACGGGACAACTCAGCGTAGAGTGATAAAAAAATTTATGGCTGCCGTTCTTAACACATTTTACAAATGAAGATATTTTCCTCTTCTAAGATTGATCTAACAGCGCTACACTCGTCAACTTCGTTTCCACAAAATCCATCGTGAAAGTGATCACCAAAAAGTAGAAAATCTAAATACTGGCGTTAGCATGAGGCATATTAATGCAGATTTTCCACTCGCAGCTCGAATCATACCGCCACATTTTTGTACTTGTTCGTCATCCACGTAAGATTCATTTAGCCCTAATTTACTCCAAAGACTTATTACTGAAACTGGTTTAATTTCGCCAATGACCTTGCAATCTCTTCTTATTTATTAGGTCGAAATTAAACATTTTTCACTCCCGTCGCAGTTAATTTTTCGTTTACCAGCATGGTTCTCGTGGCTTGCGCTCTGTGTGGCGATCCATATCTGCTCGCTTCTGCGAACAGCCACCATACCGTTCATGCCGCACCGGCGTTTCACGAACCCACTCATCCATCCAATAGAGATAAGCTACGTTATAAAGATGTTACCGTGTTCAAGTTTTAATTTTAAATTTAAATAATTAGTTTTTTTAAATTTACAATTAAAATTGAATCAGTATTTTAATGGTTTTCGAGCAGTTTACTTAAGCGACTTCTCGATTACTACAAGATGCAATTAGAAAAGAAGATAATAGAACTCCAAAAAGAAAAATGAAAATCTATTTAACTGTTGTGCAATCGTAAAATGATCAATTTGATTTACTTAGCTTAGTAGTTTCCGATCCAAACAGCTTTCGTACTACTAATCCGAGCATTCAAAGCATTTTCACAAGGAAGAACTTACTTCAACAGGGCATAAACATGCAGGGTAATAATAAAAAGTGCGTCTCTTGTGTTCTTATTCGTAACAAATTTGTATAATTATTTTTATTTTTTGCTTCTTTCCTAAATGATGGCTGGGCCAGTAGAAACTAAAAACAAGTTGAAGTAGCAAGAGAGTGCTCCTGCCAGAAGGGTATTGTAAAACAATTAGTAAATCAAACAATATACTCTGCATATCAAAACTTGACTAATATACAGATTCAATAAATTGAGTTGGAACAATTATTATGGTTATTATATTTTTATATTCGCCGCCATTTCGTTTCAAGTGTTTTAACTCCACCGTTTAATTAGTCATGATAACACATCAATATAAAAAACCCTTTCTAAAATTTTTATCAAAATTCCTACATATTTATAGTGGCTAGGTCCGTTGCAAACGTGTATCTCCCTATTATCACGTGTTAATGTTGTTCTAATTGTTAAATATTCAATCGGCTATAATTTAGTTGTTTACTGTCCGCTTATTGTGAAATTTTCAGAGCACATACGATTGCTTTCAAAAAACTTAAGTTGAGCTCGAGTTCGAGTAGCGAGGAGAAAATTATAAGCATCACAAAGAGCGAAAGAAAAAGGGAAAAATAACAAAACGTGAGAAGTACCATAAGAAAATGAAAGAGTTGCAAATGAACATGCGGAAGAGCCTTTAAGATAGAACAGTCAAGGCAAGCCAAACTCATGTGTATGGCAAAGAAAAGTATAATGAATAATATGATACCTACACACATACTTGTGCTGATTTTGGATTTGAAAGGACGTTTGAAAAAATGTGAATAATTTTAATATTTCTGGAACACTAACACACCATCACTACCGCACCGGATTTAATTTCTAGACACCCAGATATTTTCTCAATGTTGTTCGAATAAAATTTTAACTTGTTCTCGAAAATATGCAATTGTTGTATTCACGATATGAAATTACAGATACCAAAGAAAAATAAAACAAGTTTAAAAATGATTGGGATGATCCCTTTCCAGCGAGGACAGATGTGAGAGTTTTCTCAAATTGCTATTGTAATAACTCGCATAGGCTCAAAGTTAATTTCGGAATTGAGGTCAACATTTTGTTCATCATATGATGAGGCTTATTATATACTTGGCAATAAACTTTATGAGAATGCAGCGTTTGCAAATTAGTTGTTTACTACAAAAAGAAAGCCTAAAAATTGTCATATGTGATGATATTATTATTCTGATGGAATTTTCAAGCAAACGATTCAGAGCGCACCATTTTTCACCGACGTCGAAAATTTCACCACTGTAGCTTGTGTGGTTTGCGAGAAAACTTGCAGTTACGCACTGACAGACGGACGAAAAGACAGATCGCGACTTTAAAAAGGTATTGTTAAAAATATTTTAACAATTCCCTAAAATGGTTTGTTGTATGAATACTTACAAGTTAAGCCATTAAAAACGTTTCTATGAAAAATATTCATTACTTCAGTTGCTACTAAAATAGCAAATTACGCTTACCTTCTAACCTTTAGTGGCCGCCATTTAGAGCGCATGCATTTAATTTTGGATTTTTAAAATTATTTCTATCTCAGAGTTTCATAAGTGAACCTGCCAAATCTCATTCAAATCCTAGTTTCCTTCAAGACAGGGCAAAAGTATTCGATTTTTAGTGAAAATGGCAGCTAAAAATATTATGTTTTAAATTTTAGACTTCTTTATTTTTCATTCTATTTTGATAATTTCCTGTTTAGTACAGGAACTTAGAACAATTATCCATAATGTCAAGTTTCATCAAAATCCGTTGGAAAATGTGGCCACTAGAGAGCCACAAAAATCTGAAAAAATCGCATATTTGAATCGTCGCCATCTTGAAACTTGCGCATGTATGCACACCAAAATAGCAAAGCATTTAGGTCTAATTGTTTTCTATCTTTCAAATAAATAAATATATATGTTTATATATATATATATATATATATATATATATATATATATATATATATATATGTATATATATATATATATATATATATATATATATATATATATATGTATATATATATATATATATATATATATATATATATATATATATATATATATATATATATTATACATATATTTATATATATATATATATATATATATATATATATATATATATATATATATATATATATCTATTATACATATATTTATGTATATATATATATATATATATATATATATATATATATATATATATATATATATATATATATATATATATATATATATATATATAAATATATATATATATATATATATATATATATATATATATATATGTATATATATATATATCCATATATATATCTATATACGTATGTTTATATATATATATATATATATATATATATATATATATATATATATATCCATATATATATATATATCTATATACGTATATATATATATATATATATATATATTTATATGTATATATATTTATGTTTCTATATAAATATATCTATATATATATATATATATGTATATATATATATATATATATATATATATATATATATATATATATATATATCTATATATATATATATATATATATATATATATATATATATATATATATATATATATATAAAGTGCTCTTTGCAATAGGGAAATTTCTCTTGAGAAATTCACCTCAAATAAAAAAAACCGACTCCAAAGTAAAAAGGATGAATTTAATTTTTTAAAAGCGGTGCTATATTGGTGATATTACATGGTGATTTAGTACCACTCCCATAAAATTCAATTCATCCTTTGTAGGGCACTTTGAAGGCGTTTCCCGGTAAATAAACAAATATTTTCAAGTTACTTGACTTCGTAATTCACTCGCGTTTACTTTCGTATAATAAATTTTTCATTAAAAATTTTTCAATTTTTCAATGCGAAATTCGTATTTTACGAAGGATACGGCAATTGACAGCTCCACGCCAGCTGATACTACCGCTTCGAAAACAGGGGTGTCCATGCAGTTTTTATGGATCAAATACTTTTGAAAATATGGCATGAAGCATGATTTTTTTGACATTTGTTGAAAAGGGTGGAGGTTTGCGGATAAAAAACGATGCCTTGGGTATCAAATAAGAAGTAAAAACTTATGATGACATTTGAACGTGCAGACAGATAACTTGAATTTGCATTTTGAAATTGATTTCCCCAATTGGAAAATTTTAAGCATCCCTTAAAATAGCATAAGCTGAGAGTTGCAAAAGCTTTCGAAAATGAATGTATCTCGCCGTCTCCTGTATGTACTTCTATGGAAATAGGCGACAGTCTATTTTAGATAAATTCGCTCGGCAAACGTAACGAGCAATAAACAACCATTTTAACCCAATTACACTCGCAAATGAATATGAATGGTAATCTAGTGAGCCGCAAGTGAAATTTGAATTGAAGTTGTATGGTGGAAAAGGAATTAGAGTTGAAATTGGAAAGTTTCAGGTACGTCATTTTGGTTGAGGGAGTAATTTTGTAGACGCCTTTCGCAGTCCTGTACCTACAGCAGAACGGGACAGTCTCCGGTGAATTCAATAATAAGGAAAAGTAAGGGCTGAGATCGTAGGAATGAAGACTTTCCGATTTTCATTGAATTCCTGGGCCTGCTTTTACAATATCCGCTCTTTCTATCATCGGCTTTATTGCAATTTATTTTATCGATGTACAACTTTATCATTCAAGACAAGCCCCCCTAGTGCAAGCATTTAGATTAATGGTCAAAGTTGATATCGTGCAATTCGAGACAATTACAAGGGATCTCGAACCTCATTTACTGTCGCTGCATGAGCTGGTAATCGGTCAATTCTTTGACCGATTTCAATATTGCGTTGGATGTTTAAACTGCGTGCGCTATCAGGAACACAAAGTGTACCGCGGCTAAACGTTGGGTTGTGGCTTCTACTTTTTAAAGTGCTATTGCATTTTTCCACTCGTACACTATACATTTATGAATAGGACTTGATGAAACAACCTGATATTTGCATCGTTATTTAGCACAGGGTCCATCAGACCTAACCAATTAGAACCTGAATTTCTACTTGAATTATCACGAATTACCCAGCAAATTGCATCGCTTAGTAACAATTTTTTTTGTCACTGGGAACATTTTTTGCTGTAATTGTTTGTGTTTTCAGGCACTCCAACCCCCACCAAACACGAGCGCACGTCGGAAGAGTCGAGACGTAACTTTTTATTATAAATAGAAAAATATTTATTGAATTAAAAAAAATGTTTACGATGATACTATAAATGAAAAATATTTTATTGTCAATAAAAAATATTTTATTGTCAATAAAAAATATTTTAAGATTGTTTTGATGAGATATTCTTATGCTGTAGTCACATTTTTTAATTTTTTTATGACTTCTTTTTTTTCAAGATTTTGTTTAATTCCTTCAGTAGATAGAACATGCCCTAGATAATCAGTTTTTTTTTGGAAAAGAATATTTATTCGTCAATTTGAATTTTTAAGACTTCGATCCAATTGGAAGGGATGCGTGCAGGCACCAAGTGACCTTATCGCATTTTTCCTTGCAATCCCTTTCGGTAGGTTACTTCGGCCATTGGCCCTTTTCCACCAACCAATTGGTTCAGTTTCAACACTGGTCAACCCATGAAACCATAGGTGCGAAAATATTCTGTAGTGGGCACTTGGGTTGCGGGAAAAGAAACCGCCCAAAACACCACAAAACTTGGTTTCTAGTGCACTTACGTATCTCCAAGCTAGGCCATTTCTATCGTATGTTACGACTGATTCCGCTTACTGAGGCAGCAGAATACTGCTGCAGCCTCTGACGAACAAATCACCATCCACACAAATACTACAGTATCTGCGATCTTTAATTTTTTACAACTTCTATTTTTTCTAGATTTTGTTTAATTCCTTCAGTGGATAGAATATGCCCTAGATAATCAGTTTTTTTTTGGAAAAGAATATTTATTCGTCAATTTGAATTTTTAGGTCTTTGCAAAAATTTTTTTTACAAAGACCTCCTAGTTTCGCGACCTGTTTGTCTGTCCGTCTGTCCGTCCGTCCGTCTATCCGTGTGTCTGTGCGTCACAGCTAATTTCCTCAGAAACTATAGAAGCTAGAATGCTAGAATGTGAAAAGGTCAGAAGTGATGGTCTCTCAAAAGTTTAGGCCTTAACAAAAATTTAAAAAATTTTTAAGGGGGGTCCCCCCTAATAACGAATTGGCCCTTAACATTTTTTTTTATCAAAGGTAGTCGAGTGGGGTATCAAATGAAAGGTCTTGATTAGATCTTTTAAAATCTGAAATCATTTTATGAATTAGGGGGTCCAGGGAAGGCAAAATGTACCCAAAATTTGTGCCCCCCCTCGCGATTAGACACCTTTCAGCTGAAAAATCTGAAAATTGTCATGAACGTGGGCCTTTATGAGTACAAGGGCAACAAATACCTTAGAAATCGAAATTCACTCAACTTTGTTAATAATAGTATGATTTGTAGATTTTACATTTTTGCCCATAAAATCAAAACGGTACCTTTAAACGTCTTGAAATTTTGCATTTATATAGACTGACATAAGATATACAGGTATATGTTCAAAAAATTTAATTCAGATCAAATCATAATCAAGTGAGTTATAGCCATTTCAATTATATGGAATTACAACAACAATAACACGTGTTTATGGTTGATATAGGGTTTTCCAATAAGAGGTGTTATTTTGATATTAAAAGAAAAATGCCATTTTTTAATACAAATGATTGTATCTTTATTTAATTGTAAAGAAGAATATATGCCGTTAATGGCAAAAACTAACATCAGGCAAATAACCGCTACGACACGCTTACAGGACCATATCCTCTTCATGAAATTTTCCATAACCAAATCGCAAAGTGGCTGCCCTATGTCCTCGATAGCCTCACGAATTTCATTTTTGAGATCTTGAATCGACGCTGGGCTATTGGCGTAGGCCTTCTCCATCACGTGCCTTCAAAGGAAGAAGTCGCAAGGTGTTAAATCACAAGATCTATTCAAAATAACACCTCTTATTGGAAAACCCTATATTTATTTAAAATTGACTTAGGCACTTTTATTTTCTTTCAATTTTCATGAAAATTTAAGGAATAGTGTTTAACTTGAACATGTTCAACCGGCCGAGCATCCAGAAAAATCATTTAAGCTAGATCGAAATGGCGGCTGCCCTGTGCTTATGAAAGAAACTGTGCATCTTTTGTATAAATTTGAACGATTTCATATCTAAGTATTGGATGAAGAATTCAAGTTATCGATTCACGCCATTAGAAAACTTGTTTCTAGCCCTAGGATGTTTACAAAGACCTTCTGGTAGGAGCACTCTCCTGTTTACTCAACTTGTTAAGTCTTACCTTCCGAAGTGCTTTGAATATTTTCTTTGTATTATCATCCATTTCTTGGAGAGATGTTGCGCAAATTAGGATATCGCCTAGATCAACGGCACATATTTTATTAGTACATTCTTTGCAAAGTTACTGGTGCATTCTTCAGTCCAAAAGGAGTACGAATGAACTTATAGTATCCCTGAGGTGCTGAAAAACCTGTTTTACAAGGATCATTTTCACTGACCTCTTTTTAGTGAAAATCTTTAGCCAGATCCAAAGTAGTGAAATATTGTGATTTTCGAAGTTTGTGGAATACAGACGCAATATTTGTTATAGGAAATATATCATCAATTATTTCTTCATTTAATTATTTGTAGTCTATAAGAGTAGTCCATATAAAGCACTGGGTTAAGACACACTCCCCTTGCGCAACAACTTCCAAGTTCCAATCTTGGCAGTTGCATCGAGTTTGAGCTTCTGATACTGCTGTGAAGCAATTAGCTCAGCCAGCTGGGATAGATACTAATAGAAAAATTTGGTAATAATCACATGGTTGAGCGTGGTATTGACCATATTAGCACGAATCCCATTGCAGTCATGGAATGAGGCATCCCAACAATAAACTTCAACGCCAAAGTCCGGATTTTTACTGTTTTGCAAAGTATTATTATTATTATAACGGTTCTTCATTTAGTTTTTCCAGAGCTGTCGATTTTTTTGGGAAAATCCATATTGGTGTTTTATATGGTGACAAGGAGCGTCTAACTATCCCTTGTTTCAACGTACTGTATATTAAATTTGAGTCACCACATGTAGTTGTGTAAATTTATAAACTCTTGGGATATAGGCTCATTAGACTTAGTGACAATTTTATGTTTACTCTTTGCAGTACAAGCCAAAATATCTCTTTCTCTGTAGAAGAAATTTTCATTTTCCCTGAGTATATTTAGAGAAGTTGATTCTTTCCGATATGAATTTTCGAGAAGTTTTTGAAATATATTTTGAGTGGGCTCTATGATCCATTGTACGTTTATTTCTCCAGTTGCTGAATACTTAAAAAATGATTTTTCATTACTTATTTCAATTGATCCTTGATGATTTTTGCATAGAAGGGGTCCAACTATTTTGAATTCTTGGGGCATATTTGTTTTTGATTTTTGAGTAACTTTAAAAAAACCACCTTATCCGGAAATTTTCAAAAAAATTATTTAATTTTAATTTTTCCTAATTTTTCAAACAACTTTTACCAATATTTCAATACTCAATTATATAATGAAATGATTATATTTTTCATTATGCAGAGAAAGATTTACCATTGGTAAAATAAAAAATTTATATCCACGGTTTCGTGATTATTTCTAGTTTGACCAAAACCATCACTTTATAGGTGTTTGTAAAAAATTTTTTTACAAAGACCTACTAGTTTCGCGACTTGTCTGTCCGTCCGTCCGTCCGTCTGTCCGTGTGTCACAGCTAGTTTCCTCAGAAACTATACAAGCTAGAATGCTCAAACTTTGTTAAAAGGTCAGAAGCGATGGTCTCTCAAAAGTGTAGGTCTTACCAAAAATTTAAAAAATTTTTAAGGGGGAGTCCCCCCTAATAATTTTTTTTTTTTAAGCAAAGGTAGTTGAGTGGGGTATCAAATGAAAGGCCTTGATAAGAACTTTTAGAGTCCGAAATAAAAAAATGATTTTATGAATTAGGGGGTCCAAGGGAAGGCAAAATGTACCCAAAATTTCAGTCTCCCCCCCCCCCCCCTCTCGCGATTGGACACCTTTGAGCCGAAAAATCTGAAAATTGTCACGAATATGGACCTTTAGAAGTTCATAGAACAAAATATGGAAATTTGGTACAAATCAATGTGCATGAATGATTTTTGTTCAGTGTGTGCAAATCACACATTTTGTTCTACGATTTTTTTTTGCAAAAATCTTTTTTAAATTTTTAATGAGTTAATTCAATGTAAATAATTTAGATCTAATATACGTAGCTTAAATCAACTCGGTACGTTAAGTAGTTTCCGAGATTTAATAAATTTTTTAACGAAAACATGCTTTTGCCATAAACTTTTTGCAAAATGTAATAAGTTGATTCAATAGCCAAAGTTTCATTCTGACTTTTAGCTAAAAAAATTTTTGCAAATTTTTGTAACGTTTCTGAGGTGAACGACTGTAAAGTTTACCCAAATTTGCAGTTTCATTGAGGGCTGCGCCTTAAACTGAAAATGTTTCAAATGAAATGAAAGGCGTTCTTTGGAATTTTTTTTAAGGCCCAACGGGTTAACAAGATTAAATAAAATCATTTTGAAGAGTTTAAAATACTGTTTGTCTTCAAAAACAGTTTCAGGGCTTGACATTCTTGAATAGGTTACGAAACTCTTGCATTGAATCGATAATTATTTTAAATTGTACCTTCATTTAAGAAATATCGATAATTCGCTCTGTAAAATACGAGTATACAGCAAACAAATACAAAAGTTGATCCAACATAAATTTGGATAGTTGAATGCCTAACTGGAATATACTTTGAGCGTAGTTATCAATGCAAAAAGGAGGAAAAATATATTTAATAAGTATAAATTATCCGGTTTCTTCTAATTGAAATAACTATGTACAACTTCATGGTTTTCTCACGTCATATCTCCATATCCAACAGTGGTCATTGTCACAACTGCCCACCAAAATGCATCGGGTATCGATTTGAAGAATGAATTTTCACTTCCAGCTTCAGCAAAGTATACAGCTGACGAAAAAAGCACCACCCCTAAAAATAAAAGACAGCAATTATCAGCTAGAATTTTGTTTTTTTTTTATTTTAAGTTTATTCAAAATATTCGAAGTTAGTTTCATCATATTTGCCTTTGTGATAGTTTTCATCTTAAAGTACTTTACTTAATAAATTATTAATATCAATGCAATCAAATTATTATTTATATTGTGAAAAAAAAGTAGCAAAAAATTGTAAGTAAAACGCAAAATACATATTTAATTATTCATCAATATTTATTTTGTCGCCTTCAAAGTAATCCCAATCAGATGCACTACACTTACGCCAATCATTTGTTTAGTCTTCATAAGCACTTTTTGGGATGGCCTTCAGCTACTTAAGCTAGTTTTGTTTTACATTATGAATAAAAAGTACCCGGAAATTGCAAATAATTGGCAAAATATTTAATTATTCATCAAAATCACACGGAGCCAAATCTGGTGAATACGCTGATTGATCGATGGTATTTATTGCGTTTTTGGCTTTGAATTTGGTTACAATAAAAAAAATCGCAGCACCCTACGGAGGTAACAAACTTAAGCAGCTGCTGTAAACAAACTGGTGAACAGATCCCATATTTGGCATAGTAATTAAGGGCAGTCTTACCAAACTTAACAAAATGCATCCTTTTTAAATATCATTTACCTGGGGAGTGTAATTTACGATTTCCGCGTACTTCGTTGTCACAACGTAACTCTACATCTGTATTCAGTTGATTTCTCCATACCTTGCAACGGAAGTCAGAACTGAATGTCACAACGATTGCAAATAATCTCCGCACCTGGAGTCCGGACCTTAACAAGTCCGGTCATGTTTGTTCATTGTTCTTATCAGTTAGTTCTTTCTTTCAATTCACTTTTTACTACTTTGCCTCTATAGTGAACGTCAAGTGCCGACCGCTGTTGCACAACGTATTGTCATTCGTTTTTTAGTGTGGGAAGTCATTAAAAACACGGAAATAATTCTGCGTTTGCGAAATTAGCTCGGTAGTGAGTGCTTGAGTAGTGCTACTGTGTTTAAATAGGCCAAAGCATTCAAGGATGGTCACAAAACCATCGAGAATGAGCCGCATGATCGTCGATCGCCAACCAGCATCACACCGGACAATATTTGCCTCGTAGAACAACTCATTTTGGAGAACCATAGGATGAATGTTCGAGACATTTCAGCTGAACTCGTCATCAGTATTGGTAGTGTAGAGTCCATCACCCACGAACATCTTTAATATCCCAAAATAACAGCGCGATGGGTTCCTAAACTGTGGAACTTCAAGCAAAAATTCACACGGTTGCAAGTTTGTCACCGCTTGGTGACACAATACGGGGTGGAGGGGGACAGTTTTTAAACCCGAATCTTCACTACAGACGAGACATGGCTATACCATTACACTCCCGAAAGAAAGGTGTTATCTAAAGGTGTAGGAAAAAGGAGCGCCAGTCAAAGCGAAGACAACCTGGTCCGGGGTAAGGTTATGTGTACTGTATTCTGGAACCGGCAGAGCGCACTGTTCGTCGATTTCCTGCGCATTGTTAGAAGCTTTTCATTAGTAATTGCATATTTTCGAATGCATTTACCAAGTTTGCTCCATATATTCTCGATTTTGCTAAGATCGGATGATTGTGCTGTAGTTTTTATAAATTTTCCACAATTAAAAATAAACTACTCTCGACAATGTGTGATTTATGTTTAGGAATAGTGACCTGGTAAAATTTCAAACTATTACTGTAACTTATTTTGATAGCACTTTGCTTTAAATTTGATTTTAAAACATTGGTGTAAAATATTTAATACATTGTTCCTTTGATAAGGCGTGGTGAACTCAATTAAGAGCATCAGCATGACTGTTTTCTGCGCTTCTATGCCCCGTCAACAACAATGGCACGGCGAACCCCCAGTGTACCGGTGGTCAACTGAAATCGCTGAAAAGCGAAGATTGTGTCACAAGCTTCGACGTGAGGCTCAACAGGCACGGAACGGTGACGAGGCATGCAACCGGGTGGCAGCATATAAGCCGGCCAGGAAATGCCTTCGCAAATTGATTAAGAATTGCAAGGCTCGCTACTGGTAAGACCCAGTGGACAATGTTATCAAGAATCCGTGGAGCCTTGGCTACATGCTAGCTATGCGGAAGCTTGGCGCCCTACGGAAGCCTTGCATACATGATGCGGAAAAGATGGATGAGATACTGCGGCGACTCTTCCCCGCCCATCCCATCCGTGTTGATACTTTCCATGATAAAACAGAAGTCGAGTGTCCGCTCTTCACTCAGCCGGAACTGGAGGAGGCAGTCCTTCCATTGAAAGCAAGGAAGGCTCCAGGTCCAAATGGTGTTCTGGCTGAGGTGTTGCGGCTTGTCTATCACCAGTGTCCTGACTTGCTGCTCAGCACATTCGACGCTTGCCTACGGGACGTGGTTTTTCAGGTACGATGAAAGGTGCCGAGGCTTGTGCTGATCAGCAAGGGGAATACCGCCCGTTATGCATACTAGACATGGCTGGGAAAGTGGTTGAGAAACTCATCAAGGGAAGACTCACTGATGCGATTCGTGCTGCTGGGGAACTATCTTCTTGGCAGTATGGGCTTAGAGCAGGACGTTCTACTATCGATGCGATTGCAGAGGTGGCGAGCGTGGTTCAAAAGGCAGACGACGGATCATCCTGTTGGTAACACTTGACGTCAGGAATGCCTTCAACTCCGCTAGAAGGGTGGATATTCTGGATACGCTGAAAAACCCTTTTCAAGTTCCAGAATATCTAATGTGGCTTTTGAGGGACTACCTAAAGGACCGAAGCCTGCTCTACCACACGACACAGGGCCAACGAAAGATGGAAGTTGCATCCAGTGTTGCACAGGAATCCATCCTTGGTCCAGACCTGTGGAACGTGTCTTACGACGGGCTGCTGAGACTGGAGATGCCAGATGAGTCACGCTTGATCTGCTATGCGGATCATATTGCGGCTCTGGTCGCTGGATGCACGATTGAACAAGTGCAACTTAGGTTAGGTATGCTAATGTGCCGAGTAAGAGACTGGATAACTGCTCGTGCGCTCAGTTTAGCACTGGAGAAAACCTATGTGGTTACAAAAAGGAGAATTCCTAGAGTAAGGATGATCAGTATTGGAGACTTACAAATCGTATCGAAGCCATTGGTGAAGTACCTAGGGCTACTGATCGACTCGAAGATGAGTTTTTCTGAGCAAATCAGGGCAACCGCTGAGAAGGCTGCTTCAAGTGTATCGGCTCTGAGTCGACTTATGGCCAACGTAGGGGGACTCAGCTCATCATGAAACGCCTCTTGATGAGTGCTGTAGGGTGAGTGTTACTGTACTGGGGTGATGCTCTCAGTAAGGAGGTATATATATCTATATATATATATTTGTATATATATCTATATATATATATATATATACATATACATATATATATATATATATATATATATATATATATATACATATATATATATAGATATATTTATATAGAAACATAAATATATATACATATAAATATATATATATATATATATATATATATATATATATATATATATATATATACGTATATAGATATATATATATATATATATATATATGGATATATATATATATATATATATATATATAAACATACGTATATAGATATATATATGGATATATATATATATACATATATATATATATATATATATATATATATATATTTATATATATATATATATATATATATATATATATATATATATATATATACATAAATATATGTATAATAGATATATATATATATATATATATATATATATATATATATATATATATATATATATATATATATATATATAAATTGCGCATAACTTGCAGGTAATATTCCTTATTGACCGTTCTTCCCTGTGGCAAGAACTCATGATGCACCACGCCCCTGCAATCGAAGAAAACTGTCAGCAAAACTTTCACATTTGACCGAACTTGGCGCGCTTTTTTCGGTCTTGGTTCATGCGGCAGCTTCCAATTGAGCAATTTTGGTACGAATTTCGCGGCGACCCGTCTCATGCCCAAATCGTTGATAAAAATCGAATGGCACGAGCTAATCGATATGTTTAGGTCCTCAGCAACTTCTCTAACGGTGATTCGACGATTGGCCAATACCATTTTCTCCACTTCATTAATTTTTTCGTCTGTTGTTGAAGTGCTCGGGCGTCCGGCACGCTCTTCGTCTTTCACATCTTCTCGGCCTTCTAAAAACATTTTGTACCACCGATAAACGTTGCTTCGGTCCAAGGTAGCTTCTCCGTATGCCACAGTCAACATTCGGAATGCATCCGCGCACTTAATTTCGTTTTTCACACAAAATTTGATAGACGTTCTTTGATCCATTTTTTTGAATAAGTAAAAATCGAAGACGATTGAAAACACGTGCAAGTAAAGCAGCTATCACCAATCAAGTGAACATTCAAAATGGCCGAGCTTGTCGGCATAAGTGACAGACATGAGTACCAACATAACGCCACAAAAAAATCGAAATTCGAATATACGTAACCCGCGAAAATTCAAAATTCTCGATACTTTTTGAACACACCTCGTATATATATAAGGTTATCCATTTTACGCTTGGGAAAGTAAAATTAAAGATAACACATTAAACACATTATACGTAAAACACAACATCATCCAAATGTTCTCCACGGGGCCTCTTACAGGCCTCAATAATTTTGAGGTAATTTTCAATGACTTTTCGGCACATTTCCGGCAATATCTCGGCCATAACCTCCCGAATATTGGTTTTCAATTGCTCAAGATTTTGAGGATTGTTCGCGTAAACACGATATTACGCATAGCCCCATAAAAAGAAATCCAAAGATGTTAGGTAGCAGGATCTTGCGGGCCAATTGACATCACTCAATCTCGAAATTACGCGTCCTGGAAATTTTTCTTGCAAAAGTGCTCGATTAGCCTGTGTTGTGTGGCTTGTGGCTCCATCCTGTTGGAGCCACATGTTCTCCAGATCAGAATCTTCAATTTCTCTCCAAAAATAATTGGTTAACATCCGTCCATAGCGGTCAGAATTGACTGTAATGGCTCTTTCTTGATCATTTTCAAGTAAATACGGGCCAATAACACCACCAGACCATAATGCACACCAAACGGTCACTTTTTCCGGATGCAAAGGCCTTTTTGCGATCACCTGAGAATTTTGAGAGCCCCATATGCGGCAATTCTGTTTATTTACGTAACCACTGAGTGAAAAATGAGCCTCATCACCAAAAAAAATTTTGTTCGAAAAATTGTTATCAATGGCTTGTTGTTCAATCATCCAATTCGCATACATTCTGCGTTGTGTATGGTCTTGAGGCATACGTTCTTGAAAGAGTTGGATTTTGTACGAATGGAGATGCAAATCCAAATGCAACATCCGCCACAATGAGCCGTAAGACAAGCCCAAATGTTGAGCACGTCGAGGAATCGACAATTTCGGGTCTTCCTCCACACTTTGAGCAACAACAGCAATATTTACAGCAGAACGAATGTTGAGATGATGCACAGGGCTTGCAATATCAATAACTAATCCAGTCTCTTCAAATTTTCTCACTGTGTTCGAAATTGTTTGCTGTGTAGGTTAATTGTGTCGACCATAATTCGTTCGTAAAGCCCTAAATGCTGATACAGCAGAGTCACCATTTTTATAACAAAATTTAATAATTTAAACGCGTTCTTTGACTGTTAAACGATCCATATTTCTAAATGTCAAACTTTCAGCTAACAAAACCACGCTTTGGGTGACATTTAATTCTGACAGATGTCAAATGGCAGGGTTATATTTTCCTACCACGAAATGGATAACCCTGTTTATATATATATATATATATATATATATATATATATATATATATTTGTATATATATATATATATATATATATATATATATATATATATATATATATATATATATATATATATATATATATATATATATATATATATATATATATATACATATATATAAATGTATATTTATATATATATATATACATAAATATATAAACGTACATATATATATATATATATATATATATATATATATATATATATATATATATATATATATATATATATATATATATATTTATTGTTACATGTGCAGACAATTCTGCGAGGTACTGTCGCAGTTGTTGTCGGAACTATTAATAACATCATGATCAATAAACGAATGTACTCAAAACCACAAGAATGATCCGTGATCAATTTCTGAAAGTGACGTCCCTGCAAGTCTTCAGAATTGCCCGAAGATTCCAGTTAGTTCTCGTCAGAACACTTGCCAATATACCAGAAATGGATTGAATGACTAGAGACCCTATATGAAGCCGAGCTGAATGAATGGGGAAGATATTGTCGTGGTAAAAACTGCGAAAGAGAAACGGCGATAGAAGCAGAGCGCAAATTAAAGGCGATATTGATTGATAGTGAAGTGATTTTTGTGATATATTTGAAAGACAGTTGGAATATAAATTTATAGACAGTGAAAAGTAAATTAAAATGCGAATTGTAAAATAGTGAAATTAATTATGGTGCATTCTAAATAAATAAACTCTTTCAACTTACTTTAAAAGGCAGTGCGTTTTCACTTTCCCGGAAAATATTAAAACTTTCAGGCCGCGAAACATAGCACGCCCGAATATATATATAAATATATATATATATATATATATATATATATATATATATATATATATATATATATATATATATATACATATATATATATATATATATATATATATATATATATATATATGTATATATGTATATATATAAATATATATATATATATATATATATATATATATATATATACATATATATATATATATATATATATATATATATATATATATAGATAGATATATGTGTATATATATGAGTGTATATATATATATACATATACATATATATATATATATATATATATATATATATATATATATATATATATATATATATATATATATATATATATATATATATATATATATATATATATATATACAGGGTCTTAATAATAAGTAACCGGACTGACCTCAGGAAATTTTTTATTGGCAAAATATGTACAATTTTTCTTTAGAAATCTTCAAAGTAGTCCCCATTGGAGTCGATAACACGCTGATACCGGATTTTCCAATACCCGAACGCTCCCTGGAACTCGGCAACCTCGATGCTGTCTAAAGCCCTCGTCGTAGCACGTTGAACGTTTTCCAGAGTCCCGAACCGCGTCCGCTTAAGATGTCTCTTGATCTTGGGGAACAGAAAGAAGTCTGCTGGTGCCATATCCGGGCTGTAAGGAGGCTGTGGTAACGTTGCCCTCGACAACTGCTCGGTGACGAGCAGGCAGGTGTGCGACGGAGCATTGTCGTGATGGTGGATCCACAAATTGGCAATCTCCGGACGGACTCGGCGAACCCGGGCGGTTAGTCGACGGAGCACCTCTCTGTAGTACTGGCCGTTTACAGTATGGCCGGGTGGCTCAAACTCTTTGTGAACAATGCCTTTCACGTCAAAGAAAGCAATGAGCATCGACTTCACCTTCGATTCGCTCATGCGCGCTTTTTTCGGTCGTGTGTGCCACTCCGAACTCTGCCGCTTCGTCTCAGGATCGCATTCGAAAACCCACGTTTCGTCTCCTGTAATAACGTGGTTAAAAAACTCTGGTTTGGTTTGCAGTCGATCAAGAATTTCCGAAGCGGCAGCAACACGACGCTCCTTTTGCTCATCAGTCAGGTGTTATGTACCAGCTTCGCGCAGATCTTCCCCATGCCCAGATCGTTCTTAATAATGTTGTGAACGGTCATCTTATCAATTCCAACCTCATCTGCGATAGCCCGAATGCTCAGACGACGATCACCGCCCACGTCTCGTCTCCTGTAATAACGTGGTTAAAAAGCTCTGGTTCAGTTTGCAGTCGATCAAGAATTTCCGATGCAACAGCAACACGACGCTCCTTTTACTCATCAGTCAGGTGTTTGGGTACTAGCTTCGCGCAGATCTTCCTCATGCCCAGATCGTTCTTAATAACGTTGAGAACGGTCATCTTATCAATTGTAACCTCATCTGCGATAGCTCGAATGCTCAGACGACGATCACTGTTCAACACATCACGCACTTTTTGCACATTTGTGTGCGTGTGACTCGTTGATAGAGGACCGACGCGCTGTTTGTCATGGACGTCATCGCGGCCCTCCCGGAAATTTCTGTGCCACTGAAATACTTGAGTTCTGGACAAAACATCCTCCCCGTAAGCCCTCTGAATCATTTGAAGAGTTTCCGTGGCCGTTTTCTTGAGTTTGACACAAAGTTTGATGCTAAAACGTTGCTCGATCGTACGCTCCATTTTCATTCCGACGACGGAACTGAACACGCACTCCACTCTCGCTCGATGCTATCTCTCCAAGTGCTTGGAGGCAACTGCTGCAGCCCGGTTTCTGTTACCTAGACCCCCACCACCACTACAGCACCAGATACCGGTTAGCAGACACTTTGACGGCGCGGGGCAGGCCAGTCCGGTTACTAATTAAACAGTCCTTATGCATATATATATATATATATATATATATATATATATATATATTTATATATATATATATATATATATATATATATATATATATATATATATATATATATATATATATATGTGCGGGTATATATATGTATATATATATATTATATATATATATATATATATATATATATATATATATATATATATATATGTATATATATATATATATATATATATATATATATATATATATATATATATATATATATATATAGATGTATATTTATATATACACATATATAATAAGTGGTTCAAGTATAATGCACAATGTTAATTGTGAGTCACTCCTTAACTTAAAATTATTCGCTGAACTTAATTTGACATTTCTTTGTTTCAGCGTTTGACAAATTAAACCATGGACAACAATTTTGCAGCGCGTTTAGCTTGTTGGATTCCTTTCACGAAAATGGGCGCCCAAAACCAAATGCATTTCGTACACTTCGTGATTACTTTGGTCAGCATAATCGACCAAATGTGTCCACAATCGGGAGAATCGTGCCCAAATTACAGCTAATCGGGTCTATTGGAACTGGGAAATCACTTAAGCATGCTGGCCCAGTTCGTTCTGCGGAAAGCATTGCTGTTGTTTGCGATAGTGTGGCAGAAGGGCCGTCACCCTCAACTTGTCGTCGTGCTCAACAATTGATTATCTCAAGAACATCACTGATGATAATTTTGAATAAAAATTTGAATCTACACGCTGACAAGGTTCAATTGACTCAAGAGCTGAAGCCTACTGACAATTTCAAGCATCAGCAATACGCCGAATGGTTAGTTGAACAGGCAGAAGCGAATCGTGACTTTACAAAGCAAATCATCTTCAGCGACGAGGCACACTTTCACCTCAGTAGATTCGCTAGCAAGAAGAACAGCCGCATTTGGGCACATGAAAATCCACGAGTGATTGTTGAAAAGCCGATGCATCCACGAAGAGTGACTGTTTGGTGCGGTTTATGGGCTGGCAGCGTCATCGGGGCATACTTCTTCGAAAATGAGGATAGCCAAGAAGTTACCGTGAATGATGTTCGCTATTGCGAGATGATAACGAACATAAATTGAGGTTATGGACCTGGACGATATGTGGTTTCAACAGGATGGTGCCACTAACCACACAGCCAACAAAACAATGGCTCTTTTGCGTGAGAAATTCAATGGCCGTGTTATCTCACGTTGTGGCGATGTTAATTGGCTGCCACAAGTATGTGGTTTGACACCGTTAGAGTTCTTTCTCTGGGGATATCTAAAAGAAAAAGTATTCGTCAATTAGCCAAGAACAATTCAAGTGCCAGATGATGAGATAATTCAGCACATAATCGACATTTAACATTAATTATGTCACAGAGACATTGAAAATATGGACCATTCGATAGAAGTATGCCACCGTAGCCGTGGCAAGCATTTGTGCAATATTTTGCTTCACGTAAAATTGTCAAAGACCCTTGTATTATAATAAAAAATATTTAAATAACTGTCTGAAAACTTTTTCTTTTATTCACAATTAACATTCTGCATTTCAGCTGGACCACCTTGTATATATATATATATATATATATATATATATATATATATATATATATATATATATATATATATATATATATATATATATGCATATATACATATATAAATAATACTCAATATATATATATATATATCTATATATATATATATATATATATATATATCTATCTATATATATATATATATATATATATATATATATATATATACATACATACATATATATATATATATATATATATATATATATATATATATATATATATATATATATATATATATATATATATTTTTTTTTATATATATAAATAATACTCTATATATATATATATATATATATATATATATATATATATATATATATATATATATATATATCTATATATATATATATATATATATATGTATATAGTTATATATATAATACTATATATATATATATATATATATATATATATATATATATATATATATATATATATATATATATATATTGGATATTCCGAAAAGTATTGAGCTTTTTTTTGTCACTAGATGGTGTTCATTTTCATATATCGGGCATTACTAATCAGATTGAGTCAAACTGACATTCGTTTGAAAGGTGACATTTCAGTCTACAATTTTTTTATGGTGTCAAAAAGTTGAATTGCACCAATATATGGTTTCAAGCCAAGCTTAATGCTTTGGAGGGCACTGTCTCGAACGCAAATGGCAACGTGCTTGTTGAGGGAGACTTCAACGCTAAAGCAATCGAATGGGGCATGCCGCAAAAGATCCGCGGGGAAAACAAATCCTAGGAATAGGGCCCAAGACGGTGCTTGTCATACTGAATGCCGGAAATATGTCGAATTTCCGCTGGACGTGAAGGAACCATACCGTACGTGTCATTTGCTTTCGCGTCTTTAGTATGGAGGATACACAATTGGAGATTATTAGGGGACTGCTCAGCAAGTGGTCATCAGTTCTACTCAATGCTAATGTCTCCCGACTTTCTACAATTGGGTGAAATATCGAAAGGATGGACGTCGAGAAGTTCGTCAAAGTGCTGCGCTGCAGATAGATTCGTAGGAGACGAAACAACAGGCAGATCAAGACCTATTGAGCTCAACTATTAGCATAATCATGATTGCTTGCAACGCTTCTATGCCTCGTCAGAAACCCCGGTGTCGCAAGCAGTGGTCGATGAAAATCGCTAAAAACCGAAGGGAGCATCACAAGCTTCAGCGTGAGGCTCAACGGGCACGGAACCATAATGAGGCATGCAACTGGGTAGCAATATATTAACCGAGGAGGGCACGCCTTCGCAAATTGATTAACAATAGCAAGGCTTGCTGCTGACAAGATAAAAAAGGACAATGTGAACAAGGATTTGTGGGACCTTGGCTACAAGCTAGTTATAAGGAAGCTTGGCTTGCATACATGAAACGGGTAAATAGATGAGACAGTGCGGGCAGTCTTTTTCGCCCATTCTGCCCATGTTGATGCTTTCCATAGTGAAAAAGCAGTCGAGTTTCCACTCTTCACCCAGCCGGAACTGAAAGAGGCAGTCCTTTCACTGAAAGCTCGGAAGGCTCCAGGTCGAGATGGTATTCCAGCTGAGGTGTTGCAAATTGTCTCCCACCACTGTCATTCCTTGTTGCTAAGCATGCTCCACGCTTGCCTACGGGATGGGGCTTTCTTGTTACAATGGAAGGTGACGAGGCTCATGCTTATCAGCAAGGGAACTACATATCGCCCGTTATGCATCCTAGACACGGCTGAGGAAGTGCTAGAGAAACTCACCAAGGGAAGACTCATTGATGTGATTCGTGTTGCTGGGGACCTATCTCCTCGGCAGTATGGCTTTAGAGCAGGACGCTCCACCATTTATGTGATCGCAGAGGCGATGAGTGCGGTGCAAAAGACAGAGGCATATAGCTGCACCAAACGACAGATTGTCCTGGTGATACTCGACGTTAGTAACGCCTGTGACTCTGCTAGATGGGTGAATATTCTGGAGATGCTGTACATCCCTTTTCAAGCTCCAGAATATCTAATGCGGCTTCTGGGGGACTACCTGAAGGAGCGAAGTCTGCTATGAAACATGAGACAGAGCCAACGAAGCATGAAAGTTCAATCGGTTGTTTGCCAGGGACCTATCCTTGGTGCAGTCCTGTAGAACATATCTTACGATGGGCTACTGAGACTGGAGATGCCACACCAGATAGTCCAGTCGCGATGATGTTCGAATCGGTTATCAAATGGATCCAGGTGGTACATTATGTTCGGGCAGTCCTAAAAGATAACATGTTCAAATAGGAGGAGAGTAGTTCTGCCAGAAGGGTTTTGCAAATCAATTATTTAATCAAACAATATATTCTACATATATAGATTCCATAAGTTGAGTTCGAAAAATTATTATCGATATTATGTTTTTAAAGTCGCCGTGATTTTGATTCAAGTTTTTTGACCTCATCGCTAAGTTGGTCATGATAAAACATCAATATTATGAACCATTTCTAAAATGTTTACCAAATCCCTACATATTTGTAGTGTCTATGTCCGTTGCAAACGTGTTTCTTTTTAATATCACGTATTAATGTTGTTGTAATTATTAAATATTTAATCGGATATAACTTAGCTGTTTAATGTTCGCTTATTGTAAAATTTTCAGAATACATAAAATTGCTCTCAAAAAACTTAAATTGCAGCTTTTGAGAAATGTTAGGGTCCCATCTGGATTTTATAGGCCAAAATGTAAAATTTATATAATGTACTTTTATTAACAAAGTTGATCTTATTCCGACTTCTGAGGTATTTGTTGCCCTTGTACTCCTAAAGTCTTACCTCTGTGATTTTTTCAGATTTTTTGGGCCAAAGGGGGGGACAAAAATTTTCGTACGTTTCCCTTCGCTTGCACCCCTTGAAACAAAATTTATTATTTTGAAATGTTTTCATCAAGACCTTTCATTTGATACCCATATTGCCATGTTTTTTTTCAGGAGCCATTCCCCTATATGGGTAAACCCCCCTTGAGCCCGCTATAAATTTCTTTTTGTGGCGAAACTTTGAAGAAGGCGTCACTTTGCATTTATGCACAAAATCTTATTTTTCTAGCTTATGCATTTTGCGAGAAAAAGGGGTGTGACACACGGTCGGACGGACGGACAGACAGGATGCGATTTTAGTAAGGTTTTATAAAATAATTTTGCAAAACCCCAAAAAAGACTCACAGAGGTTGGGGGATGGCTTGTCTGGTAAATCATCTTCCCCTCTCCCCTCCCGCTAGAAGAGGGATTCCCCAGCTTGAAGCTGGCTTATGGCGTAACGAACCAGGACCTGGCCCGAAGTAATGTGTCAAATGGTTCCAGGGTGGGCTCTCGAGTTTACAGGGGAGGCGTTAAGTGGGTAGTCCAGTCACTTGCGAGTATGGGAATCCCACACATTGTGCGTAGATGGCATCCATCTGCTAACCACAAAAAGGTGAGCCAGAACAAGCAAACATTCAACAACGCAAAAAAGGAATCGAATCAATATGGGGGGATGGGCTGGCCCCATTTCTGTTCAATTTGGCTCTGGAGTACGTCATAAGGAAGCTACCTGTAGATACACGAGGTACATTACTATACAAGTCGTGCAAAGAAGTAGCATATGCGGATGACATCAACATTTTGTTACAGTCATTAACAACCGCCAAAGAACTCTTCCTGAAACTTGTCAGCGAAGTGATTGGTCGACCTGAGCGAGGTGCATTTCTGACATCAAAATGTCCAGAACAAAAGTGAATGAACCATCTCTTGGCTGTGGTTTTTGATAAAGTATCTGCATTCTCACCTTGATCGTAGTGATATTCTAAAATATAACGATTTTTTTCAGAAATTTCACTCATATTTAAATTAATTCAACTTTTTGACACCATATAAAAATTGTAGACTGAAATGTCACCTTTCAAACGAATGTCAGTTTGACTCAATCTGATTAGTATTGCCCGATATATGACAACGAACACCATCTTGCGACAAAAAAAGCTCAATACTTTTCAACTTTAGGAGTACAAGGGCAACAAATACCTCAGAAGTCGGAATAAGATCAACTTTGTTAATAAAAGTACATTATATAAATTTTACATTTTGGCCTATAAAACCAAGATGGGACCCTAACATTTCTCAAAAGCTGCAATTTAAGGTTTTTTGAGAGCAATTTTATGTATTCTGAAAATTTTACAATAAGCGAACATCAAACAGCTAAGTTATATCCGATTAAATATTTAATAATTACAACAACATTAACACGTGATATTAAAAAGAAACACGTTTGCAACGGACCTAGACACTACAAATATGTAGGAATTTTGATAAACATTTTAGAAATGGTTCATAATATTGATGTTTTATCATGACCAACTTAGCGATGAGGTCAAAAAACTTGAATCAAAATCACGGCGACTTTAAAAACATAATATCGATAATAATTTTTCGAACTCAACTTATGGAATCTATATATGTAGAATATATTGTTTGATTAAATAATTGATTTACAAAACCCTTCTGGCAGAACTACTCTCCTCCTATTTGAACATGTTATCTTTTAGGACTGCCCGAACATAATGTACCACCTGGATCCATTTGATAACCGATTCGAACATCATCGCGACTGGACTATCTGGAGTGGCATCTCCAGTCTCAGTAGCCCATCGTAAGATATGTTCTACAGGACTGCACCAAGGATAGGTCCCTGGCAAACAACCGATTGAACTTTCATGCTTCGTTGGCTCTGTCTCATTTTTCATAGCAGACTTCGCTCCTTCAGGTAGTCCCCCAGAAGCCGCATTAGATATTCTGGAGCTTGAAAAGGGATGTACAGCATCTCCAGAATATTCACCCATCTAGCAGAGTCACAGGCGTTACTAACGTCGAGTGTCACCAGGACAATCTGTCGTTTGGTGCAGCTATATGCCTCTGTCTTTTGCACCGCACTCATCGCCTCTGCGATCACATAAATGGTGGAGCGTCCTGCTCTAAAGCCATACTGCCGAGGAGATAGGTCCCCAGCAACACGAATCACATCAATGAGTCTTCCCTTGGTGAGTTTCTCTAGCACTTCCTCAGCCGTGTCTAGGATGCATAACGGGCGATATGTAGTTCCCTTGCTGATTAGCATGAGCCTCGTCACCTTCCATTGTAACAAGAAAGCCCCATCCCGTAGGCAAGCGTGGAGCATGCTTAGCAACAAGGAATGACGGGAGACAATTTGCAACACCTCAGCTGGAATACCATCTCGACCTGGAGCCTTCCGAGCTTTCAGTGAAAGGACTGCCTCTTTCAGTTCCGGCTGGGTGAAGAGTGGAAACTTGACTGCTTTTTCACTATGGAAAGCATCAACATGGGCAGAATGGGCGAGAAAGACTGCCCGCACTGTCTCATCTATTTACCCGTTTCATGTATGCAAGCCAAGCTTCCTTATAACTAGCTTGTAGCCAAGGTCCCACAAATCCTTGTTCACATTGTCCTTTTTTATCTTGTCAGCAGCAAGCCTTGCTATTGTTAATCAATTTGCGAAGGCGTGCCCTCCTCGGCTAATATATTGCTACCCAGTTGCATGCCTCATTATGGTTCCGTGCCCGTTGAGCCTCACGCTGAAGCTTGTGATGCTCCCTTCGGTTTTTAGCGATTTTCATCGACCACTGCTTGCGACATCGGGGTTTCTGACGAGGCATAGAAGCGTTGCAAGCAATCATGATTATGCTAATAGTTGAGCTCAATAGGTCTTGATCTGCCTGTTGTTTCGTCTCCTACGAATCTATCTGCAGCGCAGCACTTTGACGAGCTTCTCGACGTCCATCCTTTCGATATTTCACCCAATTGTAGAAAGTCGGGAGACATTAGCATTGAGTAGAACTGATGACCACTTGCTGAGCAGTCCCCTAATAATCTCCAATTGTGTATCCTCCATACTAAAGACGCGAAAGCAAATGACACGTACGGTATGGTTCCTTCACGTCCAGCGGAAATTCGACATATTTCCGGCATTCAGTATGACAAGCACCGTCTTGGGCCCTATTCCTAGGATTTGTTTTCCCCGCGGATCTTTTGCAGCATGCCCCATTCGATTGCTTTAGCATTGAAGTCTCCCCCAACAAGCACGTTGCCATTTGCGTTCGAGACAGTGCCCTCCAAAGCATTCAGCTTGGCTTGAAACGATGATATTGGTTCATTCAGTGTTAGGTCTACACTATAGAAGGTGGTCCCTAATCACCGACTCCACACGGGACCACCCCTCATCCACAACTCTCTACGTAAAAATTACTGTTCTGAACCCAGATAGTGGCAGAGACATTTTTATTGGGATACCTTGATGCAGAACTTTTATCCTGGTGTTGATCACTCAACAGCATAAAATTGGCTTTCATGTCCCTCGCAATCTGCTCAAGCAGATTTTGGCGGTTGAACTACAATGAAGGTTTAGCTGCAGGATATGGGTCACCAAAGCTCTGATTTTGAACCCGTTAGGGCTTCCTGGAAAACTCAACATTTCACTGATCCCGAACCTTGCCATAGATTCGGTCTTTGATCAGCATCCTTGTAAAGAAGACCATGTGCCTCCTTTGCACACTCCCTTCTTTCGTGTCCCACTCCAGCGCATTTATAATATACGGAGCTCATATCGGGTCCTTTGCATAGTTGTGCGGTGTGACCATAGCCAAGGTATTTGAAACTTTGAAGAGGTACTACTCTAAGCCGTATACTGCAGACAACTGCCATATCCTACAGATGACTCACCCTACTCTTACTTTGTCCATATTTAAATATTGTTTGGCGTCCTTTCCGGTCAAGCCAGTGATAGCTGAGCGTTGTCCCCTATGATTTTCTGGTGTTAGCCTCGCTTTGATCCTGCCAACGTGAAGAGACTCTCATGTGATGGCCTTTTCTATGTCACCCAGGTCCGTGACGCAGTCAATAGATCTTATTTTGATCGTTTTCATCGGCTCAAGTGGGGCTATAGCTGCGCTTTTGCCGAGAACTTTCTTCACTGCATCGCAGAATGCTTCTTTATTGTCAGCCTCTGCTCCGAGTTCGACCTGTATGTGGCCTGACTGCGTTGATCGTACTGCCTTAATGGCAGTTTGGATGTCTTTGCATAGTATCGGCCATCTTAGGGTTTGCCGAGCAGTGCCTGCTGCCGAGGTTATTTTTACTCTGTTTTGCCTCAGTTTTTTTTCTTCTTGGGTATCCCTACGAACTTTACTTTCGAGCACTTTTTGAAAGAGCCTCTTTGGAGGTTTATTTGCCTCTTTTGATAACTCTATTTGAAAGTCCTGGTCAAGCATTTTGTGCCCATTAAGTGTCTCTTCCTTCCTTTTTTATCCCGATCTCCTTTGATTAGGCTAGACGCCATTCTTTAATCATCTTGGATGGTGGAGCTATCTACGTGTGCCCTTTAAGCTTACATTGACCGTTATTTTAGTGTAATAATTTTTCTTTCAATTTCATGTGATCGTGATGATCGGCGCTAGGGGGATAGGATATATGTCTAAGGACGAGATATTTTCATAATTAAATTATACCTATGCAAGCGGTCTTGCGTCCGCAGATAATTTAGCGAGGACATAATATCGTCCACTACACTGTGATTAGTCCGCAGCGAGGAATCGTGGATGAAATTGACAAACTTAACTTGCTGCAAAACACAGCAAAAGAAACGAACTCGTTGAATGCTAAATCAAGGTTGAGTTTATTTAACATTTTCTTTTCTTTATATACCTTAAAACTAAAATCACAATTATTTATTAACTTAAATCAGTTTCCCATGATTTTAAATGATTACTCAATTTGATGTTTAAGTGTGCCTTAATTAAAATAAAAACATAACTTTGGTCTCACACTTTAGTCATCATTTGGAATTGCAATGCCCCATATTCGATCATTCATATCGATTCTCCTGCATGTACAGTACTCGTATCAAATGACTTTATTATTTGTTACTCATAATGACTTATCATTCTGTACTCGTAATTATATGTACATTTGTACAAACATATATATGATAGTCGCTTGCTTCATTTGTTAGCATTGAACTCATAATATTTACTTTATTTATTGACTTTGTATTTACTAAAAGTTGAAAAATTATTCTTATTCGTATAATTTTATATTGTTTTTGTGTACAAATTTATGGGTTCTAATTTATGGGTTCTATTAAAACACTACTATCTTTTACGTTTAGCACATTGTAAGGGCCTTTATAGGGTTTCGTATGTTCTTTGCGATTTTCATTTTTCAATAGAATCAATTCTCCAATTTTTATGTTCAAAGGATTTATAAACTTTTGTTCATTCACTCGTTTACTTTCAGTAGAGACGTTCTCAATCTAACTTTAAGTTCATTTGCATAATCTTCCAAATTATAAATTTTGTTTTTATCTTCAACTATTTCATTAGGAAAGCATGGTAGTCCCAGGTTCAAATCTCGTTGGGAGCAACGTGATTTAGTTCAAGGGGTTTTTCGGACAGACTACGAGTGTTCACTCAGTAGTGATATGTACTGATTTTATCAGATCATATCATTGCTGAGCAAGCACACGCGAGCATGGTACTGACGAAACCAACTTCCGAAAAAACTCAATACGGTCATGAAAATGAGATACTCTAACAATCTCTAAGCCAAGGGCCGAGAGGGCTGTAGTGCTACAAAGAAAGAATAATTTGTATCTATATGTGGAGTAGTATTGTATGCAAAGGTATAATATGGTACCCATTTATCCCATTCGTAATCATCAGCGAAAGAATACATGTATTCATTAAGCACTCGATGATTACGTCTGGTTGGTACGGAGTGGAAAAAATTTGCTCTATTTTCAAAAATTTGCATATTTCTGACATTAGCTTATTTTTAAATTTAGTCCCTAAATCTGTCTTTAATCTTTTAAAATGTCCAAACTTAAAATAAATTCCTAAACTATACGTAATGCAACAGTATGTGCTTCCTTATTTTCTATGGGGAATGCAACCACGAATTTTGTCAATTCGCATTGCAAAGTTAATATGTATCTGTAACCGTTTGAGATGTGAAGTGGACCTACAGTATCTACTTCAATTGTTTGAAAACTTGTAGTTGGTGTGTCAGTTTTTACCATTTTCTCGGTAGTGTGCCTAACTTGCTTACTTATGCGACAAGTTTTGCAATTGTTGACATAAAATTTTACCATTTCACGCATACCTTTCCAACAAAATCTTTGTTTTAATTTCAATAAAGTCTTTCGAACAACGAAATGTCCTCCATGTGGTGTATTGTGATAGTCGTCAATGAATCTCATTTGTTCATCTTTATTGGTTATCATTTTTGGCGGCTTGTAAATTAATATTCTTAAGTTTGTACGCGTATTATTTTGTTGCAACATGTTAAAATTTCGTTTAAATTCATTTTTATGTATGGATTTAAATATTTTATCATCTTCTGATAATGAGAGTTCGCTTATGTTCTCATTCTTGGCGAATTCAAACAGCTTTTCTAATGTTGAAACTATTCTAAATTAGGCTTATCGCTATTGCTCGCATTAGAATGAATGGTACCATTTGCATTATTGTTTAATAGCTTATCATTGGCAAAAACGTGTTTACTGCAAGATTTATCGCTATAAAATACTTCAATATATTTGTTAGTATGTACTATTTTATTTTTATTATTTGTGTTGCGCAACATAGTGAATTTTAATTTTGGTATACCCATAAAGTCAGACAAACTAGTGGAATCCCAACAATAGAGTTGATCAAGTTATATTTTTGTGCTGGTGCATTCGTTGTTGACTGTGTTTTAAGGGTATTGTAAAATCATCTTACAATACCCTACTAAAATCGCGTCCTGTCTGTTCGTCCGTCCGTCCGTCCGTCCGTCCGTCCGTCCGTCCGTGTGCCACACCACTTTTTCTCGCAAACTGCATGAGCTTGAAACATACGATTTTGTACGTAGGTGCAAGGTGACGCCCTCTTCAAAGTTTCATCACGAAAAGAAATTTACGAGGTCTTTAAGGGGGGCCTCCCCATATAGGGGACTAGCCCCCGAAAAAATTTTTCATCGTATGTAGACAATATGGTTATCAAATGAAAGGTCTTAATGAGAACTTTTCAAAACAGGTCTTAAACCAACAAGTTTTGCTTTCAGGGGTGCAAGGGAAGGGGAAATGTGCAAAAATTTTGTTTCCCCCCTCGCGATCCGACTTCTTTGACCCGAAACATCTGAAAAAAATCACAGAGGTGTGACTTTAGGAGTACAAGGGCAAAAAATACCTGAAAAGTCAAAATTCGATCAACTTTGTTAATAATAGTACATTTTATAAATTTTACATTTTTGCCTATCAAATCAAGTTGGGACCCTTAAATTTCCCAAAACCTACAATTTATGTTTTTTGAAAGTAATTTTATAATAGTTTAACAACAAACAGCTAATTTACAGCCGATTGAATATTTAACAATTACAACAACATTAACACGTGATACTAGTGAAATACACGTGTGCAACGGACCTAGACACTACAAATATGTAGAAATTCTAACGAAAATTTTAGAAATGGTTTGTAATATTTATGTGTTCTCATGACTAATCAAGCGACAGGGTCAAAACACTGGAAAAAATGGTGGGGAGCTTAAAATCATATTAACCATAATAATTTTTTGAACTCAATTTATGGAATCTGTATAGTAGTCAAGTTTTGATATGTAGAATATATGGTTTGATTTACTCATTGTTTTACAATACCCTTCTGACAGGAACACTCTTCTGCTACTTCAATTTGTTATTTTTCGTATTGTTTGCCACGCCTCTAGTTATTAATAATAGCTTTCGTATCACTTTTTATCAGTGTCCGGAGGTATCATTGATTTGAGTATATCTGAATCTAGCTCGATTTTAGACAAAGCATCTGCATTGGTGTTCATGCTTCCTTTTTAGGGTTTTGTAAAATAATTTTACAAAGCCCTACTAGTTTCGTGACCTGTCTGTCCGTCTGTCCGTCTCTCCGTCTGTCCATCTGTCTGTCTGTCCGTCTGTCCATCTGTCCTTCTGTCCGTCTGTCCGTCCGTCCGTCCGTCCGTCCGTCCGTGTGTCACAGCACTTTTTCTCGCAAACTACTTAAGCTAGAAACATGAAATTTTGTATGCAGGTATAAAGGGGTGCTCTCTTTAAAGTTCAGTTGCAAAAAATTGATAAGGTATTTAAGGGGGGTCTCCCCATATAGGGGACTGGCCCCAAAAAAAAATTTCATCAAAGGTAGCCAATATGGGTATCCATTGCAAGGTCTTGATGAGGACTTTTCAAAACAGGCTTTAATTTGATATTTTTTGCTTCGAGGGATGCGCAAGGAGGGGAAATACACGAATAATGTGTGTCCTCCCCGCCTCGCAATTGGTCACCTGTGATCCGAAAAATCTGAAAAAAATTATGGTGGCAGGTGTTTATGAGTACAATAACAACAAATACCTCAGAAGTCGAAATTCGCTCAACTTTGTTAATAATAGTATGGTATTCGAATTTCACATTTTCCCCAATAAAATCGCATCGGTACCCTTAAACTGAACGAAATTCGATATTTACGTAGTCCTACTAAGAGTTCTCAAACTTGATAAGTTTGATGAAAATCGAATGATATACACGGAAGTTATAGCCGTTTGTAATTTCTCCAATTACAACAACAATAACACATGATTTTGGTATTTTATGGACTTTCCATCCAATCAGTCATTCCAGTTTTGACTTGATCTTCTTGAAATTTTCGAATAAGGTCAATAACAATAATATCTTTGAGAATTCATGATTTGAGTGACTTTCGTCGGTTTGCAACAAAATGGCGACCGTTGAAAGTAGAAAAACAATGGATTTTCCTTTGAACGTGCACATCTCTTTGACATATTTCTTGAATTTATACATTGCTGGTGTCTGCATTTCTCAAAAATTGGGTACAAAACCCTTCTGACATGAGCGTAGGTCTGTTTACCCAACTTTTTTATAGACTATCGTAAAGTCATAGTCGGCTAAATCTACTTGTATCCTGGTTAACTTTGATGAAGGGTTTTTATGACTGAATGAAGAAACAAGTGGTGTGTGGTCAGTAACCACTATGAATTTCCTACCATCAAGATAAGGTCTAAAAAAGTTTTTAGCCCAATGGATTGCAAAAAGTTCTTTTTCAATTGTTGGTTTATTGATGTCATGTTTTGCTAATGATTTACTGGCATAAGATATCAGTAGATTGGGACCAATTTCACCTTGAGATAGGACTCCACCTAATGCATAGTTAGATGCGTCAGTAGTTAAAATAAATGGTTTTTTTTAAATTTTGCTTTCAATGTCTCATAGATTTTCTGAGACTCTTCTGTCCATACGAACGTAATATTCTTGTTAAATAAAGAATTGAGGCACTTATCGTCTCTGCCAAATTTGGAATGAATCGCCTGTAATAATTACAAAATGCCACAAACCTTCGAACCTGATCTGAATTTTTTGGGACGGGGTAGTTCTTGATTGTTTCATACTTTGATGGGTCTATTTTCATACCTTCACTGGTGATCAAATGTCCCAAGTACACTACTTCCGGTCTCAAAAATAGACTTTTTTCTGAATTCAGTTTTAAATTACACTTACGCAGTTACTCAATACTTTGCATGTTTGATGCTACATCCGAAAACTATGATATCGTCCACATATATGAAAGCCGTTGAAAACTATTGGATGATATTTTCAAACCAAATGGTAACCTCTTAAATTGGTAATGACCATCGTTTGTTGAAAATGCTGTCAATAGTCTGGACGCTTTTTCAAGTTCTATTTGGTGGAAAGAACTAGTCGTGTCTAGTGTGGAAAAATATTTTGCCCTTCCTAGCTTGTCCAAAACGTCTTCAAGTTTGGTTAAAGGAAACTTATCGTTAACTATTTTATAGTTAAGTTTACGGAAATTTACTACCATATGCCATTTTCGCTCTCCTTTGGTCGCCTTTTTTGGTACTACCAAGAGTGGTGAATTGTTAGAACTGACGGATGGTTCAATGATATCATTAGACTCTAAGTCTTTCACTTGTTGTAGAATCTCATCGTTTTAAGCCTGAGGTAATCTGTAGCTTTTTATATACACGGGGCTTGAATCTGATGTTTGTAATCTTTGTTTATAAAAATTGTTTTCCCCTTCCAAATAAAACACATCCTGAAATTCTTCAAGGATTTTCAATAAACTTTTCATAGATGGTTTATCGAAATTATCTTTGTTGATTGTACTTAGCGATTTCTTAAAACGCGCTTTAGTACATTCTTGCTTTTCTTCTACAACGATGTTATAATTCCTCAAAGGTTCAACCTCTGCTGTGAAATCCTTTATAACAACATCATTGTCTGTGGTGTTCAGAATTCTCACATGTTGAATTTTTTTGCTGGTATGACGGTACTAGCAACAAAAATACTTCCTATATTTCTGCATTCAGTAGAATACTATCTTCATCGAGTTTCAGATTTACCGAGATTATAGCTTCTGTTCTAGCAGATATGTTAATACGATAACTGCTGGTTTTTTTTCGTATACATTGGTGAAACGACTTCATTATCGTTAATATTAAACGAGATGGTGTATATTTCATAGTCAATCTTGCACATGTACTCTGTATGTCTCTTCTTATGATACCATCTGTGGTTATTGGAAAATTTTCGGTTACAACATGAAAAGAATAAGTCACTTCGCTTTCCTTAATTTGAAAGTTAAATCAAATCTGCTTAGTGAAATTGCAACCTGTTTGGTTATTCCTGCTAACTTAATCCTATCATTAGTTCTTAACTCGTAATGTACAAGTATCTTGTTATGTACACCATATTTGTATATAGATATGTCTGCACCTGTATCTACTAGGAGTCTCAAGTTTTTACGTGCATTATGGCAATAAACTTCAATAAATTTTGTACCGGTGTCAGTAATTCTATAAATTCTATGCTTTATATCGTGAGGTTGTTCTCCACTTCCTCGCCGGTCAGTTGCGAGTTTCACCGATCCGATATCATGTTAATGTGTCTTCTATTGTTCTGGTTTTTTAGTGTACCGGTTATCATATATTCTATCGGCTGAATCATTATTGTACCTTCTATAATTACTATTATGGAAGCTCTATTATAACCTTCATTATTTGATCTATCATCAGCATTATTCCTGTTATTGTAATTGTTTCTACAAAACTTTTTGTTACCCCTATCATAATTGTTCCTACTGTTGTCATAGTTTCCATTGTTCTTTTCGTTAGACCGTTGGTTTTTGTAACGTTTACCTTTCTTGTATGCATTTTTTCTGTTATTGCTATCGATATGCATAACGTTGTTTACTGTCTGTGGTTCAGAATTTTCCAATTCCAAGGCCAAAGACGCAGCTTCACCAAAATATTTGGGTCTAGCGGAGAAAATTGTGCATCTCAAAGGATAGTTTAGACCATTCTTGAATAAAGTGAGTGCAAAACCATCATTGATGTTAATGACCACTTTTTTCTCGGATACTGATGCTTAACTGCCCAAGTCTTGAATTTGGAGCTGGTTCAATTCGCATATTAAAGATACAATTTGGCCCTTATAAGCTGTTACGCTTAATTTCTTTTGCACAGTATTACTGAGCTGAGTATGTAGTTGAGGGATTGTTTTGTTACTTTTGAATTTCAACAACAACGCGGACTTTAGGGTCTCAAAAGATGTTATATTGTCATCACTTACTGAAAGTTTGACAGAAGCGCTTAATTTCACATTCTTGAAAAAATCTATGAGTAACTGCTTGCCGTTTGTATTGAGGTTTGAGTGTAATAGCTCCACAATTTTCCAAATTGACTCCAATTTTTTGTATTTTTCCTCAAAGATTGGTATTATCTTTACAGCAGTTTCTAATGAAAATTCAGCCATTCTATATTTTTCTTCTAAGATTGACAAACTTTTTGCCCAATCCTCCTGAAAGGTGATAGTATTGTCTTGAATGGACTCAATATCCTGTTTGGTATATCTCTGTCTTCCTAATTGTAGCCAAAGTTCTCCTTCAAGTATTGCCGCTCCGGCTCTAAATTTTACTTTCAAGTCTAAAAGTTCTGAGTCGCTCTCTGATAAACCTGTTAATAGTGAATTTAATTCCTCTCTCTAGGATTTTACAGTTTTTAATTTTTCAAGCAATGTCTCAAAAGTATGTGGATTCCTTGAACTTTTTCTTAAATTTCTTAAAACCCTTTCATTTTCTTCTACAATAGCTCGTAATTTATCCATAAGACAGTTGTTGTATTCATATATTATTATTATTATTATTATTCAAAAGAATTATTATAGTTAGATATTAATATTACTATTAATTCTTTTCACAACATAATTTTTATTTTATTTATTGTAACAATACAGTGTTATGCTATATACAACGTCATCAATCGTCTAAGCTCCGCCAAGTGTTATACGGTCAAGCACATACGCCCATTGTCATCAAAGCATGTACTTGTCGACCAACGGCAAGCGAAAAGTCTTCATAATTCATAACATTAGCGACGGCGCAGCCGGTAGGATATCGGTTTTGCAGAGACCACAGTGTAGTGCGCTGTGTAGCAAATTTAAATGGACTGAAAAATCCATGCACCCAGCCGATATCTCAAACCATTCAACTCGTGTAAGACACCATTGCTACTCATACTGTCCATCAAACTAGATCAGCTTTCCTAAAAGAAAATCAACTAATAATTTTAATCATTTAAAAAACAAAAATATAGTATCAATATCCCCACATCATAATAATGCTACTAATACAGTGCAGAAAACTAAATCAACCTTCTTAAAACGAAAAAAAAAAATCAAATAATTATTTCAATCATTCAAATAACAAAAAGAAAGTATGAAACTTTACCAGTCTTCCTAAAAAAATATAGGATCATGTTAATCGTTTAAACAACAAAAATATAATATCAGTTTAACGCTACCCATACTGGTTATCTACCCATATCACTCCTTAATCGAAACAAATAATCCTTTTGATCATTTTAATAACCAAAACATAATATCAACATTCAAATATAATATTATTTCTACTCATAATATCCATCAAATAAGACCAGTCCCAAAATCAAATAGTCATCTTGAACATTTAATTCTTCATTCATTTACTCCCTCATTCATATATCTTAAATCTCATTTTTCTTATCTGAAAGTCATTCAAACTAACTCCTAACTCATTCAAACCCAACGTACAATTTATAGAAGATATAAAGTTTCAATAAACTAACATGCAAAACACAAATCATTACAAGTAAATATTAAACACAAATAAGCAAAACGAAAACTTAATAGCGAGCAAACAAACGCGTGCCCATTGTTATCGAAATATGATACCACTTATCACTCCAACTGCTTGGACAATACGCGTACCCACATGCATATTAAAGTCTTATCTCTTGAATTGAATGAGCATTCGAATTAACTGAAGCATAATTAAAAGAACAAACAAAAACAAACATTTAACTGCAAATTGAATAGACAGACATCTGGGCAATATTTTTAAATGCAATAACATTGAAGAGCAAACTAAATTAATTAACTGCGCTACATAAATACAAAGAATAATTTGCATGAGAACGGCAATTTCCCAACGCAAATAAACATGAAACTAAGTTACACTGAAACAATTTAAGAATGGGAAATTTGAAACAGCAGAATTTTAGAACATTACAACAATGCAAACCATTTTACCCCAAAACCAATTATCTCTTTCAAGTTCCACTGCAATTCACTCTCAAACCAAATTTACATCCAGCACTAAATGTGCCATTTCATAATATAAAGGAAACGGGAAAAGTGGCAGTCAAGTCGGTAAAGCCCCGGAAAACTATCAGCAGACACGCTTTGTCGATGTCTAAATTGCACGATCACTGGAATGAAAACCAGTTGATTACACAACAGCCTCTGAGACGTCAACGTAAACTGTCGGCGGACACGCTATTTTTAGTTATAAGTCCCTAAAGAAACACATAATAGCCTCTGAGCTGCCCGATTTCAACTTTCGACAGACACGCTACATATAGTATTAAATCATATGCAAAAGAGACATCAATTTACCATCCAGTCGTAGCCTCTGAGCTGTTGATCCAAAAGGGTTTACAACACGCTATCAACCATGTACCCTTTAAATAAGCCACTACGTTTCCTTGCACAATAAATACCTTATATAACTGCTAACTGTTAGAAATAAAGTCACAAATAAAACTCCTGTAGAAAGCGCAAGACAATTCAAAGCCCACCCATTTCCCACCCTTTTACTATATATATGGCGACAATATAAAATAGCGTCTGCGAAGATGTCTTTAAGTTGCTTTAAACAATCGTTTTCTCAAGATCGAGATCAAAAATTTATTCACGGCTAATGAAGTGACCTCGCACGGCACTGTACTGTCTTCCAGTAAGGTCCAGGACAGCATTTTGCCAAACTAAGTAGACACACACTAGGGAAAAATTAGACGGAACACATAAAGGGTCTTGAATGAAGGTCGAAACTTTATGTTCCCAAGCCCATATAGTGTTAGTGTCTCTCCTTTTAATTTCAATTTAATGAAACAGATCATCATCATTCACAACTCATACAATATTTCTATACTTAACAAAAAACCTTCATAATAAATAGTAGATTCCAACTTATAAATAATTCACATCTATTTACACATACTGCTGAATACATTTCTAATAACCCTCCCTTTTTACAACTACAAATGAATAAAAAAGTATGTAATTTACAACTTAAGCCAATTAAACGATAATTAAATGCATATACCCCAAAAGCTCTTATAGCATGGATGAATTAAAAGCGCTGCCCACTATGAAATGCATTAAGCCGACTTTATTAAAAACAAATGCTCTTCAAGGTTATTACCAGCCAACCACGAATAAGTACATACATATCATATACGTCACGTACTTCCTAGCAATCAGCGCATGTAAAAGCTACAATACATGGCTTCATTCAATTATCTTATGCATCATTGCAGAAGCAATGCTAATCATATCTTCAAAGCTCGTTAGCGGCGAGCAAAAACAATCACATAAACCTTCAATCCATGACTCCCATTCCCATTAACAACATTAACCATGCATATTAAGGGGAAAGTTTATTTATCACACTCACTATGGTCTCTTGCGACGACTCGCCAGATCCAATTCGCACATATGTAGTGATAAGCGCAGTACGTTATTCCCTGATAACGAACTTCAATGATCGTGTAAACTGTTCAGCCCAAAGCTTAATCATTATCACACCATATGAAGCAAGTAAGCGAGCGTACCTGACAAAATTCCCAATCCCGATGAAAACCCATGCGGAAGCTTTGATAAGGTAGCATTTGCCGCCACCACAATGAAAGTTTTTCGCTCGGCTGAAATAAGTCCGAAGCTAATTAAGCGATTGGAGTGAATAATCTTATCAACCATACGAGTATGAGCGAATAGAATGCCGTCAAGCTTGACGTTCTATCCCTACTAACTATCCTCACATTCCATCCCATTAAAAATTAATTCATAACGTTCCGCCTAAATACTAACAAAAAAAAATTCCCACTAAGCTATTGGCACGATAATTAATATGTACAACTTTAAGAAAGCTTAGTTATCGTATCAAATAAAATTAATTAAAAACTATAGTAATGTTAAAAGCAATAAGAAACAATTATGTGAACAATTATTATTAAAGTTAATAAGTAGAATCTGAAATATTCAAAGCAAAAAAAAAGAAACAGTAAGAATAATGATAATAGTAGGAATATAAGAACGTTAATCGAATATAAATTGAAAGTAGCAATGAATTTAAATACAAAAACAAAGGAGAAGAAGAAAATAATAAGTGCCATTGTACCTGCACCGTTCACACTACATCCTCACTAACGCTAATTTGCTAACATCTGTACTACAGCCTAGTAATGCACAAAAAGGTAAACCAATAATTTACAATGCTGATCTAAAGAAAAATCGGCAGTAAATATGGAAGTTAAAGGAAAATTTACTGTCTCATAAAGTAAAGCCAATTAAAAGAAATATTGAATTCCGGCATCCCTCAAATGAAAAATAGTTTTATATAAATAATAGTTTTATTCCCAAGAAAAAACGATATAGGACCGGAAGAAGTGTTCAGTATATTCTTCAACATTAGAATCAAACGTAACATTATTCCATTATTGTATACAATCAAATGAAATAATGAGTTGTTAATTTATGTTTATATGGAATCAAACCAAACACGAACCTGCTTGGCTAAAAGTTGTATCAAACAAAAACCTTTGTGAATAATTATACTGATAAACAATCAAAAAAAAAATCTTAACTCACTGTATCAAAAGAAATACTAAGTATCAGACAAAACATCAATTTATAATTAACTTATTATGTTAATATCAAGTAAAAACGTAACCGTATAGATTAGCGACTCAGGCAAGCAAATCATGAATCCGTAACGATATAAAACCAAAAATGAAGTAGTTTTCAATTGTAACGTTGTATTATGCCATAACATGTTAAGTAGCGTAAATTAGGAGTTCAAGATACACGAAATTAAACGGTAGAATTAAGTGTGTTAATCAAGAACCAGCAGCAAAACAACAATCAACAATAGGCAGTGAGAAGTACAGCGGACAATAGTAATGGCCTTAACAGCGAAAAGTACAACTAACGCATTAAGTAATTCGCATCATTGGAACGGAACAACGATTTACTTCACTCTCCAAGTACGTAAATCAGTCAAATCCACCGGAGGAAATGTTATGCTATATACAACGTCGTCAATCGTCTAAGCTCCGCCAAGTGTTATACGGTCAAGCACATACGCCCATTGTCATCAAAGCATGTACCTGTCGACCAACGGTAAGCGAAAAGTCTTCATAATTCATAACATTAGCGACGACGACCATGTACATAAGAAGCTTCGGGGTGTGCTTATAGAAATATCGACAAGCTACGCCAAGTGTTATACCATTGTGTTTCTATCATTGTGTTTCTATACATAGTGGTGTCATCGTAGCGAACATTTTAACTCCACATTGGGGGAACCCATGTTTCTGGTGGCGCACCTATCGCTGGTAAATGTCTGAGGTAGAATATCTTTAGTGAAAATCCAATCCAAGTACAGAAACTTTTAAAGCTGCTTTGAAAGTGGTTATGAGTTATGAGTTTTGAGATATATGATGTACATATATCAACATATTGGCAAATCCAAGCGAATGAATTATGTAGGATGGATGTATGTTCGCTATGCGTTTTGTGTGAAGATTCACCAGTCGTAAGATTATTTCATTCTTCGCGATTATAGAAGATTGTAAATAAATGTACATACAATGTGTGTCCATTCATAAATTTGGGGTGCGTTCATTTTATGAATGGAAGTGCACAATTTTATTGTGTGAAATATAAGAATTAATACTTTTAAAGAATTTAAAAGATTATAAATCCATTATATACGAATCGATTTGCTTTATCGCTAAGTGTTCTTTTTATGTGTTTTTCTAAACAATAATAAATATGAAACTAGATTGTTGAGTGTAATTTTGTTTGTAAACGTTGAATATCTAACTAAGCAAGTATACATATTAGAGTTAGAAAAAGTGATGTTAATAAAATTACAACCATAGGTTTTATTCTTGTCGATTTTAAAGTTATCATTGAATAAATTGCAATGAAAAGACTTTTTGACTCTGACAAACACTTGGAAATAAAAAATAAACACTCAAGTACGATCAGTGAGAAATTCATTTAAATATTTTTCCTAAATTATTGTTACATCAATGTATGTCTTTGCTTTATATGGTATGTCAAGGGATGTCAGCTGAATACTGATTCATTGTTGCAAGGACTGAAATATAATTGCTTTTATTTTAATGTATAATAATGGTACGTCGATTTTTGCACGAAAAATGTATCACTTGGTATCAAAAAATTTGTTAATTCTGAGAAGAGTGATTTTCGTTTAGTCTTCTTCTTTTTAGCCCAACAGCCCCTCTCGGGCCTTCGCTTCCTGCAAATAGCGCCTCCAACTGTCTCAGTCCGTTGACGGCGTCTTCCAATTCCGAAATTCGAGCAGCGATGAACTGTCTTGCTTCCTCCGTTTCCTCACTGACCTCCAGCCTTCAGTTCTCCCAACGAATACCTTCTTGGGTATCCGTTGTTCGTCCATACGATTCATGTGGCCAGCCCATTGCAGCTTCCGCAGTCTTAAAATCCTTGAGACCTCCGGTTTGTCAAAAATTTCATCCAGCTCATGGTTGTATCGAATTCACCATTGGTCCCCGTCAAGCTTCATTCCAATTATTCGCCTCAAGACCCGTCGCTCAAAGGCGTTCAATATATTTGCGGATGCTTGGGTTAGGGTCCATGTTTCACACCCATAGCATAACACAGGTCTCATCACAGATTTGTATCCTTAGAGCTTTGTTCTCCTGTGTATGCAGTTGGTCTTCAAGATCGTCAATACTGAATAAAATATTTGATTTGCGAGCTGTATTCTTCGACGTATTTCGTCTCTTTAATTACCCGTTAAGTCTTACTTGTGTTTATTTTCAAGCAATGGTAAATATAATTATTCGTCGAGCATAACTATATTTTGCAATCAGTAAATTGCAAAAAATTAATGATAAAGTCAAATCGATAATAATTGTTACTATGCATTAATTTCAAGCTTGTAATTTCGATGTCAGGAAGGTTTCGAAAATTGTTCTTTCGATGATCTTGTTTCGTAGGTGGCTTATAAAAATTATTTTTTCAACAAAATTGAGAATATCAGTTTGCTCATCCGTGTGCCCATTTTTGCATTACAGCAAGTTTCTCGAGCAACTACAAACGATATAATCGACCTTTCGGACTCGTTTAAAAGCAATAAGCTAATGAACGTTTTTAATAAAAAAAACAACCTCAGAGGCATTTCGGGAGGCCTGAGTATATAAAATACTTTAAAGGGCTCTACGTTAAAAAAACAGCACGTTTTCCCACACCACTAGGAATAAAGTGCAAGACGTTTTTAATGTGGTATCCCCTGTATGCTTTATCCATTTCACAGAACATGCGCTTAGAACTTGTGAGAATCATAGTAAAGTGCAAGACGTGTTTTTAATGTGGTATCCTCTGTAGGCCTTATCCATTTCACAGAACATGCGTTTTAAAACTTGTGAGAATCGTAGTCCCCCCGATGGGCTGATCACAATAAGAAGTTTTGGGTTTAATAAGGCAACTAACATGATCTTCACGAAGGTGTTAACTGTGTCAAAGGAAATAGATGCAGATAAAATTACCTTCTAATACAAGCACAAACTATGAAAGCATTGATAAGGTGTTGCGCGATGAGAAAAAGGAAGAGGTATATGTAGTATGTAGCTAATAATTTCTGGAGCTGAAACTCAACTATCACGCGAAGCGCGCTGGGGTACATGGTTGCGTGACAAAAGCTATAAGCATGATGCAACTCAAAAAATTAGCCCCAATACAAAAAATCTGCGCTCGATAAATGAAAAAATAGTACTCATCAGTAGAAATTAGGTGGCAAACTGATTAAATCATAGAAAACAAAGCTTCAGGTTTAAACTAGATCTTTAGAATGCTTTGGCTTTGAAACATCACCGATTACTTAACTACCAATTAAATCTTGATCTGAGGGGGTTAGTTGCAGTGCATATGGAATAGATGGATAACATACAACCAGAAGTGATGTGGAATATTTAACAGACATTACTGTTGCAATATGAAAAGACTACTTGAATAAATATTCGGCCGTACAACTAGTACAGATGTGCAACTAGCACATCTCTCTTGATCATCATTACGTTTGGAATATCCCGATTCAACAGCGGCTGAAATCGTTGCAAATACGGAATTGCTAAGGGCTTGCATTTCTAGTTTTACTGGCATTTTATCGAAGTTACATGGTTTTATATGCACGTCCGTGAGTTTACGAATAGTGGTGATAACATTATTATCCAATTCACGCACCTGTCGAATAATTCTCCATGAAAAGATTTTACTATATTAATTGATGTCATTTTTCAGATGGATATTCCTTAAATTTTTAAGATATTGAAACATATCAAAACAGTTGTATGTTCCTCTACCTTCTCTCGCAAAGTATGAATTTCAGTAGAGGACCTAGGTAAGTATAAGAATCGTCGATTTACTGCGGTCTGATCACAAACCGTTCCTAATACATCGAAGCCGACACTGAGAATATAATTTATGGTTGTTATTATAATGAAAACCAGTAAATTTCCATTTTGTGAGCCAACAATGTACCCAATTCCTTGCTTCAAAATTAGAAGCAGAGTGTTTTATGCTACGTTGTTAAGCCGCCCAAATCACAAAAATCATCAATAATGTCTTCTGCGCAATTATATTCCAGTTCCGTTCTTATTGATATCTCGTCAAAAAGTAAAACATACTGCACATCTAAACTAGACATTCCTTTGATTTTTTCTCAAGCAGGTCTTTTATAGAATCAACAAAACCAGTTTTTAAGCGAAGATTCGAATACCAGTGCAGAATAGTCCTGACTGAAGGAACACTGAATTCCATGTTTAGAAATTCCCTGTAAAGGGAAGGGGGCCTATAGTAGTATTTCAAGTAAAAAATTTGCGCATTGATCCAAAGGGGCATCAGGCTTGTGGGAAAGCTGGGAACGTATTAAAAGCTAAGCCTCTTGGCTTCTATCCTTCAACAAATTTCTTGCTTGTTTTTCAACATCCGATTTATTTTTCCTTATTCGGTAATACTTTAGAGAAACAAAACATGCTTTTGGAATTGATTGTTTTTCCTCAGTGCTTTTTGTTAGGCGACGGTCTGGGGATGGAAACTGAGATGGGTGTACGTTTAGTATGCTAGATCGTGAATGAAGGTTAACATTCCGAAGATGGCTTTCATCCTTCGGATCTTTTCGCACTTCAAGTGGAGGAAATAACTGAGATGACAGGTTATTTAAATTTAAATCGGCTAAAGTTGGGTGAATGAAGCTTTCTTTGGGCTTTTCTCTAAAATGAATGGGATGAGGTTTCTCAAAATATTGTTCTTTGCAATTTCCAACTCAAAACTACACTAAGGATCCATAACATACTCACTATTTGAGAAAACGCTACGAATGACAGGTGTTAGCAATTCATTTTGCTTCAATACCTTTCTATGGCCATATTTTCTAATGCAGGGCTTTAAAAATGATCCTCACCCAGAAATTGGGATTTTTTTCAAAAAGTTTGAGTGCGAAATGCCTATACGCTTTAACTAGACATTGGTTCTCTTGTCCTGAGATATTCCAAAATAACTCAAGGAAAAACCAAACGTATAGCCGTGAAGGTGATTCTATATATGAATTTCTATATAAAAAATCTACATAAAAATTTTGAAATAAAATACAATTAAAATTTGATACTTAAGCCTTTCCTTTAATGAATTCACAGTTAAACACTTTCTCACTTCAAATTTAAAGATGTAATGACCCATTTCAGTACATCGCATTTACTCAAAATTTTCTAACGGTGAAGCCTATGAAACATTAGACACAATGAATTTTCCCCACATTTAGACGCTTTTCATTTAGGCATCTTGATTGTGGAAAGCGATTTCGAAGGTAGCCAAAATCGTGAGGGTGCTTTATTTTTCTGATTGTGGGTTGTTAAAAATTTGCCATAAATGAGTCTTTCATAGTGCGCGATCGGTTCAACCAGGGGGTGTGGGTTCGATACCCGGTCTGTGTACCAATTTTAGTTTTGTTTTTCCCTTTTAATATTTGACTGTTTACTTATTTAGAATACATTTTTATGCTTTTGTGTCACAATGGTAGAATTTTCTAAAACGCATCGCAGGATGCCATCCATTATAATCAACAATTTTTGTGCTTGTAACTAGGTTCTCAAAGAAGATTTGATTGTGGAATATATTCCAAAATATCTCGTGAAAACTTAGAATAATGGTTATTCGTAGAATTTAGAATAGGATAGCTCTACTCACTAGATAATGTGTACCCATGATGTCTCGGTAATTTTATTGAATAACGATTATCGGTTATTTTTAAAAGAATTCTTCGCAGGTCATCAATGGCGAAAACATATCACACTGTACTACGAATGTGAAAAAGTTTTAAAAAAATCTGTGGTTTCAAAAAATGCAGTAAAACGTCCAAAAGTTTCACGGGGTCTCGCCACATCCATTTGCATATATCCCGACGATATAAATTCGCAATTCTGACCTTTATATGGAATAAGTCATATGGAGTACTACTCTCAATTATTATCATTTTTACTCTTAAGCGTGTTTCCGAGCCAGTTTTGAATTCTTCTTAGAGTTTTCATTTCACAGTCTTTAGCGCTTCTATTGCTTCGTATTTCTTGCACATTTATTATGTGCACAAAGGCTTATCTAATAACTGAAGAATGTTTCGAATTTCAGAAACTGCTCTAAAACCTGTTTGTAAGATAATTAGACCATCTTAACTGCTTCTGAACATCTGATTCACATCAAATCCATTTTAAAACAATGCTAATTTGAATTCCTTTATTCTATTTCATTCTTTATTTTAGTGACTTGTCGAAATTATTATCAAATATCATTATTATTTTATACAAAAAAGATGATATAATCATTCTTTTCAACTTTGTTACTAGTAGTTGGCTACTAACTATATTTTCTTTCAATTAGATTCTATTTGTTGAGCTATTCCCCTTTAGAAGTGCATCGTACATTTTCTTTGATTCCAACAAAGATAAAAGCAGGATGACTTCACTAGGTATATCCTGTTAGTGCTTCCTTATCCACTCATTTATTCCAAACATCACAACCATCATTAGTCAAAATAAAGCAACTGACACAAAGTCAGGTATATCTATTTTATTAAAAGTGTGTTTACATTTCGAAATAAATTCGCAAAAGCTTACTATCTATGTAAGGTATGGAATTCTTCAAATCAAAATCATAAGAGGAATTATTAAGCATTCGCAATCATAACCTGAAAATCACATATCTAAATTGAATTACACTCAATGCAAAATTCATTTACTCGCGTATCGTAAAACTTCTATTAACAGCTGCAAAATTTATATTACAAGTTATATCTTCCTACGAATACTCACAAAATATCTTTAAATTCACTTCTCACTTGCCATGTTGCCTCTAACAATGATAATTTTCTCAGCTTCTCATAAGATAATGATAACCAGGCAACTTTGCATCGACGCTACCTTCGAGTTCAATCCCGATATTGTGAACTTTTCGCATTTGAAAGTCACTTGATCACACCTTTTCTCCAATAACTCAACAAAAATACAAGTATCGCATATTTCCTAGATGTTTCAAATAAGGAATTGCTATAATGAAGCGATACAAAGCAAACTCTTTTCACTAATTGATACATGAGATTACGGGTCTCCCTCTTAGTATTAAAAGATTTGCTTTGCGTTACTGGAAAATAACTATAGAATACAATGTAAAAATTGTACATGAAAAATCATATAATTTATTTCTTTTACATCATGCAACTGTTGGCATGTTTAAAAAGATATTAAAATTTACTTTCAAATATTTTGATTTAAATTATAATATGAATTAATTATTTCATTCATAATGGGTTAGTTATTTCCAACTGACAAGCAAATTGTCCTTATTTGGAAATCATAAGTGATTTACTTCTTTTAAAGCAACTCCATTCATTCATTCAACATTCCTATCGCAAATATTATATTCCTCAAAAGAGCCCACGAACATCATTTGCAACGTTGCAATTAACTAAGATAAAATTCATTTCCTTCCATAGCAGATTTGATCATTAGCCAACGATGCATTGAAGCTCGCCAAAGCGACATGCATCCATCTAAGACACATCGGCGGAAAGAAACTTTTGCTCGAAATGCTAAAATCGACATCGCAGCGCCATCTATCCTGCCAATTGGCGTTCACCGTGACACCACTATGTATAGAAACACAATGGTTTCTATACATAGTAGTGGTGTCATCGTAGCGAACATTTTAACTCCACATTGGGGGAACCCATGTTTCTGGTGGCGCACGTATCGCTGGTAAACGTCTGAGGTAGAATATCTTTAGTGAAAATCCAATCCAAGTACAGAAACTTTTAAAGCTGCTTTGAAAGTGGTTATGAGTTTTGAGATATATGATGTACATATATCAACATATTGGCAAATCCCAGCGAATAAATTATGTAGGATGGATGTATGTTCGCTATGCGTTTTGTGTGAAGATTCACCACCGCCATGTAGGGCTAAAGCTAGTCGTAAGATTATTTCATTCTTTGAGATTATAGAAGATTGTAAATAAATGCACATGTTTTCGATTTTGTGTGTCCATTCATAAATTTGGGGTGTGTTCATTTTATGAATGGAAGTGCACAATTTTATTGTGTGAAATATAAGAATTAATACTTTTAAAGAATTTAAAAGATTATAAATCCATTATATACGAATCGAGTTTCTTTATCGCTAAGTGTTCTTTTTATGTGTTTTTCTAAACAATAATAAATATGAAACTAGATTGTTGAGTGTAATCATATTTGTAAACGTTGAATATCTAACTAAGCAAGTATACATATTAGAGTTAGAAGTAGTGATGTTAATAAAATTACAACCATAGGTTTTATTCTTGTCGATTTTAAAGTTATCATTGAATAAATTGCAATGAAAAGACTTTTTGACTCTGACAAACACTTGGAAATAAAAAATTAACACTCAAGTACGATCAGTGAGAAATTCATTTAAATATTTTTCCTAAATTATTGTTACATCAATGTATGTCTTTGCTTTATATGGTATGTCAAGGGATATCAGCTGAATGCTGATTCATGGTTGCAAGGACTGAAATATAATTGCTTTTTTTTAATGTATAATAATGGTACGTAGATTTTTGCACGAAAAATGTATCACTTGGTATCAACAAATTTTGTTGCAGCATTAACCAATTAAACTTTTTAAAGTGTTTTGTCTTACTTAACTTTCAAAATAAAAATCATGTTTTCTTTTCGTGACTTTATTTGATTAATTTTTAGCATCTACGGGTTTCGCTGGTACCACCTGTCTCGTGAATATAATAAACTAATTTACTTAAGAACAAATCATAGTCGTCAAATACGTACACACTGAAAGTTAATTAGAAATGAATTTTTAGTTTCATAAAAGTTATAAAATTAATTCTGAGAAGAGTGATTTTCGTTTTGTCTTCTTCTTTTTAGCCCAACAGCCCCTCTCGGGCCTTCGCTTCCTGCAAATAGCGCCTCCAACTGTCTCAGTCCGTTGACGGCGTCTTCCAATTCCAAAATTTGAGCAGCGATGAACTGTCTTGTTTCCTCCGTTTTCCCACTGGCCTCCGGCCTTCAGTTCTCCCAACGAATACCTTTTAGGGTATCCGTTGTTCATCCATACGATTCATGTGGCCAGCCCATTGCAGCTTCTGCAGTCTTACAATCTTTGAGACCTCCGGTTTGTCAAAAATTTCATACAGCTCATGGTTGGATCGAATTCACCATTGGTCCCCGTCAAGCTTCATTCCAATTATTCGCCTCAAGACCCGTCGCTCGAAGGCGTTCAATATATTTGTGGATGCTTGGGTTAGGGTCCATGTTTCACACCCATAGCATAACACAGGTCTCATCACAGATTTGTATACTTGGAGCTTTGTTCTCCTGTGTATGGAGCTGGTCTTCAAGATCGTCAATACTGAATAAAATATACGTATTTCGTCTCTTTAATTACCCGTTAAGTCTTACTTGTGTTTATTTTCAAGCAATGGTAAATATAATTATTCGTCGAGCATAACTATATTTTGCAATCAGTAAATTGCAAAAAATTAATGATAAAGTCAAATCGATGATAATTGTTACTATGCATTAATTTCAAGCTTGTAATTTCGATGTCAGGAAGGTTTCGAAAATTGTTCTTTCGATGATCTTGTTTTGTAGGGGGCTTATAAAAATTATTTTTTCAACAAAATTGAGAATATCAGTTTGCTCATCCGTGTGCCCATTTTTGCATTACAGCAAGTTTCTCGAGCAACTACAAACGATATAATCGACCTTTCGGACTCGTTTATAAGCAATATGCTAATGAACGTTTTTAATAAAAAAAACAACCTCAGAGGCATTTTGGGAGGCCTGAGTATATAAAATACTTTAAAGGGCTCTACGTAAAAAAAAAGCACGTTTTCCCATACCACTAGGAATAAAGTGCAAGACGTTTTTTTAATGTGGTATCCCCTGTATGCTTTATCCATTTCACAGAACATGCGCTTAAAACTTGTGAGAATCATGGCAAAGTGCAAGACGTGTTTTTAATGTGGTATCCTCTGTAGGCCTTTTCCATTTCACAGAACATGCGTTTAAAACTTGTGAGAATCGTAGTCCCTCCGATGGGCTGATCACAATAAAAAGTTTTGGGTTTAATAAGGCAACTAACATGATCTTCACGATCACGATCACGATTTTATATGCACGTCCGTGAGTTTACGAATAGTGGTGATAACATTATTATCCAATTCACGCACCTTTCGAATAATTCTCCATGAAAAGATTTTACTATATTAATTGATGTCATTTTTCAGCTGGATATTCCTTAAATTTTTAAGATATTGAAACATGTCAAAACAGTTGTATGTTCCTCTACCTTCTCTCGCAAAGTATGAATTTCAGTTGAGGACCTAGGTAAGTATAAGAATCGTCTATTTACTGCGGTCTGATCACAAACCGTTCCTAACACATCGAAGCCGACACTGAGAATATAATTTATGGTTGTTATTATAATAAAAACCAGTAAATTTCCATTTTGGGAGCCAACAATGTACCCAATTCCTTGCTTCAAAATTAGAAGCAGAGTGTTTTATGCTACGTTGTTAAGCCGCCCAAATCACAAAAATCATAAATAATGTCTTCTGCGCAATTACATTCCAGTTCCGTTCTTATTGATATCTCGTCAAAAAGTAAAACATACTGCCCATCTAAACTAGACATTCGTTTGATTTTTTCTCAAGCAGGTCTTTTATAGAATCAACAAAACCAGTTTTTAAGCGAAGATTTGAATACCAGTGCAGAATAGTCCTGACTGAAGGAACACTGAATTCCATGTTTAGAAATTCCCTGTAAAGGGAAGGGGGCCTATAGTAGTATTTCAAGTTAAAAAATTTGCGCATTGATCCAAAGGGGCATCAGGCTTGTGGGAAAGCTGGGAACGTTTTAAAAGCTGAGCCTCTTGGCTTATATCCTTCAACAAATTTCTTGCTTGTTTTTCAACATCCGATTTATTTTTCCTTATTCGGTAATACTTTAGAGAAACAAAACATGCTTTTGGAATTGATTGTTTTTCCTCAGTGCTTTTTGTTAGGCGACGGTCTGGGGATGGAAACTGAGATGGGTGTACGTTTAGTATGCTAGGTCTTGAATGAAGGTTAACATTCCGAAGATGGCTTTCGTCCTTCGGATCTTTTCGCACTTCAAGTGGAGGAAACAACTGAGATGACAGGTTATTTAAATTTAAATCGGCTAAAGTTGGATGAATGAAGCTTTGTTTGGGCTTTTCTCTAAAATGAATGGGATGAGGTTTCTCAAAATATTGTTCTTTGCAATTTCCAACTCAAAACTACACTAAGGATCCATAACATACTCACTATTTGAAAAAACGCTACGAATGACAGGTGTTAGCAATGCATTTTACTTCAATACCTTTCTATGGCCATATTTTCTAATGCAGGGCTTTAAAAATGATCCTCACCCAGAAATTGGGATTTTTTTCAAAAAGTTTGAGTGTGAAATGCCTATACGCTTTAATTAGACATTGGTTCTCTTGTCCTGAGATATTCCAAAATAACTCAAGGAAAAACCAAACGTATGGCCGTGTAGGTGATTCTATATATGGATTTCTATATAAAAAATCTACATAAAAATTTCAAAATGAAATACAATTAAAATTTGATAATTAAGCCTTTCCTTTAATGAATTCACAGTTAAACACTTTCTCACTTCAAATTTAAAGATGTAATGACCCATTTCAGTACATTGCATTTATTCAAAACTTTCTAACGGTGAAGCCTATGAAACATTAGACACCATGAATTTTCCCCTCATTTAGACGCTTTTCATTTAGGCATCTTGGTTGTGGAAAGCGATTTCGAAGGTAGCCAAAATCGTTAGGGTGCTTTATTTTTCTGATTGCGGGTTGTTAAAAATTTGCCATAAATAAGTCTTTCATAGTGCGCGATCGGTTCAACCAGGGGGTGTGGGTTCGATACCCGGTCTGTGTACCAATTTTAGTTTTGTTTTTCCCTTTTATTAGTTGATTGTTTACTTATTTAGAATACATTTTTATGCTTTTGTGTCACAATGGTAGAATTTTCTAAAACGCATCGCAGGATGCCATCCATTATAATCAACAATTTTTGTGCTTGTAACTAGGTTCTCAAAGAAGATTTGATTGTGGAATATATTCCAAAATATCTCGTGAAAACTTAGAATAATGGTTATTCGTAGAATTTAGAATAGGATAGCTCTACTCACTAGATAATGTGTACCCATGATGTCTCGGTCATTTTATTGAATATCGATTATCGGTTGTTTTTAAAAGAATTCTTCGCAGGTCATCAATGGCAAAAACATATCACACTGTACTACGAATGTGAAAAAGTTTTAAAAAAATCTGTGGTTTCAAAAAATGCAGTAAAACGTCCAAAAGTTTCACGGGGTCTCGCCACATCCATTTGCACATATCCCGACGATATAAATTCGCAATTCTGGCCTTTATATGGAATAAGTCATATGGAGTACTACTCTCAATTATTATCATTTTTACTCTTAAGCGTGTTTCCGAGCCAGTTTTGAATTCTTCTTAGAGTTTTCATTTCACAGTCTTTAGCGCTTCTATTGCTTTGTATTTTTTGCGCATTTATTATGTGCACAAGTTCTTATCTAATAACTGAAGAATGTTTCGAATTTCAGAAACTGCTCTAAAACCTGTTTGTAAGATAATTAGGCCATCTTAACTGCTTCTGAACATCTCATTCACATCAAATCCATTTTAAAACAATGCTAATTTGAATTCCTTTATTCTATTTCATTCTTTATTTTAGTGACTTGTCGAAATTATCATCAAATATCATTATTATTTTATACAAAAAAGATGATATTATCATTCTTTTCAACTTTGTTACTAGTAGTTGCCTACTAACTATATTTTCTTTCAATTAGATTCTATTTGATGAGCTATTCCCCTTTAGAAGTGCATCGTACATTTTTTTTGATTCCAACAAAGATTAAAGCAGGATGACTTCGCTAGGTATATTCTGTTCGTGCTTCCTAATCCACTCATTTATTCCAAACATCACAATCATCATTACTCAAAATAAAGAAACTGACACAAAGTCAGGTATATCTTTTTTATTAAATGTGTGTTTACATTTCGAAATTAATTCGCAAAAGCTTACTCTCTATGTAAGGTATGGAATTCTTCAAATCAAAATCATAAGAGGAATTATTAAGCATTCGTAATCATAACCTGAAAATCACATATCTAAATTGAATTACACTCAATGCAAAATTCATTTACTCGCGTATCGTAAAACTTCTATTAACAGCTGCAAAATTTATATTACAAGTTATATCTTCCTACGAATACTCACAAAATATCTTTAAATTTACTTCTCACTTGCCATGTCGCCTCTAACAATGATAATTTTCTCAGCTTCTCATAAGATAATGATAACCAGGCAACTTTGCATCGACGCTACCTTCGAGTTCAATCCCGATATTGTGAACTTTTCGCATTTGAAAGTCACTTGATCACACCTTTTCTCCAATAACTCAACAAAAATACAAGTATCGCATATTTCCTAGATGTTTCAAATAAGGAATTGCTATAATGAAGCGATACAAAGCAAACTCTTTTCACTAATTGATTCATGAGATTACGGGTCTCCCTCTTAGTATTAAAAGATGTGCTTTGCATTACTGGAAAATAACTATAGAATACAATGTAAAAATTGTACATGAAAAATTATATAATTTATTTCTTTTACATCATGCAACGGTTGGCATGTTAAAAAAGATATTAAAATTTACTTTCAAATATTTTGGTTTAAATTATAATATGAATTAATTACTTCATTCATAATGGGTTAGTTATTTCCAACTGACAAGCGAATTGTCCTTATTTGGAAATCATAAGTGATTTACTTTTTTAAAGCAACTCCATTCATTCCTGCAACATTCCTATCGCAAATATTATATTCCTCAAAAGAGCCAACGAACATCATTTGCAACGTTGCAATTAACTAAGATAAAATTCATTTCCTTCCATAGCAGATTTGATCATTAGCCAACGATGCATTGAAGCTCGCCAAAGCGACATGCATCCATCTAAGACACATCGGCGGAAGGAAACTTTTGCTCGAAATGCTAAAATCGACATCGCAGCGCCATCTATCCTGCCAATTGGCGTTCACCGTGACACCACTATGTATAGAAACACAATGGTATAACCATTGTGTTTCTATACATAGTGGTTATACCATTGTGTTTCTATACATAGTGGTGTCACGGTGAACGCCAATTGGCAGGATAGATGGCGCTGCGATGTCGATTTTAGCATTTCGAGCAGAAGTTTCTTTCCGCCGATGTGTCTTAGATGGATGCATGTCGCTTTGGCGAGCTTCAATGCATCGTTGGCTAATGATCAAATCTGCTATGGAAGGAAATGAATTTTATCGTAGTTAATTGCAACGTTGCAAATGATGTTCGTGGGCTCTTTTGAGGAATATAATATTTGCGATAGGAATGTTGAATGAATGAATGGAGTTGCTTTAAAAGAAGTAAATCACTTATGATTTCCAAATAAGGACAATTTGCTTGTCAGTTGGAAATAACTAACCCATTATGAATGAAGTAATTAATTCATGTTATAGTTTAAATCAAAATATTTGAAAGTCAATTGTAATATCTTTTTAAACATGCCAACAAATGCATGATGTTAAAGAAATAAATTATATAATTTTTCATGTACAATTTTTAAATTGTATTCTATAGTTATTTTCCAGTAATGCAAAGCACATATTTTAATACTAAGAGGGAGACCCGCAATCTCATGTATCAATTAGTGAAAAGAGTTTGCTTGTATCGCTTCATTATAGCAATTCCTTATTTGAAACATCTAGGAAATATGCGATACTTGTATTTTTGTTGAGTTATTGGAGAAAAGGTGTGATTAAGTGACTTTCAAATGCGAAAAGTTCACAATATCGGGATTGAACTCGAAGGTAGCGTCGATGCAAAGTTGCCTGGTTATCATTATCTTATGAGAAGCTGAGAAAATTATCATTGTTAGAGGCGACATGGCAAGTGAGAAGTAAATTTAAAGATATTTTGTGAGTATTCGTAGGAAGATATAACTTGTAATATAAATTTTGCAGCTGTTAATAGAAGCTTTACGATACGCGAGTAAATGAATTTTGCATTGAGTGTAATTCAATTTAGATATGTGATTTTCAGGTTATGATTACGAATGCTTAATAATTCCTCTTATGATTTTGATTTGAAGAATTCCATACCTTACATAGATAGTAAGCTTTTGCGAATTAATTTCGAAATGTAAACACACATTTAATAAAAAAGATATACCTGACTTTGTGTCAGTTTCTTTATTTTGAGTAATGATGATTGTGATGTTTGGAATAAATGAGTGGATTAGGAAGCACGAACAGGACATACTTAGCGAAGTCATCCTGCTTTTATCTTTGTTGGAATCAAAGAAAATGTACGATGCACTTCTAAAGGGGAATAGCTCATCAAATAGAATCTAATTGAAAGAAAATATAGTTAGTAGCCAACTACTAGTAACAAAGTTGAAAAGAATGATAATATCATCTTTTTTGTATAAAATAATAATGATATTTGATAATAATTTCGACAAGTCACTAAAATAAAGAATGAAATAGAATAAAGGAATTCAAATTAGCATTGTTTTAAAATGGATTTGATGTGAATCAGATGTTCAGAAGCAGTTAAGATGGCCTAATTATCTTACAAACAGGTTTTAGAGCAATTTCTGAAATTCGAAACATTCTTCAGTTATTAGATAAGCCTTTGTGCACATAATAAATGCGCAAAAAATACAAAGCAATAGAAGCGCTAAAGACTGTGAAATGAAAACTCTAAGAAGAACTCAAAACTGGCTCGGAAACACGCTTAAGAGTAAAAATGATAATAATTGAGAGTAGTACTCCATATGACTTATTCCATATAAAGGCCAGAATTGCGAATTTATATCGTCGGGATATGTGCCCCATATTCGATCGTTCATATCAATACCGCTGCATGTACAGTACTCGTATTAAATGACTTTATTATTTGTTACTCATAATGACTTATCATTCGGTACTCGTAATCATATGTACATTTGTACAAACATACACATGACAGTCATGTGCTTCATTTGTTAGCGTTGAACTTTATGAGTTGAAACTTGATATCTTTCATTTGCACGCACATTCATGGCAAGGTCGTTAGAAGAAATTAATACTGAGAATGCAGTTTTACATGTCTTTCATATGGTGCGTATTTAATCGGATATAAATGTATGGAATGTAATGTAATGTTTATATTAATACTATAGGCGGGGTGCAATATAAGTTTATGCGAATTAAATTTACTCTACTCTTCTTCAGTCTTCTGGTCTTTAACCAGCTCCACCCATAATGTTCTATGTGGTCTAGCAGTCCCTCAAGATCAAGGAGCCCAATCTTTACTCCTTTGTTGGCTTTTGGCGAGTCGCATGCAGATTTTATTCTTTTTACAACATCTTCCGCTTTTTGCATTAGCCTTTCTTCTTCCAGTGGCTGGGCGACGATTGTTCTTGGCAGCCATCTTTCTCTGCTTCCGTTTTCGAGTACAGGACTTCGGCCACAACCATGTCTAGTCACTCCGTATTTTTCCTGCCCTTATCTCTTTGTAGACTTCAGGATGGTTAGTTATTATTTCAGGATATATAACTTTTGTTTCGGTCGCTTCGGTAGCGATTGCAGCAGTAACAATTGAATTTGTGATATTTTTTATATTTTCCTCCACCGCTCGTACATCTGGCATATTCTGCAGAATTTCCTTTTTAGGACGCTCTAGCATTCGCATCATTTTTATTTGCTGTGCCCAAACTCCGGAGGAATCTCATTCTGGACAAGACTATATGTAGGTCTCCGTTTTTTGCCCGGCTTCACTGTCATTGTATTCATAGTCGTTTTTGTCATCGTTAGCACCACTCCCGATATGCTGTTAACATCGTTGCTGCGGCCCTGGTTGCATCATCATTGTTTTTATTTTTGCTTTGTTCTATTGGGTTTTTTATCTTTTTTAATATTTTAATTTGCTCTGGTTTTATTGATTCCCCTCTCAAAGCCACTTTCTCTATTCATGTGTGTATTTGCCGTTTTGGTCCCATGGTTATCTTTGCAGAGCAGAGAGGCCATGCGAGGGTTAGCACAAGAACCTAGGGGGACAAGTGCTCAGAGCTAGATCAGCGCTAATCCAGAGTTCGTCTCAACCAAACCTACACCACCAACCCAATGATGCTAACTTTGAACGTTTTCCGAAGCTTACCAAGGTTTCAACCAAGATGGAGAGGATATGATAGTTGAATTGGGGCCACTCACGCACGAGTGTCACCTCGGCACTACCTTGGAAAGCAGCTAGGTCCAAATCATCATATCCACCAGACCAAAGCATCAATTCCAGTTCGTTGTCCAAAGCGTAGTTCGGATTCAGCCAGGGCCGTTACCTGTCGTCAAAGGAGGGAACTTCACAGTACACCCCATATCACTCCTCAAAGAATGCTTGCCTCTAAGAGTGCTTCCATTGACTGGCATTCCCCCTGCGGGAATTTTTTTCAGGTACGCGGGAGTGGAACTCCCCCAAGAATGCTAGCCTCCAAAAATATTCCTGACAGCCAGCATACTCCCTGCGCATCCTGGCTAACCTTGCTTCTATTTCCATTACGGGTTGTGTCTTGACAAAAGCTCTGTCAGAAGTTGTCGTAAATTGTTCGTTGATTATGTTACTATCCGTCTTTCTATGCTATCTTTTGAAGCTGCGGAGTGCTCTGCAGCTGGAAGGGGGACTGATAAAACTATGGAAAACCAAATTAACTTTTCCTCTGCAAGAATAATGAAACAATAAAAAACAACAAACGGCCACCAATCGCGAGTCAACTCCTTAAAATTGTCGTATAATCCTATAAAAATACTTTTTTTTAAATCAATTACTGTCACGTTCACCACTATTTTTGTTCTCGTAGATTATTGTTATAAAATAGAAAAAAATAATTCACCAAAAAAGAAACGGTTTGTCTGGCCACGAAATAAATTATTTCTGATAGAAAGCAAAGAATGGTTTCTTTAGCACTACCACAACTGTTGATGGACTCTATATTATATCGTTCGTTTAATGTCAGAATTCAATTTTCATTATCTTTCACTTATTCCAAATTGAAAATTCACTTCCTGAATCTTACACCAAGACTTTTTCGCATGAATTCCACTCCAAAAACTTTCCCTGAAACCGCAAATGAAATATTCTTTCTCTGCAAGCCAAAAATCGACTCTTTTTTCCACGATCGCCAACAACCATCCACTTTTTTCCAAGTCAAATACTGACCACCCTAAATCCAAGAACTCAATCCCGCCATCCTTTCATCTTCAATTACTGCTGCCGTATCCGGGTAACGTAATCGGAGTTCATTACACTTCGATTCCGCCACCCACACACCTTTTTCGTATCGACAAACGCAACAATTTTCATTTAGCATATATGGCAATTTGCATAACCATGAAAGCATTTCATTAGATGCAAATTATTATATACATACGGAAACAATTGCTTTTGCCGATACTCCAAAAAGAGTGCTTTCCTGCGCTCGGGGAACTTGAACCCAGAATCCACGACGCTATCAACGGAGCCACCTTCATCTTTCTTGATGGGTATGAAATTGAAGTTTGTTAGCAAGGAAACGTGAATAAATTTTTTGTTAACCTGAAAAATAAAATTTGTTAGTGGGAACTAAAGAATACAATTAGTTAGTATGAAGGAAGGAATTAGGTTTTGCTAGGGAAAATGTATAGAATGAAATTTTGTTAATGGGAAGTAATGAATGGAGTGTTGTTAGTGGGAAAACTAGAATTGTTATTGCATTACTATTTTGTTTTTTTTTTTGTAATTGAAAATAGGATAGGCAATGGGTAAAATGTTAATAAAAATAAATATATATACAGAGGAAAAGGTATGAGTGCACAAGGAAAGTGAAGATGTTACGGCGGCAATTTGAAGTTGCGAATGAGAGAAAGCCAGTACGCTGGGATTCGCAACAATCGTGGGGACGACCCAGACCCTGGGTGTCTCATTCAGCCGGGAAAACAAGGAATGTCGGTAGCGGTAATCATGAGTTGGCTCAGATGTCCTTAGCGTAAAAGGTACCAAGCAGCCTACTGGATTCATCCTCAAGTTCATAAGAAACTTGCCCAGTATGGCGGTGAACCATCGCAGGAAAAAATGGTCGTGGAGCATATTTAGCCGCAAAATGATCGGCTGCATTGCTTACGGTGAAATTTCACGTGAAATCTTTCTGACCCTGGAGTAGCTCACGGGGGCGAGTCCGAAGTTTGTAACATTGAGCTCCCTTGTGATATGCTTCTTCCAGCTTTGCTCGGACGCAGGCTTGTACGGCTCGCAGACGATCACTTTTCACACCGAACTGTACTTCTCCATTCTCAAAAGCATTCAAGCTTCTAAGGAGGGCGTACTCAGAGCCATGCTGGATTGGATGGTATCCAAACATGAGGAAGTAGGGCGAATATCCCGTGGACTCATGAATCACCTTGAGGAAGGCAAAACACAATTCCGGAAGATTCTCGTCCCATCTGCTATGATCGGACCCTATGTACGCTCTGATTGCGTTCAATGTCGACTGGTTTGACCTCTCCGAGGCATTAACTTGCATTGAATGGTATGGAGTAAAGCAGCGCTGCACCCTATAATCGCTCATAAGCTTAACGAATACCTTGGAGACAAATTGCGCACCGTTGTCCGAGTGAAACCATTCGGGAACTCCAAGGGTCAAAAAAATTGCGTGCTCCAAGTATCGCACCGCTGATTCCGCAGTGGCTTTAGCCGTGGGCTTGAGCCATTTAAATTTGCTATAATGGTCCAGGACCACAAAAAATTGAGTATTCCCTGATTTTGAACGGAGGTATGGACCCAAGAAGTCCACAAACAGGCGCTGCATAGGTCTCGCCGAGTCTCGTAGTGCGTCCATAGGAGGTCTCAAAGTGGAATTTGAAGGCTTAACCTGCTTGCATATTGAACAGCTCTGGATGTGCTGAATAACATCTTGAAGCAAACGAGCCCAATAATAATCCCTTGGCAAGACTTCGATTGTCTTACGAGTTCCACAATGAGAGCCCCGGAGGTCGTCATGAGCTCGTACTATAAGAGCCGGTTAGTGCTCCTCAGGAATCCATAATTTCGTCCGGAGAATATCTGAAGTTATCGTTACAGGAGAACCAGTACTGATGTACACTCGGCCATCAGCAAGATGCAGATTCTGAAACTTATCAGGTTGCTTCAGGATTTGCTTCTTCAGATGTTCGTACTCAGGCTCCTGAAACGCAGACTATCAATATGTTTGTGCTAAGAGAGGCAAGCAATGAGCGAAGCCACCCACTCGTCCTGCGAGCAAGATCTTGATAACGCACCCGGTATAACGTTAAGAGCACCTTTCCGGTATTCAATTTGGAAATTGAACCCTTGTAATTTTAGACTCCGGCGAGCCAATCAACCAGAAATGTCCGACTACTGCATCAGCCATTTAAGACTGGCATGGTCAGTTATGAAACTAAAGGGCAACCCTTCAATATGTGCCCTGAATCTCTTTACGTTCTGCACCGCAGCTAAGCATTCCAATTCAGTAATGCTATAGTTACGTTGCGCAGCGTTGGGCCTCATGGACATATATGCCATTGGATGTTTTCACCTTTGCCATCTTTCTGAAATAAAGCACTTCTAGTACCCACCGTACTTGCCTCACACTGGATATAAAAGTGCTTCGAAAAGTCGGAGTTAGCCAGGACTGGAGCAGAAATCAACAATTGCTTCACTTTATTGAAGGCACTATTGGCGGTAGCAGACCACTTGAAGGGGCGTTTGTCTTTTAGCAAATCCGTTAGAGGCGCTGTAATCGAAGCGAAGTTTGGAATAAAAGGCCTGTACCATCCAGTCATGCCCATGAATCGTCTCACGCCTTTGGCCATTCGGGGTTCAGGATAGGAGACTTCACATGAAACCTTCTCCGGGGTGGTGCGCAGGATACCATCACTTACTACAAAGCCAAGATATTTGAATTCTTTCTTGACGAACTTGCTTTTTTCAACATTGATGGTCAAGTTTGCGTCCCTGAGCAGTTTAGCAATGGTACTCAGGAGCACCAAGTGCTCATCAAATGTTGAACTCGTAACAAGCAGGTCATCTAGGTAAACAAATACTTTGTCAGCCCACACATCGTTTGGAGAGCATTACATAAACTAAACGGCATGACCTTGAAATGGAACAAGGGCCTGCCAGGGACAGTAAAAGCCATTTTCTCCTTACTTGCCTCATCTAACGGTATTTACCAAAAGGCATCTTTCAGGCCCAAACTGGTACTCTGCAACCGTGCCAAAAGATCTTCAATCAGCGGCAATGGATAGGCATCCTTAACGGTCACCTTTTTGAGGCGTCTAGCATCAAGATACAAATGCACCTTGCCGGGTTTTCTGACGAGGGTCACAGGAGAGATCCACGAACTCTGACTTTCCTCTATTACCCTCAAGGATAATATACGATCAAGTTCGTCATTCAACAGTTTCTGTATAATGGGTTACACAGCATAATGCCACTGCTGAATTCGTCGAGCAGAACCAGTGTCGATGTGATCAGACACGAGACTGGTCCTACCCAAGCCTTTTTCATTATACGTTGGAAACTTTTGTTAGACGAGGTCCAGTCGTTGCTGATCTTTTGGAGACCAAAGATGAAATTCAGGTTCCGAGGCTGCTTCGATAGCGTTGACCTGGATTGGTGCTATTTTGAAGAGATCCCAGAAGTCAATTGCAAGATACACTGCGTGCGTCAAGGAAGGAACAACCAGGAATCTCATCAGTTGAGTGTTGTTATTAAATCGCACCAATGTGGTGACATATCCGAGAGCTGGATCTTTGTGCCCTGATGCAATCTGAACATGAGCATGCATGGCATACATATGCAAACCCAAGTCCAACAGTAGGCTTGAGGCTCCGGCTCCGAGGATACTGACACTTGCTCCACTATCAAGCAACCCCGTCAACTTGTGACTCTTGACAAAAATCTCTGCACAGGGCCTATTGTCGCCAGAAGTTGCAACAATTGACTCCACACAAGCACGCTTCAAGAAACGCCTGGTGAAGAAATATCTTCAGGATCTTCGAAAGCAATCCCGAAAAGGTCGTGCTCTAAAACTAGCGGGTGACTCACCCGCCTGCCATTACTTTCGAAGTAGTCCGGTTATCTGCTTGAGATATTAGCAATGCTAATGGGGACTCATGGTGACGCATGTCGGTACTATTACCACATAAATCTTTCATTCCATTAGGATGGATGTTCATCAGCAGACAAGATTCCAAACTAGCCGGTAACCGATCAGGTGGTCTCATCGAATTAAGCTTATTAGGCTGAACTGAAGGTCGACCATCCTCGATTTCCAGCTCACGCCAAGTGTCCTCAATCCAGCAACACCTCCAGACTAGCTCACGGGTGGTCAAGAACTCATATCCAGCTAAGTGTTCATGCAACCGGAAACTCATATTTTTCAAAACTAGGTCTTGCAGGTCCATGTACCTGATCAGAGTTCTGAGTTGAAGAGCCATAGCCTCAAGGGATTCATAAAATTTGATGGATGGTTCATTGAATTCCTGCTTGCGGACGAACATATTTTTCCAAATATGAGCGTCATCAAACCGAGATCCAAATCGTTCCATGAACTTCACTTTAAGCTACGTCCAACTCAAGTCTCTATGCAGGTCACGTATATGCCAGTGCTAGTTTTCGGCAGATCCCTGCAGGGATACATGAAAATCTCAGATGAGTTCACGCTCTGAGAGACCATAATCTCTTGCCATAATTATAACACGAAACACAAATCGACGTACGTCCAAACCATTCGAGCCACCATCGAACTTAAAACCCCATTTGATAATTGGTATAACCGTTCGATGAGTCTCAACTGTCTGATTACCATCCTGGAACGAAAGCTGCGACTGAGGATCTGGCAAATCTTCGGAGGAGCGCAGTGAACAGCGAATGAAGTTATCATGTTCATATCGGGTGTACGGAAACATGGTGAAAACCCTAAAATAAAAGTATAAATTAGCCTAGAATTCTTAATCTAGCTAAAGCTCACTAAGTTTACAAAAAAAATTTACTCAAAACGAATTGCTAACTAACCCGAAATCCAAACTCAATAACGTAAACAAAAACTTAATCAAAACTAAAACCAATCATAAAATAAACTATCCTAAATATCCAATAACTTATCAAAACTCTAGTAAAATATAACTAATCTAAATGAAAACCCTAATTAAAGCCCAATAACATAGAATTGAGCCAAATCTAAACTCAAAACTTTAAATCAAAAACATTACCAAAATAGAAACTAACGAAATAATTAACTGAAGTAAAATTACAACCTAAATACCCAAAACAAGTCTATAAATGAAAGAAATATCAACAGGTGAAAGACAGTTAAAATTTTTATGGTTTCCGAAATTTATTGAAATTCATTTCTCAAAAATGATCCCCCCTAGGAGTGAAAGGAAAAGGAAGGGTGGTTAAATGGGGTGAAGGTTAAAGTTTGCACACAATAAGAGCAGACAAACCACAATAGTGCCTGTTATAGTTATGGAACTTGAACGTGGACTCCGCTCAAATTGTCACCACAAAGGGCCGACTACGAGACCATTATGAAACACTACGGACTTCATAATGGCTCGGACAAGAGCCGCACAAATCCCAAAGCTAGCACCAGAAAGATGATGGAAGGGCCGAAAGCGTTGGCTAATTCCATGTGTTGGATCCAAGTACAACTATCCCGTCCAGGGAGATATAACCAACGACTTGAAATTCGGTTGATCCCAACCACCATCTACATTGCCACAGCTTGACCGCTGTCATAGCCGGTGGAGACTGTTAAACACAAAATTCAGCACGGTTGGCGCCACTACAACTGCGGTGAACCCCGTGATCAATAATTTATAAATTAAAATTAAACTCAAAACGAAACCCAAAACAGTCCATGAAATCATGAATAAACTAGAAATTCATAGTTTGAAACATCACCAAACTATTAAATCCAAGATTATAACTATAAGCGTTGCAAAAAAAAGAAAAACAAATTCCATAGAGTGCACAAACCACTCCTCAAGTTAGGCACTCCAGGTACTCAGCCTAACAAATCTAAAATTGTAAAATCTAAACTATAATAAAAACAATCAAAATCAAGCTGAAACCATTAGTAAACCGAGCTTGGGCGCTATCTGTTGCAACCGTGGAAGTCACCGCAATTGCAGACATTATGTTTCAGCGGAGGGGTGTGTAGCCCGGGGTGGCATACTGAGGCTAGCTAGAGCTCTGTCATGTCGTGGGACTTCCGGGACACCCTCTGCTCGTGCTGAGTGACTTTACATAAAATAACACGAAAGGAAAGGACGGGAAAGGGGGAGGTCATTTTAAGAAATGAAAATCTAGTATTATTAGTGTTTCATGGCCGTTTTTGATTTAAAAATTTTAATTGTGCTCTAATAATAACGCTTCTATCAAGTATGGAACAAAAGAATAATAATTACTGATGAATACACATTAAATTTTGTGTATTAATTTAAACCACCTCTTTGATGAAATTAGTTCAAAGTAATTTAGTTACAAAAAATTTATAAAAATCGCCAAAAGAGGAAACTAAATTCAATTTCTCACAGATAGATCAGAAAAATAAATGATTACCCACCCTTTCTTTTCAAGCTGCGGAGCGCTCTGCAACTGGAAGGGGGGACTGATAAAACTTTGGAAAACCAAATTAACTTTTCTTCTGCAAGAATAATGAAACAATAAAAAACAACAAACAGCCATAAATCGCGTGTCAACTCCTTAAAGTTGTCATATAATCCGATAAAAATTGTTTTTTAAATCAATTACTGTCACTTTCACCTCTTTTTGTTTGTTCTCGTAGATTATTTTTTGAAATAGAAAAAAAACACCAAAAAAAGAAACGGTTCGTCTGGCTACGAAATAAATTACTTATGATAGAAAACAAAGACTGGTTTTTTCAGCACTACCACAATTGTTGATGGACTCTATATTATATCGTTTGTTTAATGTCAGAATCACTAGTTCATCACATCACACTTTTCTTTTTTTTTCACTTTATTTGTTTCAAGTCGTCTCACACTATTCCCTTCTGCATTTTATTTTTATAAAATTCAATTTTCATTATCTTTCGCTTATCTCCTCATAAAAACTCTTTGCTTTCACCCTCCACTATCATTAACCACCGCTTCCCTCAAAGCCAAAAATTGACCGAAAAACAAGGAAAACTTCTATCCCAAACTCCAAAATCAAAAATTTCTTTTCCCTGAATTGAAAATTCACTTCCTGAATCTTACACCAAGACCTTTTCGCACGAATTCTACTCCAAAAACTTTCCCCGAAACCGCAAATGAACTATTTTTTCTCTGTAAGCCAAAAATCGACTCTTTTTTCCACGACCGCCAACAACCATCCACTTTTTTCCAAGTCAAATACTTACCGCCCTAAATCCAAGAATTCAATCCCACCATCCTTTTACCTTCAATTACCGCTGCCGTATCCGGGTAACGTAATCGGAGTTCATTACAATTCGATTCCGCCACCCACACACCTTTTTCGTATCGACAAACGCAACAATTTTCATTTAGCGTATATGGCAATTTGCATAACCATGAAAGCATTTCATTAGATGCAAATTATTATATACATACGGAAACAATTGCTTTTGCCGATACTCCAAAAAAAAGTGCTTTCCTGCGCTCGGGGAACTTGAACCCAGGGTCCCAGCGGACCCCCGGTTGAGAATCCATGACGCTATCAACGAAGCCACCTTTTGTTGATTTCCCATTCATCTAATAAGCAACTTCAACTATGCATCTTTCTTGATGGGTATGAAATTGAAGTTTGTTAGCAGAGAAACGTGAATAAATTTTTTGTTAACCTGAAAAATAAAATTTGTTAGTAGAAACTAATGAATACAATTAGTTAGTATGAAGGAAGGAATTAAGTTTTGCTAGGGAAAATGTATAGAATGAAATTTTTTTAATGGGAAGTAATGAATGGAATGTTGTTAGTGGGAAAACTAGAATTATTATTGCATTACTATTTTATTTTATTTTTTTTGTAATTAAAAAGAGGATAAAAGGGTATGATTGAGATTATGGGGAGTTAAAAATTATAGGGAAATTGGTAAAATGTTAATAAAAATAAATATATACACTTGCCTTTGTGTATGAGTGCACAAGGAAAGTGAAGATGTTACGGCGGCAATTTAAAGTTGTGAATGGGAGAAAGCCGGTACGCCAGAATTTGCAACAAAATCTAGCCAGTCGACTAAAAGTAATTCTGTATTAATAGTTTCATAGTTGCCTTTAAAAAAGTTAAATTTTGGAGTAGCATGAGGTTTGTTAAATTTAGTTTCATCGACTATAAGATCTATAGATAAAGGAGGATGATGCTGATCAGGAGGAACATACGAATGTACGGCTTGAGAAGTAGACAAGTAGCTAACTGGAACATTCCATAGAATAAAGTCAAGGAGACGTCCATTACGATTGCGGATATGATCAAATCAAGAAAAGGAGCAATGAGATAGTAAAGATGACAGGGTTATAGAAAAAAGATCGACTGACGTGATGGAAGGAGTAGAATGATTCTTTCAGTCTATGTATGGTAAGTATAAATCCCCACAAACCAATATTTTTGCGTGATTTATGCGAGCAAATTCGTGTATTTAGGTGCCAAAATAACGAGAACCGGTAAAGAAAAAGACTAAATATGCCGAGAAATACAGCTCGTAAGTAAAACATTTTATTCAGTTTTGACGATCTTGAAGCCCAGCTGTACACACAGGAAAACAAAGCTCCAAACATACAAATCTGTAACTAGACCTATGCTATGCCATGGGTGGTAAGCTTGAACCATAACTCAAGCCAACTTTCAAGCATCGGGTCCGGAGGTGAATGATCGGAGTGAAGCTAGACGGGGACCAATCGTGAACTCGATACAACCATAAGCTGTTTGAAACTTGTAAGACTGCGGAAGCTGTGATGGGCTGGCCAAATGAATCTTATGGGTGAACAACAGATACTCAGAAAGGTATTTGTTGGGAGAACTGAAGAGCGAAGTCCAGTGGGGGAACGGAGGAAACACTGAGGTTGTGCCCAAGATTCAGTCTTGGATCAGCATCCTAGCAAAGAATACAGTGTGCCTCCCTTGTACACTTTTTTTGCAGTCTAGGAGCTCCTATAGTTCTAAGACCCCATTTTTTGTACCTTTGCAGATTTTTGGTAGGTCACATGCAGAGTTTTTTCTTTTAAGAACATCTCCTACTTTTTAAATAAGTCTTTCTTTGTGACTTCGCTGGATAGCAATTGTACTTTGCGACATCCTTTCTTGGTGGAGGTTATTGGTTTTCATTTCCAAGTACAATACTTCAGCCATATTTGTCTGGTCATTTTTTTCCTTTCCTGCCATGATCACTTTATGGACTTCAGGATAATTTGCTATGATTTCATCATTCAAGATCCTTGCCTCGCACTTTGGCATCGATTGGAGCACTGACCATCAAATTCTCAATGTTCTCTATGTTTTCCCCCGCCGCTTGAATATCTGGTGCATACTGCACAGTTTCCCACTCTTCCTCTTTAAAATGTTCTGGCGTTTGCATCTTTTTTTGCTTCACCCGGACACGGCAGGAATTTCAGTCGGGACAAGATCATCTGTGAATCTGTATTTTTCATCCGTCTTCACTGTCGTTGTATTCGTCATCGTTGACACCGCTTTCGATATGATGCGAACATTGCGGGTGCAGCCACTGATTGCGTCGTCATTTTTGTTATTAGCAATTAATTTTCTTTGATTTATTTATCTTTTTTTAGAGTTTCTAGTTGAAATTGCTCCAGTTTAATTTGGCCCCCCATCGAAACCGTTATCTCAGATTACGTATGTAGTTACCGTTTTGGCCCTACAGCTACCTTCGCAGAGCAGGGTGACCACGCGAGGGTTAGCACAAGTCCTTTTGGAGACCAATGCTAATCGCCAGCCTATCTCAAATGAACCTACACCACCAGCCCAATGGTGCGGACTTCAAACCCACTCTGAGGCCTGCCAAGGTTTACGCACGAATGTTACCACAGCGGTACCATGCAAAACAACTAGGTCCAAATCAACATATCCGCCAGCCCAAAGCATCAATTCCAGTACGTTGTCCGAAGCGTGGTCAAAATTCAGCCAGGGTCGTTACCTGCTATCTCAAGAGGAACCTCATGGTAACCTCCATATCCTCGGGTCCATAGGAGTAGCACTCCCTAGAGAATGCTAGCCCCCAAAAGTATTTCCGTCCGCCGGTGGTGATGCCCCCATGTATTATGAACGGGCGAAAAAGACTCCCCGCCTATCATTTAGCGCTGTTTAGCGCCAGCAAATGACAGCCAAATGCTATCAACGAGCAAATGAAACTCCCGTCTACCGTTAACGCTGATAAGTGCCAGCAAATGACGTCCATGTACGCCGCGGCCGATGATCAACACCGTGTTGCTCTTTAGCACTGATAATCTTCAGCATGTGGATGACGCGGTACACTTCAGCGATAGAGCACAAGCGAGAAGTTCTATGTATGAGCGAGTTAAGGGAGCTTATAGCGAATAAATGAAAAAGCTTTTGCCGGCCAACTGAGAGTTGTGGCAAATATTGAGGCAAAAGCTTTCCTCGCTCAAGTGCGAAGACATTCTCCCTAAGCTGGCTGCGATAATATCGTTTAATGTCTCTCAGCATCAACCATTAAATTTGTCTTATTTATAAGGAGAAGTTCCTGTTAATGAGAGCGCATGTAATCACCGCTTCACTGATTTTTCCCGTGAATTAGAAATAAAGCTCGGGTTTAATTAATAATTCAAAGTGCTTGGAGGAACTTTTGTTGTGGAGTCGATCATCGCACGTGATAAACTGCGACAACAACGGCCATTTTTTTTAAAGATAAAATAGATCAAAGCAATCACGACTGGAGCGCAATTGCAATCGGGAATTCGTTAAATAGCGAGCTGCAAGATAGCCCCCGTCACTGTCCCTGAGGTAGCAATCACTCCTGCAGTGCGATTGGGAATCCATTTAATGGTGAGGTGTTGGCTAAAGCCGCGAATCTCTGTCGACTTTCTAGCACTTAGCGCTGAATAGTCACTGGTACTAACATAATCCTTTTTTACAAACCAGCAACAAGATAGCCACCTTCACTGCCCCCGAGGAAGCGGTCCCTGCGGAAACAATCTGTGGAAGAGGATCATCACCTTCATACTCCGGAGGTCCCAAGTGCCAACGCCAGCTCGCCAGGATTCCGGTCTACCAGCTAACAACCAGTACAGCGAGGTCCCACAGCACCATTTTACTCCGACGTCCGGCACCACCCAGAATTCTGGAACAGGCGCTGCAAGTGGAGCCTCAAGCAGGACCCTTACCTATCATCATACAGGAGTACCTCGCCAGGCAGAAGGCAACCCTTGGACAGTGAAAGCCGCACCAGCAAGCAGCAATGACAGCGTGGAAGACGCAGAAAATGTAAACGGAAGGACCTCTATGAGCTACAACGTCTTGCTCACCTCTCCTTGACAGCAGCAGAGTAGACCCTTTTCCGGAGGTGGGTTAAGGAGCGGATTCAGGCAAAGGAACAAGAGTGGTTCAATAATTACTGGACCCAATAGCCTTCAAATAAATTCAGCCATTTCAAACTTTAACTGAATGTGTGTTTCTATATTTAAGAGGACAGAGTAGTTGAATTATTTCAGGTGCATGGATCGAGTGAGGATTAGGTAGGTTAGTGCAGGGTGCTCCGGAAGTGGTCGGCAGGAACCTGGCTAATTTTATAACATTGGCACAGCCAATTTAGACTCAAAACAGCTTTGAATGGCAACTTGCTGTAGGGTGGCCAATATTTATGCATACTAATTTGGTGAATTTAATGGAATTGGAGCGTTTTCTTTACATTTTTAATATAAAAGCACTCGTCCACGCAGCTTTGTAATTCGTATCCTCTTGGATTTGTAACAAACACAATTCAGTTAGCACTAGAGGTACCATAGGTCATGCAAACGGAAGAAAGTCAGGTACTGTAGGCTAGAAATCCATTGTTATTTATCGTTAACACGCACGGAAGAATGATAAGAGTCAATCAGCAGGAGGGATTCACCAGTCAACTTCGCAAGAAATTAGCGGGCTTGTGTTGCATAGCGACAAGACACTTTAAGCTTCAAAAAGTAAGTCTGGGTCTTCTTGTGTCACGTTGGATGCGCAGGTGATGCGATAACTCGAACGCATTGAATCAGACTCAGTTCTCAAGTTAACTAATACAATTGATTATTTGCATGTACATAGTTTAGAGTGAATTAACCAGTTCTGTGAACAAACAAAACAATTTAAAAAAGAGATTAAACATTTCAGTGGGGTCTCGCTAAGCTCGACCAGTTTTTTTCGATTTATCATAATTGTTGAAAACCCTAATTACGTCTCACGATTAGAATTTATCATTTGGGGTGACCACATCTTTCAACGCTTCTATTAATCTAACCAACTCCTTAAATTCTGTTTATATGATTGATAAACAGCCGGAAGTTAAAATTCATCTAGTGAATATGGCCGACTATGCAAGAGTAGCAAAGTTGATGGGACAGATGATCGCTGTATTTTCAGGAGCTCCAAGCTCCACAGTGGTTTTGGAACTACAGACCTTTCTTGGATACAGTAAGCAAGTTTGGAAGTGCTTAAATAGTCAGGAGTAAGTGGCTTTTATGCAGATTTTCCTGACTCGACTTCGAGGAGAAGCATATCAGCTAATATCATCTAGTTTTCCATCAACCTGTAAGGCAGTTGAGGACACTTTTTAACCGGGTATTTTTGCCGAGGAAAACTTATTAGGAATTGGTAACTGGGCTAATAACAGCTAAACAAAGCCCCACAGAGACAGTACTGGCCTACACATCACGACTGAGGCAAATTCTGAAGAGACGTCAGGAGGCTGCAATCATTAAATATGGTCCAGAGGTAGGTAAATTTGCGAATATACAGCTGGAGGATTTCGCGAAGAACTTCTTCAAGAGTGGGGTCAGTATGTTCAACCCACTTTCAGTACTTGAATATCTAACCAACATGCTTTTACACCTCAGCAAGTCAGTTTCACACCTAATCCGTCCACCGTACATTTTCAGTCACAGGTAGTATAGCATCTGATCCGAGATCTGGATTGAAGTCACCTAAATTTACAAAGAGTCCGATGATCACTTGTAATTCCGTTATAAACGTGGCCATACTTATACAGACTTCTATAGCCGCAAGAATACTCCTTACTTCCTGACATGTAAAGAGTACAGCCATGACGAGAATGATTGCAAGGCAAAGCCGACTGCAATACCAGTTATTAATGATGGCCCAGGAGTCTATAGTATCCAAGTCAGATGTGATTTTTGTGGTCGGAGAGTTCATGGTATAGACGCATGTTTTTAGAAGGAAAGTTGGGAAACTAGGCAACAGGGAAACATGATGCAGTCGAGTCTAAAATTCCTAGCTTGACTCCAGTAAATACTGTACAACAAAAGAGCCAAGTCCACGGAGGCAAGGTCGAGCACAGGGTAACCCAGAAAGTCACCGTAGGGTAAGACAAAATAAGTGATATTTACGGAGAACCAAGTCTTGTTACGGCTTCTCTGTGATTAGATATTAGGAAACAGGAAGAAATATAATTTACTATTGACACAGGTGGAGAGGTGAGCATAAGTAGTAAATCAGCAATACAAGATACATGCCCGATAGATTCTACTTACAAGCATGCTTTAGTGGGTCCGTTTGGGGAAGGAGAAACTCTTGGCACTACGGAGGGCAATTTTGAGCTCCTTACGGAACTTCTCTATACTTTTCAACTAGTCAAAAAAAGAATTGTAATGTGGAAGGCCCCACCTAAGTGCTAGTGTTTCCTCGAACGGAAGCAAGTAACACTGAATTCAGGTTCCCTCTGGAGTCCCAAAGAGATGCAGTGGGATTGCCTTAGGCTTCGGTTAAGCTGCCAAATGGTGCTGAAGCGTTGCTCATAGGGCAAACGTGAAGCGCGGCGTCATTATCAAGCCAAACTGAGAATGTGAACTACAACTCTAGCGAAGGGCCAAACATAGGCCAAATCGGTTCCAATGGAACTTATCAAGTTATTTTAAAGAAGTTCATGACATTATTGCTACGTCACAACATCTAGTGGAGGTTTCAATCTAGCTGGGCCAAGACATACATAAGCTTGATAGTGGATGGCGTTTTTCTAGCTAATGTCCTGTAATAGGCATAATAAATTTGAGTGAGCTACTGATCATACTTGAGCGATTTGATTTAGATTTCGAGAGATTGGATGAATATTTGATAGACAATCTAAAGACTACGAATAAGAAGGTGTTGCCCTAGCAAACTTCTTGCATTGATTTCCCGGAAAAACATATAGGCAGTATATTGACAACTGCCGAAGGGTCACAATTGATTGAAAATTGTCGGTCAGGGAACGAGCCTGAATCAATGAACTAGGACCTGCAAACCAACATTATACGCAATGCATTATTGAAACAAGAGCTTACGCTTTATGAGCATATCAACTCCGAGGAAAGGGTTGCTATTAATCAGCTATGAGAAGAGTTTAGTGACATATTTTCCCGGCCAGGGGATAAGTTAAGTCACACGGAGACTATCACACACGAGATACTGTTGGTGACAGACCAAGCACCCATAAATCAGACAATGTACCGTTTGAGTCAACCCCAGAAGGACGTTATTAACGAGCAGCTCAAGGTGATGCTAGACAATGACAAAGTCCATCCAAGCAAAAGCCTCTGGAACTCCCCCCTCCTGGTTGTGGAGGGGGGAGTTCCAGAGGAAAGTGGTCGTTAACTTCACGAAACTGATTAAGAAGATATTCTGGACCAGTTACGGCATTCACCGTATTTTGGCACGTTAGATTTGGCCAGCCGATATCACCAGGTCCTAGTGAAACCAAAAGAATGTTTTTATGGACACTATGAGTTCAAATGGATGCCTTTTGGTTTGAAGGAGGTGCCAGCCACTTTTCAAAGACTAATGAATTACTTACTTAAGGTTTACAAGGTTTTGATTATTTTGTGTACCTGGATGATATAGTGGTTTATGAGAAAAACTTGGGAAATCATATCGATAAGCTACGGAAAATTTTTGTCACATTGACATTGCACAACTCAAAGCTTCAACCAGAGAAATACTAGTTCTTACGACCCGAAGTGGTATATTTAGGGCACATTTGTCCCCAAACGGAGGCGCGGCTAAATCCGAGTAAGACTAGCTGTGTGCTTAATTTCCCGCCCCCACAACTGTGCATAGGCTGTAGTCCTTCTTAGAGCTAGTCAATTATTATTTTTCGAAAAAAGCGAATTTATTGTGGAAAAATGTTCGCTTTATATGTATAGATGAGTGTATGGAGGCGTTTCAGCTCCTAAAGAATTCGTTAATAGAACCATCATAGCTGGCATATCCTGATTTTTGCAGCCATTTAGTCTTACCATGGATTCAAATAACGGGGCCCTGGGGGCCGTTTTATCCCAAGGAGAAATTGGCAAAGACCACCCCATAGCCTATGCAGGTTGAACCCTGAACAAGGTGGATCGGAATTACTTCACAATTGAGAAGGAACTACTTGCGATGTTTTGGGCTGCCAAAAACTTCAGGTGTTATTTGCAGGGACGACGTTTTGCCATCCACACGGATCATAAACCTCTAAAGGGGGTGTTTAACGTAAAGAATCCTACTACTGGTTGGTAAGTTTCACCATTAGTTGTCGGAATTCGATTACCGCATTGCGTACAAGCCAGGCAAGTACAATACCAATGCCTATGCCTTGAGATGGATTCCCCGGGAAAATATGTTAGGGCGTGCAAGAAGTGCCAAGTTATAAAGGCTTCTTCTCAACATCGCATGCCAATGGTTATCACTGACATAGTAGAGAGGGCATTTAATAAAGTATATTTGGACATTGTGGAGCCTCTCATTGAGACAACTACCAGGAATAAATACATTTTGACCTTACAGGACAACTTGATGAAATTTGTAGATTTGTACCGAATACTGAGACAAAGACAATAGCCAAATTGTTCATTGACGAGTTTATTGCTAGGTATAGAGCACCCAAATATCGAGTGGCAGATCAAGGGGCTAATTTTATAGGTAAACTGTTCAAGCAAGTCTGTATGCTATTAAACATAAAGAAAATTCAAACTACTGCCTACCACCCACAGTCTGATGGAGCTTTTGAACAAGCTCATAGGCCTCTTATTGAATATTTGAGGTCGATGGTGGATGATAATCCACAGGTCTGGTATCAATTCCTACATACAGCTGCGTTTGTGTACAATAACAGTGAACATGACAGTACAAAACTTACCCCCATGGACTGCCTTTGTGGCTTCACAGCGGACGACCCATTGAACCTAAGAAGGGAACCAGTCCCTCTTTATAACCATGAAAACTCTTATCTGTTTTTAAGGCACAAGCTACAAAAGATGTACACCTTGGCACGTCAAAATATATTTGAAAGTAAACTAAAATTCAAAGTCTATTACGATGGCAAGACCAAACGCGTCACGTGTCATATAGGGGATGATGAATTACTAGAAAATGAGAACCGTAAACACAAGCTCCTATAGGGATGGGTTGGGCAATATGAGGTTAAAATCGTTACTTCTCCCGTGAATACTTATTGCGATAGGGCAAAATTGGTTAATGTCCATAACAACCGACTTAAGCCATACTATGAACAAACAATACTAATTCCATTTTTTTCCTTCCTTCCTTCTTTCCTATTTCTAGTAATGGCTAGCATCATCGCGATCCTATGCGTGCTTGGCGTTAACAATTTGGCAATCTTGAATGCAGACTTGGTTCCATACTCACTTGAGAGCATCGCAAATACAGGAATAATATTTGAAGATATAGGTGGTCTATTGAGCTATTACAGCACCTGGAAAATTATTATGGAGTTGAATGCCGCAGAAATTCAGGATAAATTTGAAGTGGCCAAACGAGCTGAACACCTAGTTAAGTTGCTTTGCGTGGGTAAGAACTTGAAGTGCACGGAATAGTTAAAGCACGTCCATAGCTTGGTGGAAAATCTGAAAATTTGGTTTAGAACTCCATTCGATTCACTGATGCCTAAGAGAGCTAAAGGATTATTTGTCGATGGAGTTGGGAGAGCTTTACATTCATTATTTGGAGCCATGAACGATGAGAATGAAAAGGAGTTACATAACCGGTTGGATACTTTGGAGGACAGGGAGAAGGCACTCGTTAAGATGGAGAAGGAAAGGATCAGTATTGCGAACATATTGTTGAAGGCAATTCATAGACCATTAGTAGACGTGATTAACAGGCAAACAGAACTCGGCTTACAGATGAAGTACATCTCACTAATGACTGGCAAACTGCCAGCAGCAGAACGCAGGAGTCTAGTTCTTACATCCTTATTAGCGCATCTTATGGAGATCGAAACGCGGCAACACACCATAATTGACATGGCTGCAGCAGTTTAAAACAAAAAAAATCATCCCTTACTAATTGTTAAGGACAACGAGCCTGCCCAGCGCCGAAGGAATCGTTAGTTCTTAGTCAAAAGATTTCAAATAATATCAGTGCCGTTCTTTTCGCTTCTCATATGTTAATACACCAATTACATGTTTTGATCTTGTGAATGAAGTAAAGTTGTTGTAGATATTTGTATGAAGTAGTAAAAGTGAAATAGATATTGTGAGCTGAATACAAATACAGCTTTTGAGTTAAATACAGTCCACCCGCAACATAATTTGGTCTGTCGAGCCGGATCCGAAGACCACAACCAGCAGCCGTCAACTGATCACGATGGTCATCACGCGGAGCCAAGGCGATGCAGCAGAGCTGGAGGAGCAGAAGCGCCGTGAAAAGCAGAGGATCGAACAGCGAAGATTTTCTTTGGAGTTAGCGGCCTCGTTTTCATTGGTATCGACCACTACAAATGAGAGCGCCGCGAGTAAAAGAACGATTGTGGTAGCGGTTGCAGGTACATTGTCACAGCATGCAAACGATATGAACGAACCTCGAGCCAAATCGCCAACACGATCAGTATACTCGCAGCGATCTACGAACAGTGTTGAAGTGCAGTTGCGGTTAGCGGAGTTAGCTGCCCCAGAAAAATTAACCGCAATAAAGAAAAAAGAGCTGGAATTGAAGGCTGACTTAATTAAGAAGCGACTGGCAGCCAAAATATCGGTTCTTAACGAGGAGAAAAGTTTTCAAGACGAAAAACTATCTCAAGCTGAAGTCGATGAAAAAGTAGATAGCTGGCTACATACGAACCCGTTGGTCTCACGTAAAGACGTACACAGAGCTGAGCAGCGAACACAGCAAAGATACGAGCAATTCAAGAGCGAGAGGGATAGGCCTTCAAAAAGTGGTATCGAGCAACTGGCAGAAACGTTGGAAAAGATAGCAGGACCGCATGTTCGCCACATCAAAATGCCAACATTTTCCGGAGCGAATGGTTGCCATTTAAAGCATCTATGCGTGACTCCACAACCATGTACCACATCACAGCCGCTGAAAACATACAACGACTAAGAGCCTGTCTTGAAGGAGAAGCTCGAGAGGTTGTTGCTGCATTACTTCACGCAGCCATAAATCCAGACATCATTATGAGGGCGTTAGAGCAGTGTTTTGGGCGACCAGAAGTCATCCTCGACCGAGCATTTGAAGAGCTGAGGAAATTACCAAGGCTTGAATCATCAGCAATCGAGGTAAATAGTTTCGCTGTCAAGCTTCAGAACGTGACCTGCGTTCCCGGGACGACCGACCGGCGTGCGTACTTGTACGACCCTATCCTGCCACGAGAAGTATTGAGCAAACTAATCCCGCATCTCCGGTCACGTTGGTGTGATTACGCTAGTGACAATGAAGTCACAACGGAGCCAGAATTTATCGTCCTGTCTCGCTTTCTCATACGCGAGGCAGACCGGGCATTCGAATATACATACGCCCCCTCGACAAGCACAGTTTCGCCAGCAACAGGAAAAGAAATGAAGCCCGTGCAGAAGAAAACAGGCAATATATACGCTGTCGCCGAAGTGTCCGAAGAGCGAAGCAATCAATGCCCGAGCTGTAAACAAACCCACGTGCTATCGCAGTGCCCAAACTATAACGCAATGACGATTGAAAAGCGATGGGACTTTGTGCGCGCCAAGAAGCTTTGTTTTAAATGTATACAGAAGAAACACAGACGCATCTACTGCAAAGCAAAATTATGTGGTGTTAATCAATGTCGGCACCCGCATCATCCAACGCATCATCAGGATCAAGACAAGAGACATTCTGAGCAATTGATCCTATCGGAACCACCCGCACAAATAACGCAGAGCAGCACCGAAGTAGTTTTGTCGATGACAACCCCAGCTGCTACCACCACATGAACTGTTTTGTTGAAGATGTGTCCAGTTGTTGTCACCGGAGCACGGGGGGAGGTCAACACGTACGCACTGCTTGATGAAGGTGCTACTATCTCTCTTATCGATGAACAGCTGGCACAAAGCATCGGTGCCGAGGGGCCAAACCAACCTCTGCACTTGAAAGGCGTCAACATGTCTCAGCAGGTAAGAGACAGCAAACTTGTTACCGTGCAACTGAGGGGAAAGAAAGAGAAAACGTCATATAAACTGCGAGCACGAACCATCAAGGACTTAAAACTGCACCAGCAGTCCATTTCGGCTACGCTATTGCAGCACAATCACCTTAAAGACCTGCAACCGGAAGCAGTGTGCTACGAGTTTGCGCGCCCTGGTATTTTGGTGGGGACAGACCACTGGGAGTACATTGTATCTCGAGAGCTGCGAGTAGATGGGTAGTACACGGAACCGTACCACGCAGCATGATCTGCAACCACGAAAGCATGCTGCACATCTACGAACCTAAACAGCACATGATCGGACAACACGACCAGCAACTTCATGAGCTAGTAGAAACGCACTTTCGAATAGATGTGCTTGGCATCACGTGCAGGCCACGAGTGAATCAGGCAGACCAGCGAGCAATAAATATAGTCAAGCAGACAATTAAAAAGATCGATAATGGATACGAAGTCGGGCTGCCATGGCGGAGAGACGATATGGCATTTCCTTCAAGCTACGAGACAGCCTACCGCCGACTGAGAAAAATTGAGCAGAAGATGGACGATGACCCCGAGTACGCCAACCAATATGCAGCCTAAATAGAGAACCTGGTCAAGAAAGGCTATGCCGTACCATGCGACGGATCGGAGCAGAAGAGTGCAATCTGCTGGTATCTGCCACACTTCACCTTGCGGAATCCGAACAACCCCGGTGAGCAACGCTTGGTATTCAGCACAGCAGCAAAGAGTAGCGATGTGAGCCTCAACGAACAATTGCTAGAAGGACCGGGCTTGCTGTTATCACTGCAAGGCGTTTTGTTCCGGTTCAGAGAAAAACCCATTGCAATCACCGCAGATATTCAGGAAATGTTTCTGCGGGTGAAAATCCGCCTGAAAGATTAGCCAGCACAGCAATTTCTATGGAGACGAGACAACAGGATGGAACCTCTTCGTCGCTATAAGATGCCAAGTATGATCTTCGGCGCAAAGAGCTCACCCTTTTTGGCGCATTATGTACGCGACCACAATGCGAAGATACATGCGGAGATTTATCCACACCCCTTTAGAGCCATCACACGAAACCACTACATGGATGATTTTGTGGCAAGTTACAATAATGAAGAAGAAGCCTGGCGTACCATTAAGGATATAAGGACGGTGCATGCAGATGCTGGATTCACACTACGTGAATGGAACGCTAATAGCAAAAGCGTGTTGTACGAAGTGCCAAAGGAACTACAAACAAGTAAATTGGCGCGACTAAGTAGAGGTCCTGAGAACAAAATTCTTGGACTTTATTGGAATGCTGAACAAGATGAGCTAGGTTTCAACACATCAATGAATCGAGTTCCAGCCGCGGTGCGTACACAGACCCGGATGCCAACAAAACGAGAAGCACTCAGCGCGGTCATGTCAATCTACGATCCACCGGGGCTGTTAAGTCATTTTACGATCCAAGCAAAGATTATTCTTCAAAGTCTGTGGTACCTAAAGATCCACTGGGATGAACCAATTCCAGAGGGGGAAGGAGAATTCTTCACCAATTGGCTAAAGTGTCTTGTCGATATTGCAGATCTACGTCTCGGACGAAGCTACACGCTTAAGGATTATGCAAGTGTAGAGCTCCACGTGCTATGCGACACAAGCACGCAAGCTTACGCAACTGTAGCTTATTGGCGGATCATCCACTGTGACGACAGCATCAGTGTCGCCCTAGTGGCAGCCAAGGCTAGGGTGGCACCGCAACGCACACAGACCATTCCTCGTCTCGAACTGCAGGCCGCCGTAATCGGAGCCAGACTCGCTAAGACTATGAAGAAAGAACATAGCATTGAAGTAGTAAGAACTATATATTGGAACGACTCGACCACAGTAGTACACTGGATCGTGATGACACGCGACAATACACACCTTTTGTCGCTCACCGAATTGGCGAGATTGCGGAACTTACGCATAAAGACGAATGGCGATGGCTACCAACCAACGACAATGTAGCTGACGACGCAACGAGATTTGCCCGCACGCCTATCAACCAGAACGGCCGCTGGGTCCTGGGCCCTAGCTTACTCTACAAATCAGAGGAGCAATGGCCTACGCAATAAATATTCGCAGCAGAACAAGAAGAGGTTTTGTTCCACACAAAGGAGGAGGATCCACAACGCGATGGCTGGCTGCCTGCTCCCGCTAGATTCTCCAAGTACGAAACGCTAGTACGAGCAACAGCGCGGGTATTAGCCTTCATCGACATATGCCGACGCAGATCGACACACATAGGAGCTACATAGGATTGAATCATCCCTCTCTATTACAAAGGCAAGCCAATTCTTCAGATTAGATCCGGTGCTTGAGGAGGGTATCCTGCGGGTGCGTGGTCGAATTGGAGCAGAGGCCGCATTGAATGAGGCAAATCGACCGATAATCTTGGATGGATTATTCGCCTTCGACCCACCGTTCGCGCTATAGAACACAGCTGCGCCCTCTGCAAAGTCCGACGAGCAAAATCCCGAATACCAGTCACTGGAGACCTACCACGAGCCCGCCTCGATGCCTTTCATCGTCCAGTCACAAACTGTGGAATTGACTACTTTGGACCAATGATGGTGAAAGTTGGACAGCATCGAGAAAAACGATGGGGTGCACTATTTACGTGCCTCACTTCACGTGCCGTGCACATAGAAGTTGTTGCATCTCTCTCCACCGACTCCACGATAATGGCGCTGCGACGTATGGCAGCACGCCGAGGATGGCCCCGACTAATGTATTCGGACAATGAGACGAACTTCCGTGGAGCAGATCACGAATTACGAATCGCTTACGCCGAATGGGCACCACTACTACGAGATGAGGGACTACTACACCGAATGGAATGGCGTTACATACCCCCTGGTGCTCGCAACCTAGGTGGTGCATGGGAACGATTAATACGATCAGTAAAAACCGCACTGAGTGTCACGTTGCGAGAGAAGGCACGACTCGAGGAAGTCTTAAGAACCCTCTTGGCAGAAGCAGAGTTTTCAGTTAATGCTCGACCGCTTACCCACGTGAGTGTAAGCCCAAACGACCCAGAAGCACTCACGCCGAACCATTTTCTGCTAGGATCATCCATGGGCCTGCCAACTACTGGACCATCTGACGAGGCCGACCGACGAACGTGGCGAGCAATTCAGGCGCTCGCTGATCACTTCTGGCGACGGTGGATAAAGGAATATTTACCCACGCTGGTGCCACGTGGCGAGTCAACGAATAAGGTGCGACCACTACAAGTTGGCGATATCGTGAACGTAGCTGACCACACGCTTCCTTGGAACATCTTGCCAATGGGATTTATCGAACGCACCTACAAAGGACCAGACGGTGGGATACGAGTCGCTGACGTAAGAGCGAAAGCAGGCATTTTCAAACGCCCCGTTAGCAGGCTCGTCGTGTTATTACAAGAAGAGGCTGCGCAAGCTACGCCGGGGGGAGAAATGTTAAGGACAACGAGCCTGCCCAGCGCCGAAGGAATCGTTAGTTCTTAGTCAAAAGATTTCAAATAATATCAGTGCCGTTCTTTTCGCTTCTCATATGTTAATATACCAATTACGTGTTTTGATCTTGTGAATGAAGTAAAGTTGTTATAGATATTTGTATGAAGTAGTAAAAGTGAAATAGATATTGTGAGCTGAATACAAATACAGCTTTTGAGTTAAATACAGTCCACCCGCAACACTAATCTCTAAAAAAAGATATCTATGTTAAGCCGGGCAAAAGATGGATGTGAAGAAATCCTTGCAAAGACGGCAAAATTACTGCATTTTAGACTGAAGACCAAACAAATGAAAGTTTGCGTACAAATAATCAATTCTAACCGCCATGAAAGAACACCGAGTTAATGTACTCTCCAAGCATATTAAATTCTATTTCTAATAGCCAGAAGAAATGTTATGAATGAGCGAGCAAAACTTCCCGCCTATCATTTAGCGTTGTTTAGCGCCAGCAAATGACAGCCAAATGCTATCAACGAGCGAATGAAACTCCCATCTATCGTTAGCGCTGATGACGTCGATGTATGCTGCGGCCGATGATCAACACCGTGTTGCTCTTTAGCGCTGATAATCATCAGCATGTGGGGATTGGATCGTAGTAGTCTTTGAATATAGACGTCTTTTAAATCGCTCCTGTCAAAAGTTTTCAAAAATTAAATTAATTTTTTAAAAACGTTAGTCCGAAGTTAATTTTTATCGGAAAAAATCTTATATTGTCGAAGTAATCGACTCAGGAAATTTCTATCGAATATTTTTACTTCGATTGGTAACGAAAAACAAATTCACAAAGAAAATTTCGCCGCTGGTATGGAGGAGCCCGACGGCTTCCCACCGTTGGGGCAACCTGGAGAAACGACGAATGCGAAACTGGCGACAATCACTAAAAGAAAACATAACGAAGAAAACTCCGCAGATGGAGGGTGCAAGCTGCAAATAATAGCGGATAACCAACAAATGGCCAAATTGCGGAAAGAAAATGATGAACTAAGGCAAGAGATACAGTCTCTCAAGGATCTTTTCAAGCAAGGGATGAAGCTTCTAAAGACGCAGCCACAAAATCAATGGCAACAGGTAACAAAGCCGAAGAAAAGTGCAAAGCAAGTAAATCCAGAGGAAGTTCTAAGTGCTGGTGGCACCAACGAGAGCCAAAATTATTTTGCAGCGCTGGAGGGATTATCCGAAGATATGGAAATCGAAGAAAACATCAGAGGTAATTTTAATCAAGATAATGACGTTAATTTCATTCAATATTTAAAGAACAAAAATAAGGAGAAAAAACCAGCCCGCAGTTCTGCTGGTTCCTCTGAAAAAGCTCCAACAACACAGAAAAAGTTCCGCCAATCAACGTGTTCGGACAAACCGGGAAAGATATGGTTCGGCTATTGGCAGCCGAAAATAAACTGGCCAATTTCGAAATCAAAAGAGTTAACGCCGAAAAATTAACTATAAGGACGAAATCACTGGTTGATTTCAAGTCAGCCAAAGATGCGCTGATTTCTGGGGAGGTTCCACACTTCACCTATACCCCAAAAAGTGAAAAGAATCAGACCTTCTTGTTGAAGGGTTTGGACAGCGGAGAGGATACGGTCGATCTTCTTCAGGTGCTCAAGGAGGCTGCACCAGATATTGATTTTGTTTCAGTCAAAGCCTTTGCGACAAGAAGGTCGACCATAGAACGGAAGAATTAACCACTTTACCTGGTACAAATTGCAAATAAGAGCAGTCCAAGTGCCCTTCAACAAATAAGGTACTTAAATTTCAGAGTGGTGAGGCGGGAACGCCTCCAGAAAAGAGAAGTCAACCAGTGTTACCGGTGTCAAAGATTTGGACATTCAGCTGCCAATTGTGCCATGCACTATTGTTGCGTTAAATGCAAAGACGTTCATGCTCCCGGTGAGTGCAAATTGGCTCAGACGGAGCCTAAAGAAAAATTATACTGCGTTAACTGCGGTGTTTTTGGTCACCCAGCATCATATCGAGGATGCTCCCGATATCAAGATGCAAAAGTTAAATTTGCTCCAAAGCAGACACAAGTACACCGTAATATCATACCTTCCAACTTCGTCAAGCCCGGAGTATCATTTGCACTCGCCGCTAGAGGACCAGCAGAAAATGCTGGAAATAATGTAAATAATGTAAGTGGCAATAATGAGCTGCTTCTCAAAATTTACCAGCAACTTAATTCTTTATCGGAGAGAATCGACAAACAAGATTCAAAAATTAACTTTGCTTTTCAGCGTTTAGGTCTTTCAAATGCCTAATAATAACTTGTCATCCAGTCATATTCCCATGGATAGGCTTCGCCTCATATCGATCAACGTCAACTCTATCGTTGCTATAGAATTTGTTGTTAAGCAAAAGCCTGACATCATACTTCTCACTGAAACCCACCTCAATTCATGGAATTCCATGGAATTCAAAGATTTTGCATTCGTAAGAAACGATAGGGTAATAGGTGATGGGGGAGGTGGCACCGGGATATTGGTTAGAAGACCCTGTTGTTTCCAAAATATTGAAAAAGTCGAATTCAAAAGCTTTGAATTTCTTGAAGTGTCCGTCATCAAAATTTCACTGCTAGGTGGGGATAACCTCTTCGTTATCTCTGCCTATGCAACTGGTCAAAATGTTCTCAAGTTCAAGGAGGAACTCAATTCCTTGTTTGAAATACTCGAATTGAACAGGCTGCGTAATTATTATATTTTTGCCGGTGACCTGAATGCCAAGCATACATCATGGCTAAACGCCACCAATAATCCAAGAGGTGTATTCATGGATAACAGAAAACCAAATTGAATACAGGTGCAACCTATATGGGTCGGAGTTTCCAACATACCCTAGGACAAATTCATATTTGGACCTCTGCATTGCTGACGCAAGACTTGAATTCAGCTTGAATAGTCCTCAACGGAAACTGCAGGTGCTTCCTTACGATAGCGACCATAACGCAATCGTAATGGAAATCAATCATCAAAGGGATGATTTCTTCCTCATTCCAGTTCAACATGAAAACCATCGGTTGAATTTCAAAAAAACAGCCTGGGGAAAGTTTCAAAAGAAGTTTAATCGCGAGTACCAGAAGCAATGTCCTCCTTCTGATGATGGCAACGCTTGCTCAATGGTTCCTAATAACAGAAATCTAACTGACGATGAAATAGATCTCTATTTGTCGAAGTTAGAGAAGCTGACGTTGGAAACGATTGAGAAAGTAGTTCCCAAGATTAAACATCGAAACAATATGGAAGGATATGAAACACCAACCATCGCAAGGTTGAAAAGATTGAAAAGCCTTCTTCTAACACGCGTCAACAATATTTATCGACGATTTTTGGACTACAACCATCCCTCGTTGGCTTTGTTGAAATTACAACTGAAGAATGTCCGGAACTTAATCCGTTCATACTTCAGGAGTGAGGTCAGCAATCAATGGGCGGAAAAACTGAGGGGTATTAGCCCACAGGACCCAGATGGCGTTTTCGCGAAAGTGAATAGTTTATTCCGCAGGAAGTCTCCAGTGAAGGTATCGAATCTTGAAGTCACTAGTGATGAGATAAATCTTCTCGATAGAGCTGGTATCGAAATTGATAGTACGACTCCGGATAGAAATGGAAACAGGATTATATGTGATGGATTGCAGAAACTTGCCCTGATTGGAACACATTTTGAATTGGTTCATCTGCCAAACCCAGAGAGAAGGAATGAAATATTTTCGGAGGTCGTTGAAGCAAAAGTTTCCGACTTCAAATCAAGCCTGAACGGCCAATCAATTCTTCATTTCGATGAAACATTCACATCTGACCTCATACCGAGCTTGAATCTTATTGATTATTTTGTCAACTATGAATACTTGTGTTTCATATTTCGCAGAATAAACAACAAAAAATCATGTGGTACTGACGGTATTCCAAATATAGTTCTCCGACATTTGCCTGAGGTTGCTATTAGGAATTATTGCATATTGTTCAACAACATGTTGAACAATTCATATTTCCCGAATGAGTGGAAAAAGGCTAGGGTGTTTCCGATCTTGAAGAAAGGAAAAGAATCTTCATGCCCTAAAAGCTATCGCCCAATCAGCTTGCTGCCTAACATCAGCAAGGTGTTTAAAGTGATACTCAACAGAGCATTAAACGCCCACATTGAGAAATATGAGTTGATGCCGAATTGCCAATTTGGTTTTCGTGCCAGGCATTCGACCATACATGCAATAACGAAAGTAACCTCAGACATCTGTTGGAAACTAAACAACAAAGAATGTGTTGGAGCATGTCTCATTGATATGGAGAAAGCCTTCGATACGGTGTGGTTAGATGGACTAGTTTTCAAACTTCTTCAGGACAGGTTCCCCAGACACCTTGTCGCCATGATGTGTAATATGTTATATGGGAAATCGTTTGTTGTAACTGATGGAAATCTGACAACAATGTGCGAATTCAAGGTCTTGAATGGTCTACAGCAGGGAACAGTTACTGCGCCCCTGCTTTTCTCAATATTCATTCGCAAGCTATTGAACAGCTTTGATTTTAATGTCTCGCCAACGCGATCATTGGTAGCGTTTGCTGATGATCTGATCATCTATACGGCAGACCAAAAAGCTACAATAGTTCAGAGCAATCTTCAAAAAATGTTTAATGATGTGCAGCTCTACACCGACAATTGGCGAATGAAAATCAATGCGCAGAAGTGCGAAACAATCTTGTTTCGGACAACGCTGCAGGGGGCCAGTCAAGACCTGAAACGTAATTGGAAGGATTTCCACATTATGGCTGGTGAGGGTAGTTCAGAACGGGTTCCACATAAATCCTGTGTTCGATACCTCAGTGTTCATCTCGATCAGTATCTGTACTACACTGAACATGTCAAAATCATGCTCAGTAAGGCACTAAAAGTAGTCATGGCCCTTTGGCGACTCTTTCATTCCAGATACATTGATCAAAAAGTCAAAGTTATTTGTGACAAGACCCTGGTTAGGCCAGTTTTGACATACGGATGCCAGATCTGGTACAACCAGAGTGCTAGTACAATGGAAAGATTAAGAGTTTTCGAAAGGAAATGTCTTCGTGCATGTACTGGTTTGTACAGAAAGCCTGAGACGGATTGGAAGCATTATATATCGAATAGAAAAATTTATCGAACCGCTCAAGTGACAAGAGTCGATATCTTCATATTGAAACTTCTTCGGAACCATATTGCAAGATCTGTAACTGTGAGCGAAAACCCTTGGATTTCACAGCCGTTCCACCCTACAGACGGGTATATTGTGACTTGCCTCACTACTGGCTTCGTTCCTCCAGAAGCATTCGTGTATTTGGACATGAATCGATATATTTTTGATTCTGACGGCGTCCCAATCATATATCACATATACCGACGGGCCACCGATAAGAAGATAAAATATCCTCCGAATCTGAGTTCACGAGACCAACAATTCCAATGGAGATACTCATTTGCTAGATTCGTTGAGGCTGGTCGAGCTGAGATGGAGCAATCTAGGTATTGGTGGCTGAATGACAATGTCTAAATTATTCGTGTTTATTTTCTGTTTCTGTGCTTTTTCTCGTTACTTAGTTTTTTAGATTCATCTCATTATTGCTACATCTAGTGTTGTTGTTTATTTGTATTATAATTTAGGTATAGGTTTCAATATAAGGTAACGTTTTTTTTGTTTTTTTTTTTTGATTGAACTTATTTAGAATTAGGGTGTAACATATTAGGTATAGCATATAAGTTCATTGTTGTGTTAGTAATGTTATATTCTTTACTTCCCACCTGGGGTTCTGCCGGCCACTTCCGGGGATCCCTGGGGTGTTACCTTTTAGAAACACTCACCTTCGCACCTGAATTACTCTGGAAGCTGAAGACCCCTCTGAAAAATTGTAACTAAAACACCAAAGTATCGTTTCTTTTTTTTTACTTTATTTCTTCAGCAAGTCCTATTACAGGTTTTATTAAAACAAGTTGGGTCGCTTCCACGTGCCTTGGTCCGATGACGTGACTGGATGTCCTTCCGTATTCCCCGGCGCAGTTCCTTTGCTTTCCGTCGGAAGAAAGCCCGCTCAGTGGGTGTGACTGACAAGCGAGCTAGCCGCCTCAGCTCGTCCAACTCCCGCCTCTTTCGTTCCCGCTGCCCTCCGCGCTGATGTTGTTGCTTGCGGGGATGGACGGTGGTGTTCAAGGGAGCCTTCAACCTCCTGAGGTACTCCTCTTTCGATATGGGTCGGGGACCAGCTCGGGGCTCTGCCTGAAGCGCCTGATCTAGGGTCCTAACGGGTGCCTGACGGGGGTGGTTCGCTGGCCCGAGGTCCTTAATTATCCTGGAGGCTAGCGGGTAGAGCGGCACGCAGGTACTGGCGAGCTTGGGTCGCGATGACGGTCCACCAGGTGTTGAAGGGCACTTTTCACGCCGTCCTGAAGGGGCCACTGCGGCTGCTGGTTGTCCACCTCTTTAGGTTGCCTGCAAGAAGGAAAAATTATATTACTTATGGTGGCCACACAGCGCTTACACGCTAAAAGCCCTGGAGGAACACGGCGCTAAGAGCCAACACCTCACCATAAGTAATTCGTTGATCGACTTGAATGAAAAAATCGTGTGGAGACCCGGAACTTGAACCGTGCTTTATTGTCGCAGCACGTATCACGACTGACTCACTAATGTTTGCCCAAGTACTTTAAATACCGTTCTCTCGTAAGCTTTTAGCCTCGATTCTCGCAAAAAGTGCTGAATAGCCGAACACGTGCGTTCTCGTTCCACGAAGCACTTTTCCTCCCCGCTCCGTTTCGCTTATGAATATGTGAAACTGGGGAATTTGAGCGAGAGAACGCTTTCGCTTAAGCTTTCGGCTTCTTGAGGTGAATTGATGGAGCTGGGGAAATTGAGCGAGAGAACGCTTCCGCTTAAGCTTTCGGCTTCTTGAGGTGAATTGATGGAGCTGGGGAAATTGAGCGAGAGAACGGTTTTGCCTGAACTTTCAGTTTTCCCTTCAGCTGGGAGTACACCCGAAGCATGTCGTCTACGTGGTGATCATTCGTGTGAAGCGAATCGTGTATTGATATTTGCTCGAGCTTTTGCTCGCTCATTAAACGACAAGTATATGCTTCGGTGATAGTGGCCTATGTGCCTGCTTTAAAAAGTTGATTGGTGAAGCGCGAGTATATAGGCAATGCTCGCTCGCTTCGTAAATACGTGGGCGGTATTTACTCGCTCACAACATTTCTTCCGGCGGTTGAAAATTGGATTTATTTTACTTGGAGAGTACAATAAATCGTTGCTCTACTACGATTATCCGGATTCACCAAACATATCTCTAATTGATTCTTTTAGCCCTTGTTCTGTCGTACATTTGGGTTGTTAGCTGATTTTCTTCATATTTCCTTTTATGCAGGTCGGTTATACTTATATTTCGCGCTCTTACTGTGTGCTGTTATCCGCTGTACTTCTTGCTGATTACTGTTGGTCGTTGTTCCGCTGCCGGTTTGCGCGTAATTTATTTACTATTTGCTAACGTAATTCTATCAGTTAATTTCGTTACTACAAGTAATTCGTTGAAATTTCCAAATTAATTAGTTCATATTCGATTTGATTCTATAATATTGTGGAAATGATTTATTTTGTTTAGTCCTTTATCTGCGTAATTATCCACTAATGTTTTTTTTTTTTTTTTTTGCTTGACCCTATCTCGACAAGTTAATCTATGCAATTATGCACTGATGATTTGTTTGATTCGATATAGTTAATATTCCTTGTTTCAATTTATACAAACATGAATTTATAAGTTAATTCTACATTTGATACTATACAATAATAGAATAATGTTGCGTTTGATGTAATCATTACAGTTACAGGAATATAAATTAATGTTTTGTTTTGCTATAATGCTGAAGAGTGTACTGAATATCATTGACTATAAAATTATTCTTTACATTTGAAGGATGCCGGAATTCAATTTGGCTTTTAATCGACTTTACTTAATAATACTTTACATTTTGTTTTAACATCCATATTCAATGCCAATTTTTCTTTTAATCAAAGCTTTACGTTACTAGTTTACCTGCTTCTGTGTGATTAGTATGTAGTACAGGTGTTAGCAAATTATAACCAGTCAGCGTTAGTTGGGATTTGGAGCAAAAGGTGTAGGTGCAATGGCATTTTTTATTTTCTTATTTTACTTTTCATTGTGCTGCTTTTGGCTTTTTATTTTTTCCTACTTAAGTTTGGCATTTACTTTTAATTTTATATTTGGTTATTACTATTCTCATACCAATATGTATATGTACATTTTTACTTTAACGCCACACTCTGTTTCTTCATTTTATCTTTGTATGTTTATATTTCCTTCTGTTCATGTATTTCTTACTATTCCTTACATTACGGAGATTTTTCTATAACACCTTTAAAATGAATAATCTATTTAACATGCTCAAACATCTATTACATCTATATCTAATTTTCTTAATATCTCCACCATTTTAACTAATGCCAATATCAGTCAAGACTACATATGTACTATTCTCATACCAATATGTATATGTACATTTTTACTTTAACGCCACACTCTGTTTCTTCATTTTATCTTTGTATGTTTATATTTTCTTCTGTTCATGTATTTCTTACTATTCCTTACATTACGGAGATTTTTCTATAACACCTTTAAAATGAATAATCTATTTAACATGCTTAAACATCTATATCTAATTTTCTTAATATCTCCACCATTTTAACTAATGCCAATATCAGTCAAGACTTCATATGTACTATTCTCATACCAATATGTATATGTACATTTTTACTTTAACGCCACACTCTGTTTCTTCATTTTATCTTTGTATGTTTATATTTTCTTCTGTTCATGTATTTCTTACTATTCCTTACATTACGGAGATCTTTCTATAACACCTTTAAAATGAATAATCTATTTAACATGCTTAAACATCTATTACATCCATATCTAATTTTCTTAATATCTCCACCATTTTAACTAATGTGCATATCTATTTGTGGCTATTCGTTAGTAGGTGGGAGGTTACAAATTAGTTTTAATTGGAAAGGTATGTGTGTGTATTTAACATATGAAAGGTAGGTAGGCCGGGCTTAGAGGTATTTCGTTTACCCACATTCGTACGTCTGCGCCGACGTCAACGCTGGTCGCTTGGTTATCTTTCGGATTGTTTCAGCCAAGAGAAAAGCTTTTATTGAGTTTATGCGAGATGGGGAAATTTATCGGGTACGTTCGTTTTACTTGCTTCTCATGGTGTGATAACACCTAAACTTCGTGCTGAAAGTTTGCATGCTCATTTAAATTCCATATCAGGGAATAATGTTCTTTGCTTTTCAACGCATATACGCATATGTGCGAATCGAATCTGGCGCTTCGCCGAAAGCAACCGGCGCTTGCTATGATATGCTAATAGGGAGATTGTTATGGGTATGGTAATTGTAAGTTGGTCGTATCTTCCGTATGGGATAAGCTTCGCGGCTAGTGAATCATGGCTTTATGACTAAAGCGTGCGAGGTGTGGGGAATCTGTGCATAGTAGTCGCTTGGTTGACGATTGTTGATAAGGTATGAGGTTAGTATATGTTTTATAGCAGTTGCTAATGCATGGGATTGTTTCTTTTTGCTTACTTGAAACTAGTTCATTACTTTAAATATATTTACTTTTCCCTTGTGCAGTTATTATGATTTTCATCCCATTTTTTTGTGTTATATAAATATAAATATATATATTTTTTTGTTTTTTTTCTCTGACCTTTTTCCCTTTTTTGTGCTTTTTCCTATATCTAGTATGTTTTTTTGTGTTATTTTCTGTTTTTTTTGTTTTTTTTTTGTGTTAAACGTTCTCTTCTGCTATAACTAAACTAATTGGAAGGAACGGGTGGGGTTTTGCTTGAGGGGTAGGGTTGTAGGTATTTGTGTGTTCGGGCTAGGCGGGGTTACAAACCGCTCCTTGCAGATGACGGAATTTTGAGAATTTTCAGTAGTTAGTGGAATCGGGGAAACCTGCTGGCTCGCCTCCTCAGTACAGATTTGTAAAGCGATGCCGGGGTTTGACACCTCTGTAGGAGTGCGTTTGCTTGCATTCGTATGACAACGCCCCTTAATAAGCCTGATCACAAAATATGTCCCGACAATGAACACTGAGATCACCGCCAGGCTGGCCGAGGCCGTGGATAGATGCGCATGCCTTCTGGCAGTCTCCTCAAATTTGATCCGCTCGAGGTGCGAATAGATTTCATTTAGGGCGTGGGTGCTGGCTGCGAAATGAATGCCTCCGTTTTTGGCTGTTACAATCTTCATTTGTGGCATGCTGTGGTTACGCCTAAGATCAGCAACGTCTCGTTCTAAAATCCTCGGGTCTACTTCGGGGAAATACTGCGGTTGAACTATATCGAACGGGTGAGTACTTTCGGCTTCATAATGTATGGTCATTTCGTTGATCTGAATTGTGCAGGGGAGATGGAGAGTTAAAATTCCTTGACCAATTAGTTTGTGTGTCGTGATGCTAGCATCGCAGCGGATATGGATGGGTGTTTCATGCGGTAGAAAATATATCCAACTGTTAGGTTTGCTTAGCTTAATGAGGGAATCAGTTATTGATGTGCTCACTCGTAGAGGTAGCTCTATCTTCAGATTGAGTGGGTTATGTAAAAGTGATATTATTTCATTTACTGAAGGTGGGGATTGAATAATTGGCGTAGATAATGGGGCCACATATAGGTCACCAGGTTGTGGATGCTTAATTTTCTTATGACCTGAATTATCAGTCAGAAGTAAAAACTGTTGAGTTGTGACGTCCCCCGCTATAAACGAGAATTCCACGGAGGGTAACAAGAATAGGGTCCTGTTAGTTTTGATGGGGAATAGGTGTATTTGATATAGCTTCATCAAGGGTAGCTGGAAAAGAGGAAGCGTTATTATCACCACTAGTTTGGTCTTCCGCCTGTTACACAATACCCGTACACCCTATGTGTACTGGCATGTGCTGGGAGCTTGATATGATGTGTATCCTATATACACATCAAGGCTCCCGAGGAGAGAGAGATATATTCCTGTATGATACTGATCTGCTACTTTATACTCGCCAACTAGATCAGTAAAAGAGTGTTTTTGTTTAATGTTTTAAGTTTTATTTTATTCTTTGTTTGGTCATATAATAACAAGTTCAGTTGGCTATATTAATTTTAATAACATATTTACTAGGGAATTCTTTCAATAATTAATTTATTGCGGAGACGTATAACGTTGGGCATTTATGGAGCGATCAATTAATGAAATTTTCTGAAGTGATTAATTTATTAAAGAACTAGTTAATGAGGTTTTACATTTACATATTTATGAATTTAGAGTGTTAATGGAGCAGTTAATTCGCACGATTATTATTTTCTTTAATTATTTTTGTTACCAGAGAGAAACAAACCAATTTAATTAAGACTTTAACTGTTGCTTGGGCTGTCGCCTTGAGCACGCAGTTATATTAGCGAATCGATTGATTATAATCCAACTGCTAGCCCCGGGCACAAAGCCTTGGGACGCTAATACTCGGGCTGATGCCTTGAGTACGCAGTCAGATTGATAAATCAATCAACTACTAGTTCAACTGCAGGCCCCGGGCATAACGGCCTTGGGGCGCTGATACTCGGGCGGATGCCTTGAGTACGCAGTTGAACGTATCCCACTATTCACTTATCTCGGGCTGAGTGCCTTGAGATAGAATAAGCTCGGGCGCACGCCTTGAGCCAGTGAATGGAGAAATACTTCTCGATTGTCTTGTGTCTTTAAGTTTCTTTTATACTATAATTATGCTGACTTTATTGTTTACCAACTAAAATAATGAAGAAAATTTACCATTTCAAAAAAGATCAAAGTCCAACAACAAAACAGTTTAACGTATTAAGTGCCATCTCTCTGTGACTGGTGCAACCACAAAGCTAAAGCTTTCACTCGATTCGCAATGCATGTAACCAATTCGTTCCGCTGGGCGGTGCGTTCGATTGCGAAGTCTTGTGTGTATATGTTTGATACTTAATACGAGTATGGATACACACCCACTTCTGCTAATCCATGATACGACACCGTGCCCACAGATGCATTGATTACAATTCGCAGCTTTTCGTATGTACGTTGTCATTTACAGTACACAGAGAGGAACGACGGAACACGAACCGAGCAATATTTGGACTGCGGTTCCCGTAACACGCCTGAAATACTGTAGTTCCGCCGTCTGTGCAAGGATTTCTTCACAGAATTCAGGACATCTATTGCCCGGTTTAACATAAATTTCGTGCAATCTTTTACTAGAAATTAGTAAGGGATGAATTCTATTGCTTTGAACTGCTACAGCAATGTCGATTATGGTGCGTTGACGCGTTTCGATTTCCATAAGCTGCGCTAACAAAGATGTTAGAACTACATTCCTCCGTTCTGCTGCTTGCAATTTATCCGACATTAGAGAGATATCTTTCATCTGTAAACCGAGTTCTGTTTGCCTGTTAATCACATCTGATAGCGGTTTATTGATTTCCTCCAAGGATATATTTACAATACTAATCCTTTGCTTTTCCAATTTAACTAATTCCCTTTCCTTGTCCTCCAGATTGTCTAACCTACTGTACAGCTCTTTTTCATTCTCGTCATCCATTGTGCCAAATAACGAATGTAATGCTCTCCCGACTCCATCAATAAATGACCTTTTAACCCTTTTAGGCATCAGTGACTCAAACAAAGCTTGAGAGCGAATCTTAAGATTTTCCACTAGGCTTTGGACGTGCCTTAACTGCTCCGCACATCCCAAGCCCTTCCCTGCACAGAGCATCTTAATCAGGTGTTCGGCTCGTTCGGCTACGTCTATTTGATCCTGTATTTCCCCTAGATTTAACTCCATCACGATATTCCAGGTGCTGTGATAGCTCAACAGACCACCTACATTCTCAAATAGTATTCCCGTGTTTGCTATGCTCTCCAGTGAATATGGTTTCAGATCCTCGTTCGGGATTGCCAAAACGCCAACGCTGAGCAAGACTAGGATAACGATGCCGATATCCATTACTAGAAATACAAAAAAAACAAAAGGAAAAGGGAGGAGTTAGGACAATTCATTCATAGTACGGCTTAAGCCGGTTGTTATGAACATTGACCAGTTTTTTCTTTATCGCAATCGTAGTATTTACGGAGGAAGTAATGGCTTTGACCTCATATGGACCAACCCATACCTGCGCAAGCTTGTGCTTACGATTCTCATTTTTTAACAACACCTTATCCCCTATATGGAAAGTAACTGGTCTGACGTTGTTATCATAATGAGCCTTGCATTTTAACTTACTCTCTAGTATATTCTTACGTGCCAAGGTGTACATTTTTTGTAATTTGTGCTTTAATAATAGAGAATAGTTCTCATGGTCATAGAGAGGGGTTGGCTCCCTCTTTAGGTTCGACGGAACGTCCGCCGTGAATCCATAGAGACAATCCATAGGAGTGAGTTTCGTGCTATCATGCTCACTAGTATTGTACACGAACGCGGCCGTACGTAAAAACTGATCCCAAACCTGCGGATTGTCATCCACCATAGATCTCAAATATTCTACCAGGGGTCTATGGGCTCGCTCCAAGGCTCCATTGGATTGCGGGTGGTAGGCGGTAGTTTGAATTTTCTTTATATTTAATAACTTACATATTTGCTTGAATAGTTTCCCCACAAAATTAGCCCCCTGATCAGTAACTAGCTGCTTAGGTATTCTATACCTAGCAATGATCTCATTAAAGAACACTTTGGCTATTGTCTCGGCCTCAGCGTTCGGTAAAGCGTACCAATCTACGAATTTCGTCAAATTGTCCTGAAAGGTCAAAATGTATTTATTCCCGGAAGTTGTCTCAATGAGAGGCCCCACGATATCCAGATATACTTTATCAAATGGCCTCTCCGCTATATCAGTGATAACCATCGGCATGCGATGTTGAAGGCAGGCCTTCATAACTTGACACTTCTTGCAGGCCCTAACATATTTTTTGATGTCTGCAAGCATATTCTTCCATTTATATTTCTTGCGGATCTTCCTATAGGTTTTCGCGACCCCCTGATGACCTCCAAAAGGGGAATCGTGATATTCCAATAAAACCCCCCTCACCTCTTCCGGGGTAGTGAGGGTCAGGATCTCCTGCTGTGTCGGGGAGGATATAACCTTAACGTTATCCTCACTACTGGTCGCATGTTTACCATCGAGCCCTTGTGATCCTCCTGATACCGGATCTGTGACAAGGTCTTTCAGGGATGACTCAATTAACTGCTGCTGCACACGCGCGGTCTCTGGAGGCCCGACCTCAATCAATACATCCGTATCATCAGTTGGATTACCACCACTGGTCTGCCCTTGCAACGGCTCTGCCGAGGAACCTTCTAGATCTTGATCAAGTAGTTTCCGCTGCTTCTGTGCCCGAGTGAGGACATTACACTGATATTTATTACTTGCCTCGTCGGCAGGGTCCTGGGGAATCCTACTCAAGGCATCAGCATTGGTATTGTACTTGCCCGGCTTATACTCAATGTGGTAATCGAATTCCGATAACTTATGGTGAAACCTTACCAACCGAGTAGTGGGATCTTTTACGTTAAATACACCCTTTAAAGGTTTATGATCCGTGTAGATGGTAAAACGTCTGCCCTGCAGATAACACCTGAAATTTTTGGCGGCCCAAACCATCGCAAGTAGCTCCTTCTCTATTGTGGAGTAATTCCGCTCCGCCTTGTTCAGCGTTCGACTTGCATAGGCTATGGGGTGGTCCTTGCCAATTTCCCCTTGGGATAAAACAGCCCCCAGGGCCTCGTTACTTGCATCAGTGGTAAGATTAAACGGCTTGGTAAAATCAGGATACGCCAGCAATGGTGGTTCTACCAACGAATTCTTTAGGAGCTGAAATGCCTCCATACACTTATCTGTCCATGTAAAACGAACATCCTTTCGCAACAAATTCGTAAGGGGTTTGGCTATTTTCGAGAAATTAGGGATAAACTTCCGATAATAATTAACTAAACCTAAAAAGGACTGTAACCTACGCACAGTTGTGGGAACGGGAAAATCTTGCACGCAACTAGTCTTACTCGGATCTGGCCGCGCACCCGTTTGAGAGCAAATGTGTCCCAGATATACCACTTCTGGTCGTAAAAACTGGCATTTCTCCGGTTGAAGCTTTAGATTATTCATTCTCAGTCGGACAAAAATTTTCCGTAGTTTATCGATGTGATCTCCCAAGTTTTTCCCATAAACCACTATGTCATCCAAGTACACAAAACAGTCAAAACCTTGTAAACCTGTCAATATATAATTCATTAGCCTCTGAAAAGTAGCAGGTGCCCCCTTCAAACCAAAAGGCATCCGTTTGAACTCATAGTGCCCATAATTGGTGCTAAAAGCAGTTTTCGGCCGATCCTTTGGATCTACCAAGACCTAGTGATATCCGCTGGCCAAATCTAACGTACTAAAATACCGTGAATGCCCTAGCTGGTCCAGAATATCCTCAATACGGGGTAATGGGAAAGCGTCACCTATTGTCTTCTCATTCAGCTTCCTGAAGTCAACGACCACTCTCCATTTCTTTGCTCCATCGGCTCCAGCCTTCTTGGGCACAACCAAGAGGGGGGAGTTCCATGGGCTTTTGCTTGGCTGGACAATGTCATTGTCTAACATCACCTTGAGCTGCTCGTTAATAATGTCCTTTTGGGGCTGACTCAAACGGTACATTTTTTGATTTATGGGTGCTTGGTCTGTCACCAACGGAATCTCATGTGTGATAGCCTCCGTGTAACTTAACTTATCCCCTGGCAGGAAGAAAACGTCACTAAACTCCTGACACAGCTGGGTAATAGCAGCCTTCTCCTCGGAATTAATATGCTCATACAGCGTAAGCTCTTGCTTTAGTAATGCATTGCGTATAATGTCGATAGGCGGGTCCTGATTCATTAGTCCAGGATTGTTTCCTGATCGACCATTACTTATCAATTGTGACCCTTCTGTTGTTGCTGATATACTTCCTATATGTTTCATGGGGAAATTTATGCAGGAGGTTTGCTGGGGCTGCTCCTCCTTATTGTTAGTCTCTAGATTAACCACCAAATATTCATCTAATCTCTCGAGTTCTAAATCGATCCGTTCAAGTTTGACCGGTGACTCACTCGAATTCAGTATGCCTATTACAGGACTCTCCGGACTTAGAAGAGCATTCGCTTGAAAAACGCCATCCGCTATCGAGCTTGCGGTACTAAGCATTTCCTGGCCCAACCGGATCGGAACCCCCACTAGATGTTGCGTCCGTGGCAACAGTTTGATAGCCTCCTTGAAATTGACTTGATAAGTTCCATTGGAACCAATTTGGCTGACGCTTGGCCCTTCGTCAGAGTTGCAGCTCACATCGTCAGTTTGGCTTGATAATGACGCCGCGCTTCGCGTTACTCCTATAGACAACGCGTCAGTACCATTCGACGCCTTAACCGAAAACTGAGCCGTTCTGACTGCACCTCCCTGGGACTCCAGAGGGACCCTAAACTCAGTGCTATTCGCTTCCGTGCGAGGAAACACTAGTGCTTGTGCGGGACCTTCTATATTACAATTCTTTGCCAGGAAGTCATTCCCCAGTAAACCATTGTTGAACGTCCCCTGAATTTTTTCAACTACTTGAAAAGTACAAGGAAGTCCCGTAGGGAGTTCAAAATTGCCCTGCGTAGTACCAAGGGTTTCTCCTTCCCCAAACGGACTCACTAAAGTAAGCTTACGACTAGAATCTATCGGGCATGTATCCTGTATTGCTGATTTAGTAATTATGCTCACCTCTGCACCTGTATCAATAGTAAATTTTGTTTCACCCTGCTTCCCAATATCTAATGGCAGGGAAGCTGTAACTAGGCTCGATTTTTCATAACTATTACTGATCGTGTTTTGCCCTTCAGTACCTTTATGGGTTACCCTATGTTCAGCCCTGCCACCACCAATTTGGCTCCTTTGTTGCACCGTTTCTATTGGAGTCGAGTCGGGGATTTTCGACCCGACTGCATCTCGTTTCCCTGTTGTCTGGCTTCCCATCTCTTCTTCTGGAAACACGCGCCTATAGCATGACCTCTCCGACCACAAAAGTCACATCTAACCTGAATACTATATACCCTAGGGCCACCGTTTATAACCGGTGTTGCAGCCGGCTTTGCCTTACAATCCTTCTGATCATGGCCGTACTCCTTACACGTCGGGCAATAAGGAGTATTCTTGCGGCTATAGCAGTCTGTATAGGTATGGCCACGCTTATGACAGAAATTACCAGTAATCTTCGGCCTCTTTGTAAATTTAGGTGGCCTCGGTCCAGATTCCGGATCTGGTGCTACTACTACCTGTGACTGGAAAGGTACGGTGGACGGATTAGGTGTGAAACTAACTTGCTGAGGTGTACTCGTAAAAGCATGTTGGTTAGGCATCCAAGTACTGAAAGTGGGTTGAGCCTGCGGCATTTGTGGATATAATTGTGTTAGATTGCACTGAAAGAGGCATGCTCCTTGCTGCATTTTTTCCATATTCAACCCTTTAGTGACTAGATCTTCAAAGGTAGTTGTTTCCTGTGACAAAAGATACTGGCAAAGATGAGGATTATTAACCCCACTCTTAAAGACATTCTTGGCAAAATCCTCCAGCTGAGTACTCGCAATTTTACCTCCTTCTGACCCATATTTGATGATTGCAGCTTCTTGACATCGCTTAAGGATTTGCCTTAAACGTGATGTGTAGGCGAGTACTGTCTCCGTGGGACTCTGTTTAGCTGATATAAGCCCTGTTACCAATTCCTGATAAGTTTCCCTCGGCAAAAATACCCGATTCAAAAGTTCCTCAGCTGCCTCTAAGGTTGATGGAAAACTAGAGGATATTAGCTGATATGCCTCTCCTCGAAGACGGGTTGGGAAAATCTGCATAAAAGCCACTTGCTCCTGACTATTTAAACATTTCCAAACTTGTTTGCTGCACCCTATAAAGGTCTGCAGTTCCAAAACCATTGATGAGCTCGGAGCTCCTGAAAACACAGGGATCATCTGTCCCATCAGCTTAGCTACTCTTGCATAGTCAGCCATACTGACTGGATGAATTTTAACTTCCGCGTGTTTATCAACCATACAAACAGGATTCAAAGAATCGGTTAGGCTAACGGAATCGTTTGAAAATGCGCTTGCCCCAAATGATAAATTCCAATCGTGAGACGTAATCAGGGTTTTCAATGATTGCGATAAATTGAAAAAACTGGTCGAGTTTAGCGAGACCCCACCGAAATGTTCAATCTCTTCCTTAAATTGTTTTGTTCGTTCACGGAATTGATTAATTCGCTCTAAACGATATGTATGTAAATGATCAACGGTATTAGTTAATTCAAGAACTGGGTCTAATTTAGTGGGTTCGGGTTCTCGCTTTACCTGTAGGTTTGAGCTGAAACAAAAAGATTCAGACTTACTTCTTGGTCCTGAAAGTGTTCTACCGCTTCGTAATACAAGCCCCTTGTTTTGCTCTGGAGTTGACTGATGAATTCCTTCTGTTAATTCGCTCTGGTTATGCATTCGCGCAATCTCAATAAAAAATATTGACCGTCTCTTGACTTAATGACGGGTCATTAATTCCGAATATAGCAATGAAACCCTTTCTTTGAAATAAGTTAAAGTTCCTAAAGCGCTAACTAGGTGATTTTGGTTACAATTCCGGGAGTACGAAGCTCGAGTAAACAGGGTGCGTGGATGAGTGTGCTTATACTGAGAGTGTAAGTGTAAAATTCCAGTTTCGAACGGTTCACCAATTTAATCGGTAGTAAATTGACCGCTCCACAGCGAGTTGCCGTACTAGAACTGCTCAGAAACTAAAACCGGCTGCGCCAATGTTATATTCTTTACTTCCCACCTGGGGTTCTGCCGGCCACTTCCGGGGATCCCTGGGGTGTTACCTTTTAGAAACACTCACCTTCGCACCTGAATTACTCTTGAAGCTGAAGACCCCTCTGAAAAATTGTAACTAAAACACCAAATGTTGCGTTTCTTTTTTTTTACTTTATTTCTTCAGCAAGTCCTATTACAGGTTTTATTAAAACAAGTTGGGTCGCTTCCACGTGCCTTGGTCCGATGACGTGACTGGATGTCCTTCCGTATTCCCCGGCGCAGTTCCTTTGCTTTCCGTCGGAAGAAAGCCCGCTCAGTGGGTGTGACTGACAAGCGAGCTAGCCGCCTCAGCTCGTCCAACTCCCGCCTCTTTCGTTCCCGCTGCCCTCCGCGCTGATGTTGTTGCTTGCGGGGATGGACGGTGGTGTTCAAGGGAGCCTTCAACCTCCTGAGGTACTCCTCTTTCGATATGGGTCGGGGACCAGCTCGGGGCTCTGCCTGAAGCGCCTGATCTAGGGTCCTAACGGGTGCCTGACGGGGGTGGTTCGCTGGCCCGAGGTCCTTAATTATCCTGGAGGCTAGCGGGTAGAGCGGCACGCAGGTACTGGCGAGCTTGGGTCGCGATGACGGTCCACCAGGTGTTGAAGGGCACTTTTCACGCCGTCCTGAAGGGGCCACTGCGGCTGCTGGTTGTCCACCTCTTTGGGTTGCCTGCAAGAAGGAAAAATTATATTACTTATGGTGGCCACACAGCGCTTACACGCTAAAAGCCCTGGAGGAACACGGCGCTAAGAGCCAACACCTCACCATAAGTAATTCGTTGATCGACTTGAATGAAAAAATCGTGTGGAGACCCGGAACTTGAACCGTGCTTTATTGTCGCAGCACGTATCACGACTGACTCACTAATGTTTGCCCAAGTACTTTAAATACCGTTCTCTCGTAAGCTTTTAGCCTCGATTCTCGCAAAAAGTGCTGAATAGCCGAACACGTGCGTTCTCGTTCCACGAAGCACTTTTCCTCCCCGCTCCGTTTCGCTTATGAATATGTGAAACTGGGGAATTTGAGCGAGAGAACGCTTTCGCTTAAGCTTTCGGCTTCTTGAGGTGAATTGATGGAGCTGGGGAAATTGAGCGAGAGAACGCTTCCGCTTAAGCTTTCGGCTTCTTGAGGTGAATTGATGGAGCTGGGGAAATTGAGCGAGAGAACGGTTTTGCCTGAACTTTCAGTTTTCCCTTCAGCTGGGAGTACACCCGAAGCATGTCGTCTACGTGGTGATCATTCGTGTGAAGCGAATCGTGTATTGATATTTGCTCGAGCTTTTGCTCGCTCATTAAACGACAAGTATATGCTTCGGTGATAGTGGCCTATGTGCCTGCTTTAAAAAGTTGATTGGTGAAGCGCGAGTATATAGGCAATGCTCGCTCGCTTCGTAAATACGTAGGCGGTATTTACTCGCTCACAACAGTAATATAAGTAATTTTTGAATAATGCTGGTTGGTTTTCTCTCCTTTTTCCAATTGAATCAAAAAATATGAAATAATCTTAATTAATTTAAATTTGCAAGTTTTTTTTTTCAGTAAATGTGTTTAACTGATAACGTATAAATTTAGAGAGCCATTCGGGCCATTACGTTTTTTTATAGTTTTATTGTTTGGAATTTGCTTTATGTTCTTTTAAGAATTTATAACGATTAGTATTAAATAAAGCGCTTTTGACTTTGACTTTGACATCAGCATGTGGATGACGCGGTACACTCCGGCGATAGAGCGCAAGCGAGAAGTTCTATGTATGAGCGAGTTAAGGGAGCTTATAGCGAATAAATGAAAAAGCTTTTGCCGGCCAACTGAGAGTTGTGGCGAATATTGAGGCAAAAGCTTCCCTCACTTAAATGCGAAGACATTTTCCCTAAGCTGGCTACATCATCAACCATTAAAGTTGTCTTATTTAGAAGGAGAAGTTTCTGTTAATGAGAGCGCGCACTATCACCGGTTCAGCAATTTTTCCCGCGAATTAGAACAAAAGCTCGGGTCGAATAAATATTTAAAGTACTTGGAGGAACTGTTGTTATGGAGTCAATCATCACACGTGATAAACTACGACAACAACGGCTATTTATTTTCAAAGATAAAATAGATCGAAGCAGTCACTCCCGGAGTGCAATTGCGATAGGGAATTTGTTAAATGGCGAGCTGCGAGATATCCCCCGTCACTGTCCCCGAAGCAGCAGTCACTCCTGCAGTGCGATTTGGAACCCAGTGTTGGCTACAGCCACGAATCTCTGTCGAATTTCTAGCACTTAGCGCTGAGTAGTCACCGGCACTAACGTAATCCCTATTTACAGGCCAGCAGCAAGATAGCCACCTTCACTGCCCCTAGAAAGCAGTTTCTGTGGAAACAATCTGGGGAAGAGGATCATCACCCTCATACTCCGGAGGTCCCATGCGCCCACGCCAGCTCGCCAGCCTTTCGGCCTACCCGCTGAAAAACATTACAGCGAGGTCTCACGGCACCATTGTACTCCCCCGTCCGGCACCACCCAGAAGTCTGGAACAGGCACTAACCTCGAGCAGGACCCCGGCCTATTGCCATACAGGAATACTTCGCCAGACACCCCCGGAGAGTGAAAGCACCACCAGCAAGTGGTAACGACAGCGTGGAAGACGCAGAGAACGTAAACGGAAGCATTTCTATGAGCTGCAACGTCTCGCCCACCTTTCCATGACAGCAGCAGAGTGGGCCCTTTGCCAGAGGCGGGTTGAGAAGCTGTGATGGGAAGTGAGGGAGGAAATCAAGAAGCTGATCCGGGACAAGAAAAAGTGGTTTAATAATCACTGAACCCGGCAGCTTTTAAATAAATTCAACCATTCCAAACCTTAACTGAGAGTTTGTTATTATACTTAAGAGGACAGAGAAGTTGAATTATTACAGGTGCGTGGATCGAGTGAGGACTAAGTAGGTTGGTGCAGGGTACCCTGAAAGTAGCTGGCAGGATCCTGGCTAATTTTATAAAACATGTACCCTCCGAGCTGTATTTAAATCCCGATGAACTGGTTCAAATGCAAAAAGTTTTCATCCCACACATAAGCCTCTCAAACTACGAAAAGAAGTAGTTACAGCCCAATGGCTGGTTTGGAAGCAGAAGAGCCGGCCATTGACGTGGGTCTCATACCTGTCCAAAGACAAAAGTAAAAGACCAATTCAGATTTTTGTTTTAGCAATTCATATTTTTTTCAATTTTCAGTTAATGAGTAAAATGTAGTAAGCCTTATTTGGCACAAATACAGTTTTTGGTTTTCAAATCATTTTCAACTGTGATCTCGTGTAGATGCAAATATATAATAACAACATTTTGATACAAACAATATCTGGTTCTTTTAAATTCAATTTTCAACTATAATATAATGCAGATGCAACTACATTGTATGAACTCGTGATTATTTGATATGAGTAAGCTCTTTGTTTTTTAATTACTTTTTAAATGTACTAATGTTAAATACCAAGTGTTTGACGAGGCATCAATTTTTAGATTGTTTTAATGTTTTGAAAGTTTTTTTATGAGTTTATTAAAGTTAACTGAGAAAATACATTTTTGGGTATCCATTTTTTGTGCATACGATTCATGTGGCCAGCTCATTGTAGCTCTTGCGGCCTTATAATCGTTGCAGTCTCAGGCTCGTCAAAAATCTCATACAGCTGATAGTTGTATCGAATTCACCATTGGTCCTCGTCTAGCTTCGCTCCAATTATTTGCCTCAGGACTCGTCGCTCAAAGGCGTTCAATATAGTGGCGGATGCTTAGGTTAGGTTCCACGTCACAGGTTTGATCACAGTTTTATATACTTGGAGCTTTGTTTTCCTGTGTATGCAGCTGGTCTTCAAGATTGCCAAACTTAAAAAAATATTTTATTTGTGCGCTGTATTCTCCGGCGTATTTCGTCTTTTTCATTACTGCTTCTCGTTATTTTGGCACGTAAATACACGAATTTGTGGACATTTTTCATGTTGTATTCGCCAAGTGTGACGTTTTGTGTACTTAAGGTACTTTTCCTCGACTGCGTTATGAGATTTGTTTTATTTTCATTGATTTGTAGCCCTACTAGTTTTGCTTCGCTGTCGAGTTTCTGGGAGAGTTCTCTGGCAGTTGTTATTGATCGTGACAAAATGTTGATGTCATCCACATAGGCTACTACTTGGCTTGACTTGTATATAAATGTATCTCGTGTATCGACAGGAAGCTTCCTTATGACGTATTCCAGAGCCAAATTAAATAGCAGTGGGGCCAGTTCATCTCCCTGTTTAAGTCCGATATTTCTGTCAAAGGCATCGGTGAGTTGATTATTAATGTGGACTTGGGAGATCGTTGGCGTCATTGTCATTTTAGTAAGTTGGACTCATTTGGCTGAGATGCAAAAGCAAAGCATTATTTGGTACAGAACATTACTATCAATACTGTCGTATGCTTGCTTAAAGTGTACGGAAATTTAGTGCACGTCTATGCTGAACTTCTAGTACTTTTCAAGCTCCTACTTGACTGCGAATCATTGGTCTATTGTCAATCTGCTTGCTCTAAAACAACCTTTATACTCCCCAATAATGCTGTTGGTGTATGATCCAATTTCATTTTTTAAGATCTTTGAAAATACTTTGTACACCGTACAAAACAGACATATGCCTCCAAAGTTTTCGCTTTTTAGCTTGCCACATTTTTTTGTGCATTGGGAGTATAATTGAGAAGAAGATTAAGTCAAGTATCAAAGTGCTACTTTGTTTACATCCAAAGTAAAATCAAATTTTTAAGCATTTTTGAAGAAATTTTAATGATTATTCTTGTGAAAGTGGATTAGTATCCTATAGAAGGAATTGAAAACTGAGTATACTATTTTAGATTTTATTGAATTTTGATTTTCATAACCTCAACAGGTGTGTGCAAAATCCCTTATAATATTTATTTTCACTTGAAATTTATTTACACTTGAAATGTCCAGCAAGGGTGGCGTATTTGGTAAAGCGGTTCGGAACAACGATCCTGCGATGAAGTGTGATGGAGTGTGTGGCAAGTGGTTTCATACCAGCTGCATTCAGATGCCTGATGAAATCTATAATGCCGTGAAAAATGTTACCAAGTGGGTGTTCTGGGTCTGTCCCAGTGATAAGGCCTCTGCGTCAAAGGCAATAAAATGCAAAGTTCCACTTGCGAAAGAAGGCAATAGTGATATTATTGAAAAAATTACCGAACTAGTCGATTCCAATTCCACACTAAACCACAGAATTATTGATTTGCAAAAGCAAATTTCAGAAAAGAGCCCGTATCTGCCAGTGTCGTATTAAGCTGCTTTGACTAACCCTCCGGCAAAAACATCGCCCAAATTAAACGGAGAAGTAATAGTCCGTCCAAAATCTAAACAATCTGCTGATCATACAATGCAGCAAATTAAGAAGTCTTTTAAACCTGCAGCTGCTAAAATTCCTATCACATATAAGAAGGAATTGTCAGATGGGGGAATTATTCTCAAGACTGAGAGCTCAATCAATTCAAAGGATCTTGTCGGTTCTTTGCAGGAATATCTAGGTGAGTCGTACTATGTGGAGCGTACTAAGGAGTTGAACCCTAGGCTTATAGTGCATGGGCTGGAAAGGTCTTTTGACAGTGATGAGCTCCTGGCTGAGATTAAAGCTCTTAATCCGAATATACCTGATGGTATTTTGAAAGTTGTTAAATGCTGGAAAAGTAGAAAAAATGAGAAATTTTCGATGATATTTGAAGTTCCGGGAGAATTATTTAGGAGACTGGTAGATACATACATAAATATTGACTTCAACTCTCACTACTGCAGAGAAGAGCTGACGGTCAGAAGATGCTATAAGTGTCCGAAGTTTGGTCATGCTGCTCTGAGATGTAGAAGTCAAATAGAGGTTTGTGCCAAGTGTGCGTAACATCATAGCACAAAAGATTGTAAATCTCAGGTTTCGAAATGCTAGAATTGTCTGCTGGTGAATAATAAGAATGTTTCGCATCCAGCTTCTCATAAAGATTGCTGTTAAAACTTTCCAGAGGAAGATTAACTACTTATCTGAAATATGAGAATTGCCACCAATTTAAGTATATTTTATGCTAATATTCGAAGTTTAAGGAATAAGTTTATAGATCTTGAGGTGTTTTGTAGTTCGCATGAGAATCTGGATGTTATAATTTTAAACGAAACATGGATTTGTAGTAACGAAGTCAATCTGTATAATCTTGATGGTTATAATGCCGTATATAATTGCAGAAATCACTCTCAAGGAGATGGGACTGCGATTTACATGAAGGAAAGAATAAGGCATAAAGTCCTACTGGTTGATAGTTATTGTAACACTTTAGTTATTTCCCTTGAAAGCGATAGAGGTGTTATCAATATTTGTAGTTTCTATAAGGCCCCCAATGAAAATAGTTATGAGCTAATTGAATATTTGGACAGTATATTACAGAATTATGGAAACCTGGTGGTTTTAGCTGACTCTAATATAGATATTTTGGTTAAAAATAGCAATTGCAGCATAAACTATTTAGATATGCTACTTATAAATGGAGCAACGGTAATGAATAACCTTCCAACTAGAATAACTGATAATCGTGCTTCTTTCCTTGATCATGTTGTCTCTACATTAAGCAGGCAGTTAGCAACTTTTAGTATTAAATATAATGATTGGCCGGAACTTGACCATATCACTTTATTTATTACTTTGGAAGGAATTAAAAAATTGTTATCTCCTATGGTTAAGAAGAAAATTTATAGTTTTGATAAAATTAAATTCATTGAATTGGTTGGAAGCAAATGTACGGCCCATAATGATTATATATCTATTTCTGAAATAATAAAAATAATGCAAAATGCAAAAAAAGCTACTTCCATCAGAATGATTCGAACTAGGAGTAATAATTGGTTAACTGGTGATATTCTTAGGGAAATTAGGAGAAAGAAAGATTGATTTAATCGACCAAAAAATTGCCAGGATGATCCTATATTGAACCAGAAATACAAGGTACAAAACAATAGGGTTAACTCTTTGATTAGATCAGCTAAAAAAAATGTATTAAACAATCAGATAAATGCTGCTGAGGGAAATTCTAGAAAAATATTGCAGATTCTAAATAAAAAATTATTCTCCTCTGACAGGACTAAGAATCAAATTTCGGATATTTCTGTTGATTCACTTGGACCCCACTTCGGATCTGTTGGAAAAAAATTAGCGAAAGAACTTGACCAAAGATTCAATCTTTTAAATTTTGACAGAAAGCAAATTCCTTATAACCTCTAAGTCTATATTCCTTGAGCCTACCAATACTAAAGAAGTAGTGTTATGCATTAACTCTTTAAAGAACTCTTCGGCTGGTAGTGATGATATTTCGGCAAAACATCTAAAACTCGTCAGTGATATAATAGCTCCACATGTGGTATCCGATTTTAATAATTTCATATCTAATGGGATCTTTCCTACAGACTTTAAGGATGCTATAGTTGTGCCAGTTTTCAAATCAGGTAATGTAAATGACCCTAATAACTATAGACCTATTAGTTTAACTAGTACTTTGAATAAGGTATTTGAAAAAATAATTAATAAACGTCTGATTCGCTTTATAGAAGATTCTTTGGGATTTGATGTAAACCAATATGGCTTTATTGAGAAAGGTAGCACAACATCTGCTATTACTGATGCCTTACAGTTCATCAACAACGAACTAGATGTAGGTAAATATGTTGCAGCAATATTTGTTGACCTAGCGAAGGTCTTCGACACTGTTGATCACTCGATTCTGCTTCAATGCTTAAGTGAACTAGGAATAAGAGGCACTCCTTTGAAATTGTTTGAAAGCTCCCTTAAGGACAGAACAATTGCTGTTTACTTGAATCAGAAAATGAGTGATAAATATAAAATCAACATAGGCGTTCCGCAGGGTTCTAATTGGGTCCGACTTTATTTATTTTATACAGTTATAATATTTATTTTTCTAATTTGAAGGGCAAATATATTGTCTATGCGGATGGTACATTGCTATTATATTCGGATTTCTCTCCTAGTGCATTAGAACGAAAAGTAAATGACGATTTAAAGGAGTACGGGTCATGGCTCTTAGGGAATAAGTTAACTATAAACATTAAAAAGTCTAAGTTTATGCTATTTAAACAACTAATCAAAGCAGATATTGTGTTGGACATTAAAATGTTCAATGAAAGTATTGAGCGTGTAGCATGGTGGAAATACCTAGGTCTTATCATAGATGATATATTGTCATGGACTCAACAGATTAGTACTCGGAAATCGAAATTGGTTTTTTGGATTAGGGTGTTTAGGTGTAAAAATTACTTAGATATTGGTCTCAAAAGCTTAATTTATAATGCTCATGCTTTGCCTTTGATTACTTATGGCATTATGAATTAGTATCATACTTCGGAATCGAACATTGATTCAATTCATAGAATGCTGAATAAGATTGTCAAGGCTATGCATGGCTTGGATAGACTGACCCCTAGTATTACCCTTTATCCACTAACGAAGAAATTTAGTATCAGGCAGATGATATATATGGAAAAAGCTAAATTTATTTTCAGAATACTTAATTCTGAAATGAAATCGGGTGTCCAGCTAATCAAACACTGTGACATTCATTCTTATAATACCAGATATAATGATTATCTTAAGTTGTCGTTTGCTCGAACTAAAAGAAAACATAGCGACCCTGTTAGATTAGCAATGGAAGTATATAACTTATTACCAACTGAGTTAAAAAAGGTTAAAGTCTTTCCAATATTTAAGAAGCTACTTAGGGAACAAAGTCAAAGTCAAAGTCAAAAGCGCTTTATTTAATACTAATCGTTATAAATTTTTAAAAGAACATAAAGCAAATTCCAAACAATAAAACTATAAAAAAATTAATGGCCCGAATGGCTCTCTAAATTTATACGTTATCAGTTAAACACATTTAATGAAAAAAATACACTTGCAAATTTAAATTAATTAAGATTATTTCATATTTTTTGATTCAATTGGAAAAAGGAGAAAAAACCAACCAGCATTATTCAAAAATTACTTATATTACTAACACAACAATGAACTTATATCCTATACCTAATATGTAACACCCTAATTCTAAATAAGTTCAATCAAAAAAAAAAAAAACAAAAAAAAACGTTACCTTTTATTGAAACTTATACCTAAATTATTATACAAATAAACAACAACACTAGATGTAGCAATAATGAGATGAATCTGAAAAACTAAGTAACGAGAAAAAGCACAAAAACAGAAAATAAACACGAATAATTTAGACATTGTCATTCAGCCACCAATACCTAGATTGCTCCATCTCAGCTCGACCAGCCTCAACGAATCTAGCAAATGAGTATCTCCATTGGAATTGTTGGTCTCGTGAACTCAGATTCGGAGGATATTTTATCTTCTTATCGGTGGCCCGTCGGTATATGTGATATATAATTGGGACGCCGTCAGAATCAAAAACATATCGATTCATGTCCAAATACACGAATGCTTCTGGAGGAACGAAGCCAGTAGTGAGGCAAGTCACAATATACCCGTCTGTAGGGTGGAACGGCTGTGAAATCCAAGGGTTTCCACTCACAGTTACAGATCTTGCGATATGATTCCGAAGAAGTTTCAATATGAAGATTAGACTCTTGTCACTTGAGCGGTTTGATAAATTTTTCTATTCGATATATAGTGCTTCCAATCCGTCTCAGGCTTTCTGTACAAACCAGTACATGCACGAAGACATTTCCTTTCGAAAACTCTTAATCTTTCCATTGTACTAGCACTCTGGTTGTACCAGATCTGGCATCCATATGTCAAAACTGGCCTAACCAGGGTCTTGTCACAAATAACTTTGACTTTTTGATCAATGTATCTGGAATGAAAGAGTCGCCGAAGGGCCATGACTACTTTTAGTGCCTTACTGAGCATGATTTTGACATATTCAGTGTAGTACAGATACTGATCGAGATGAACACCGAGGTATCGAACACAGGATTTATGTGGAACCCGTTCTGAACTACCCTCACCAGCCATGATGTGGAAATCCTTCCAATTACGTTTGAGGCCTTGACTGGCCCCCTGCAGCGTTGTCCGAAACAAGATTTTTTCGCACTTCTGCGCATTGATTTTCATTCGCCAATTGTCGGTGTAGAGCTGCACATCATTAAACATTTTTTGAAGATTGCTCTGAACTATTGTAGCTTTTCGATCTGCCGTATAGATGATCAGATCATCAGCAAACGCTACCAATGATCGCGTTGGCGAGACATTAAAATCAAAGCTGTTCAATAGCTTGCGAATGAATATTGAGAAAAGCAGGGGCGCAGTAACTGTTCCCTGCTGTAGACCATTCAAGACCTTGAATTCGCGCATTGTTGTCAGATTTCCATCAGTTACAACAAACGATTTCCCGTATAACATATTACACATCATGGCGACAAGGTGTCTGGGGAACCTGTCTTGAAGAAGTTTGAAAACTAGTCCATCTAACCACACCGTATCGAAGGCTTTCTCCATATCAATGAGACATGCTCCAACACATTCTTTGTTGTTTAGTTTCCAACAGATGTCTGAGGTTACTTTCGTTAATGCATGTATGGTCGAATGCCTGGCACGAAAACCAAATTGGCAATTCGGCATCAACTCATATTTCTCAATGTGGGCGTTTAATGCTCTGTTGAGTATCACTTTAAACACCTTGCTGATGTTAGGCAGCAAGCTGATTGGGCGATAGCTTTTAGGGCATGAAGATTCTTTTCCTTTCTTCAAGATCGGAAATACCTTAGCCTTTTTCCACTCATTTGGGAAACATGAATTGTTCAACATGTTGTTGAACAATATGCAATAATTCCTAATAGCAACCTCAGGCAAATGTCGGAGAACTATATTTGGAATACCGTCAGTGCCACATGATTTTTTGTTGTTTATTCTGCGAAATTTGAAACACAAGTCTTCATAGCTGACAAAATAATCAATAAGATTCAAGCTCGGTATGAGGTCAGATGTGAATGTTTCATCGAAATGAAGAATTGATTGGCCGTTCAGGCTTGATTTGAAGTCGGAAACTTTTGCTTCAACGACCTCCGAAAATATTTCATTCCTTCTCTCTGGGTTTGGCAGATGAACCAATTCAAAATGTGTTCCAATCAGGGCAAGTTTCTGCAATCCATCACATATAATCCTGTTTCCATTTCTATCCGGAGTCGTACTATCAATTTCGATACCAGCTCTATCGAGAAGATTTATCTCATCACTAATGACTTCAAGATTCGATACCTTCACTCGAGACTTCCTGCGGAATAAGCTATTCACTTTCGCGAAAACGCCATCTGGGTCCTGTGGGCTAATACCCCTCAGTTTTTCCGCCCATTGATTGCTGACCTCACTTCTGAAGTATGAACGGATTAAGTTCCGGACATTCTTCAGGTGTAATTTCAACAAAGCCAACGAGGGATAGTTGTAGTCCAAAAATCGTCGATAAATATTGTTGACACGTGTGAGAAGAAGGCTTTTCATTTCAACCTTCCGATGGTTGGTGTTTCATATCCTTCCATATTGTTTCGATGTTTAATCTTGGGAACTACTTTCTCAATCCTTTCCAACGTCAGCTTCTCTAACTACGACAAATAGAGATCTATTTCATCGTCAGTTAGATTTCTGTTATTAGGAACCATTGAGCAAGCGTTGCCATCATCAGAAGGAGGACATTGCTTCTGGTACTCCCGATTAAACTTCTTTTGAAACTTTCCCCAGTCTGTTTTTTTGAAATTCAACCGATGGTTTTCATGTTGAACTGGAATGAGGAAGAAATCATCCCTTTGATGATTGATTTCCATTACGATTGCGTTATGGTCGCTATCGTAAGGAAGCACCTGCAGTTTCCGTTGAGGACTATTCAAGCTGAATTCAAGTCTTGCGTCAGCAATGCAGAGGTCCGAATATGAATTTGTCCTAGGGTATGTTGGGAACTCCGACCCGTATAGGTTGCACCTGTATTCAATTTGGTTCTCTGTTATCCATGATTTCAGGAATACGCCTCTTGGATTATTGGTGGCGTTTAGCCATGATGTATGCTTGGCATTCAGGTCACCGGCAAAAATATAATAACTATGCAGCCTGTTAAATTCGAGTATTTCAAACAAGGAATTGAGTTCCTCCTTGAACTTGAGAACATTTTGACCAGTTGCATAGGCAGAGATAACGAAGAGGTTATCCCCACCTGGCAGTGAAATTTTGATGACGGACACTTCAAGAAACTCAAAGTTTTTGAATTCGACTTTTTCAATATTTTGGAAACAATAGGGTCTTCTAACCAATATCCCGGTGCCACCTCCCCCATCACCTATTACCCTATCGTTTCTTACGAATGCAAAATCTTTGAATTCCATGGAATGCCATGAATTGAGGTGGGTTTCAGTGAGAAGTATGATGTCAGGCTTTTGCTTAACAACAAATTCAAGGAGATAATCACGTCGATGTATAGCAACGATAGAGTTGACGTTGATCGATATGAGGCGAAGCCTATCCATGGGAATATGACTGGATGACAAGTTATTATTAGGCATTTGAAAGACCTAAACGCTGAAAAGCAAAGTTAATTTTTGAATCTTGTTTGTCGATTCTCTCCGATAAAGAATTAAGTTGCTGGTAAATTTTGAGAAGCAGCTCATTATTGCCACTTACATTATTTACATTATTTCCAGCATTTTCTGCTGGTCCTCTAGCGGCGAGTGCAAATGATACTCCGGGCTTGACGAAGTTGGAAGGTATGATATTACGGTGTACTTGTGTTTGCTTTGGAGCAAATTTAACTTTTGCATCTTGATATCGGGAGCATCCTCGATATGATGCTGGGTGACCAAAAACACCGCAGTTAACGCAGTATAATTTTTCTTTAGGCTCCGTCTGAGCCAATTTGCACTCACCGGGAGCATGAACGTCTTTGCATTTAACGCAACGATAGTGCATGGCACAATTGGCAGCCGAATGTCCAAATCTTTGATACCGGTAACACTGGTTGACTTCTCTTTTCTGGAGGCGTTCCCACCTCACCACTCTGAAATTTAAGTACCTTATTTGTTGAAGGGCACTTGGACTGCTCTTATTTGCAATTTGTACCAGGTAAAGTGGTTAATTCTTCCTTTCTATGGTCGACCTTCTTGTCGCAAAGGCTTTGACTGAAACAAAATCAATATCTGGTGCAGCCTCCTTGAGCACCTGAAGAAGATCGACCGTATCCTCTCCGCTGTCCAAACCCTTCAACAAGAAGGTCTGATTCTTTTCACTTTTTGGGGTATAGGTGAAGTGTGGAACCTCCCCAGAAATCAGCGCATCTTTGGCTGACTTGAAATCAACCAGTGATTTCGTCCTTATAGTTAATTTTTCGGCATTAACTCTTTTGATTTCGAAACTGGCCAGTTTATTTTCGGCTGCCAATAGCCGAACCATATCTTTCCCGGTTTGTCCGAACACGTTGATTGGCGGAACTTTTTCTGTGTTGTTGGAGCTTTTTCAGAGGAACCAGCAGAACTGCGGGCTGGTTTTTTCTCCTCATTTTTGTTCTTTAAATATTGAATGAAATTAACGTCATTATCTTGATTAAAATTACCTCTGATGTTTTCTTCGATTTCCATATCTTCGGATAATCCCTCCAGCGCTGCAAAATAATTTTGGCTCTCGTTGGTGCCACCAGCACTTAGAACTTCCTCTGGATTTACTTGCTTTGCACTTTTCTTCGGCTTTGTTACCTGTTGCCATTGATTTTGTGGCTACGTCTTTAGAAGCTTCATCCCTTGCTTGAAAAGATCCTTGAGAGACTGTATCTCTTGCCTTAGTTCATCATTTTCTTTCTGCAATTTGGCCATTTGTTGGTTATCCGCTATTATTTGCAGCTTGCACCCTCCATCTACGGAGTTTTCTTCGTTATGTTTTCTTTTAGTGATTGTCGCCAGTTTCGTATTTGTCGTTTCCCCAGGTTGCCCCAACGGTGGGAAGCCGTCGGGCTCCTCCATACCAGCGGCGAAATTTTCTTTGTGAATTTGTTTTTCGTTACCAATCGAATTAAAAATATTCGATAGAAATTTCCTGAGTCGATTACTTCGACAATATAACATTTTTTCCGATAAAAATTAACTTCTGACTAACGTTTTTAAAAAATTAATTTAATTTTTGAAAACTTTTGACAGGAGTCCTACTTAGGGAACACACTGTTGAGGTTTGGAGAATCTGAGAAGTCATGTTTTGCGATCCTGATTAAATTTATTTTTATGTTGTTTTTTTTAGGTAAATTTCTCGAGAGAAATTTATCTATTGCGGAGAGCATCATATATATATATATATATATATATATATATATATATATATATATATATATATATATATATATATATATATATATGGGATATAACGAAAGTTGTGACCACGCTAGAGGTTGCAATTTTGCTTCGATTTTCACCAAATTTTCAGAAAAGGTGTATTGGGTAAATATCTCGGTTAAGTTCGTGAACTAGCTATATCGGCCGGGCAAAAACAAAATGGCGGCCATTTTAGACGAAAAATCGTGATTTCTGTTCTGACCAAAGTATAGCTCCGATTTGGATGAAATTTGGTACAAAGGTTCATTGATGTATGAGATGAATCTCACGATAAAAAATGCAAAGTTGGTACGGCAGAAACGAAATGGCGGCCGCTTAAATGTCGAAAAACGTGCAAAATTTTGTTGTTGTAATAGTGGTCAAAGCTTTCAACAGATTGTCATGAAATTCGGCAGTTAGATAGAAATTATAAGTACCTAACGAATTACGTAAAAGAACTGGAGGTCAGGTTGCAAAAAACAAAATGGCGGCCAGTTGAAGGTCAAAATTTCAAAGGCTTTTAGAAGTCGCAATTTTTATCCGACATACGAGTATATGAAACTTGGTTTCAAGATAGACATTACTTACACCTACAGTTTTTGATATTTTGGTGACCATGCATGTGCAAATTTCGAATTGGCTGCCGTTTAAATATGCGTTTTTTTCAGGTCTTTGTGGCCCTCTAGCGGTCACATTTTCCAACGGATTTTGATGAAACTTGTACTATGTTCTTGTATTTTGCAGGAAATTATCAAAATTGAATGAAAACTAAAAAAATCGAAAATTTAAAGCCTAATATTTTTAGCTGCCATTTTCTTTAAAAATTGAATTATTTTACCTTGTCTAGAGTGAATCTCCGATTTGAACGAGATAGTACATTGATTGATGAGGTTCTAGCATACAAAGATTTAAAATAATCCAAAATCAAATGCATGCATTCAAAATGGCGGCCCCCAAAGGTCTGAAGGCAAGCGCAATTCGCTATTTTAGTGCCAACTGAAATAATGAATATTTTTCATTGAAACGTTTTAAATGACTTTACTTGAAAGAACTTATAAACCAGATCATTTTTAAGATATTCTAAAATATTTTTAACAATACCCTAAAAAATTATAAAATCGCGACTTGTCTGTCTGTCCGTCCGTCCGCCCGTTTGTTCGTGCGTCATATCAAGTTTTCTCGCAAACCATATGAGCTAGAATGAGGAAATTTTCTACGTAGTGGTGCCTCTTGAAATTTGCAGTGCAAGAAAATATTTTAAGGTATTTAAGGGGGATCTCCCCATACAGGCGGGGCTCCCCATAAAGGGGGATGGCATACAATTTTTTTTATTTCTGTAGCCCTCTAGCAACCAAGATTCTCAACAGATTCCGTTGAAACTTGAAATTATAAGTTATTAAGGCAAGTTAATTTAATTTAATTATGCAAATCGAATGACAAATAAAACTGTCGAAAATTTACAGCTTAATATTTTTAGCTGCCGATTTCAATAAAAATTGTAATGACGGCCCTCACAGTTCAGAAAAAAATTGAAAATGTATATATTAATGGCAATGCAAGTGCTGATTAAACTTTTATGGAAATCTTTTGAAATTAACTATTCGAGTGGTAACCACTGTGAACTGTGTAAACAGCGAATGCGAGAAGGGCGAAACCGGTATTTATATGTTTACAACAATTTATGATCCGCCGATTTTCAATACGTAATCCATACGCGTGCAACTCAATTTAATTAGCAAAATATTTGCGCCCCGATAAAAGGTCTCTAAAAACAAACGTAGCCAGATTTTTTTATGTTAATAAATACCCATGTGGTACAACGAAAATTGCAGTAAGAAGTTTAGTAGTGGGCAAGCCAAATTCTTTTTCGAAACTTTACGCTACATACGAGAAATTTACCTTTCCGGCTGGTGCTGCCAACGGGGATTTTTTTTTCTTTGTTATTTTTTATTCAAAAAATTTAAGATTTTGAAATTAAATAACTTCTCTTACACCAGCAGCCTTTAGTTGCTGACTGGGAAGTTGAAAAATTTGATAGAAGAGTAAAATTGTTGGAAAATTTTGAAATTGATACGAAAAGAGCTTCTTCTTCTTTTTTGTGTTTGTTCTTGTTTTTAGATACTAACGTCACATATCCTCTAATTCGTTATATGTGTGTGCTATCCTACAATCCAATAGTTAGATTATGTGTCTTGATCATTGTTAATAATAATATTACCAACAAAATTAAAAAATATATAAAAATGAAAAAAAAATTAATAAATAATTTGAATATTTGTGCTGTGAGTGTGGTTATAGTACCAATCCATATCCTTTCTCCTTTCCGAATATGATAAAAGAGGATATGAAAAAGATGAAATGAATAAGTGTATCACTGGTTCTTTCTGAAGAAGCTCAGTATCCAATCTGATTCCACTGTCCACTGTTATAAAAATTGATTGGCTCCACTCTTTCGGCATATGTTTTATTGCCAAATGTGCTGGATGACTTTTTGAAAAGCCTTATGAACGCTGCTGGCCCATACTTGATGAACTCCACTGGAATCTCATCGTTACCTGGCGCTTTATTATCCTTTTGGGCTTTGATAATGGAACAAACTTCATCCAGTGTTGGTAGGGTCAACGGAAATTCTCCAGAAAAGTTTATAGGCTCCGATGTACTGGAAACGTGTGGCAAACTACGGAGGTTCTTGAAATATGGTGCCCTCCTTTCCTTAATCTTGCTTTTATCAGCAATATTGCCAATTTCATCACGACAGAGCGTGGTTTTGGGCTGGTAACCTTATTCTAGGCTTTTCACTACCTCGTATTCTTATCTTGTGTTGTTGCTCGCCGGACTTACATCCTTCTCAATTGGTTTCTTTTCTTAATTCTAATTATCTTATTTGCTGCCCTTCTGAGATTCTAAGAATGTTATCTTTTCTTATTGATTTTTCCACCTGCATTTACTTTGTACGCCTCATTTTATTATATACAAAACCCTATTGCAATCACGACCTGTGTCCGTTCGCCCGTCCGTCCGTCCGTCCGTCTATATGTCACAGCACTTTTTCTCGGAAACTATAGAAGCTACAGCAATAAAACTTTGCAGAAAGGTCAGGAGTGGTGACTTCTTGAAAGTTCAAGGGTTGGAACACTTTTCAAGGGGGTTTCAGGGGGGTCTGCCCATACAGGGAGGTGACCCCTCAAAAAAAAATGTTCACCATTAGTAGTCGAGTAGGGTGTTGTTGGAAAGGCCTCAACGAGATCTTTTCAAAACAAGTCTTAAAATTGCCTTATCGGTACCGAGAGGGGCAGGGTAAGGGGAAATGTACGAACTCTTCGCGTACCCCCCCTCGCGATTGGACACCTTTCAACCGAAAAATCTAAAAAAACCATGAATGTAGGCTTTCATAAGTACAACAACAACAAATACATGAGAAGTCGAAATTAACTCAACTTTGTTAGAAATAGTATGATTTGTCGATTTTACATTTTCTTGAATAAAATCCAAACGGTATGCTTAAATTCAGTAATTTAACACGCAGATGACTATCTATAAGGTTAATCTGTCCTCAAGGTCTCATAAAGATCGAATAGTATTTGACAAAGTTATAACGATTTGAATTTTCTTGTATTACTATGGAACAATATGCGCTGTATCACTATGGAAACATATGGCTATGGAACAATATGCGCTTTTTACCGACTCAGACACTACAGCTTTGTTAGGATTTGCATTTAAATTTCAGGAATGGTAGGTATCATGAATGTCTTTGAGAATGGGTTCAGTTAGTGGTATCAGTAATCGTAAAACAAAATGGTGACTGTTTTAAATGCGAAGATTGAATAATTTTGAGTTACGAGTATTTTTCCCCAACATCAACGTGTGAGGTGCATGCACTTGATTCAATTTAATGAATGACTGAAGCTGAGTACCTACAATTAATACTCATAAGTGAAACAAGTCGAGGAGGCAGGAGAGAGCACTTAGCAAAAGGGCTTTGTAACGATTCTAGGATTCGAAAAAATAGGCCATGAATCGCTGATTACAGTACAAGGGAGTGGCCTCTGAAAAAGAAATTTTCGTCAAAGGTAGCCAATATGAGTATTAAACTGACAGTTTTTGCTTCAGTGGGGGCACAGGGGGGGGAAATACATGAAAAATGTGTTTCCTCCCTCGCGAATGGACACTTGTGATTAAAAAATCTGAAAAAATTATCAAGGGAGATATTTATGAGTACAACAATAACAAATACCTCAGGAGTCGAAATTCGTTCAACGTTGTCAATAATAGTATGATCCTCGAATTTCACATTATCTCCAATAAAATCGTCTTTGACATGTTTCTTGATTTTATTCGTTGCTGGTTACTGCATTTTGTAAGTTGAGTACAAAACCCTTCTGACATGGGCGTAGGTCTGTCTACCCAACTTGTTTTTTTTTTGTCTAACTTATTCTGGCCCCCATCATTGAACCAATCATTTCTTTCACGCCGGGATTAATGTCCGATTATTTGTTCTGCCATATATATATATATATATATATATATATATATATATATATATATATATATGTATGTATGTATATATATATATATATATTATATATATATATATATATATATATATATATATATATATATATATATATATATATATATATATATATATATATGTATGCACTAGGCAGAAAAAGTCTGCGTTCACCTGCGTGCAATCAAATTATAATGTTTGAAAATCGAAGCAAAATAAAAACATCCCCGTTGGCAGCACCAGCCGGAAAGGTAAATTTCTCGTATATGGCGTACGAGTGTGAAAAAGGATTTGGTTTGCCTACTATTGGACTCCTCACTGCAATTTTCGTAGCATCACATGGGTATTTATTAACATAAAAATTATCTGCCGACGTTCGTGTTTAGAGACCCTTTATAGAGGCGCAAATATTTTGCTAATTAAATTGAGTTGCACACTTATGGATCACATATTTAAAATCAGCTGATAATAAAATGTTATAAACATATAAATACAAATTTCGTTCTTCTCAAATTTTACAGTGGTTGCCACACAAACGTGATAATTTGTCGGCTTAAAAAGTTCAATAACTCATTTCAAAACGTTTGCATAAAGTTTAATCAGCATTTGCGTTGCCATTGATATATACATTTTCAATTCTTTTCTGAGCCATCAGGGGCCGCCATTTTGAATTTTTATTGTGAACGGCTGCGAAAAATATTAAACTGTAAATTTTCGACTTTTTTATTTGTCATCCGATTTGCATAATTTTTTGCAGGTTAAATGAACTTGCCTTTGTTACTTATAGTTTCAAGTTTCCTCGGAGACTGTTGAGAAACTTGGCTGTAAGAGGCCTACAGAAATAAAACCAAATTTTAAACCAACCCCCCATATTCTTCCACATTTGCAGTTGAAGTCTCTTGTTCCCCTGATTCATTAGATAAACCAGCAATGTGCTCACTGTTTGTAGAATTTGGAAGTTCTGACAATCCAGAGGGCGCAAACGCCTCTTCAAAAATAGCATCTGGGTTATATGGATATAACCCTGTAGTGCGAAACCAATTCGAAATATTGGTAACAGTCATACATTGCAGCCATACTTGTGAGAGAATAATGTTAAAGCTTGTCTTGTTAAAGGTTCGTTCGGAATGCTGATTGACGTATTTAATCAACTCTTGGTCCCAATGGTCCTCGAAAGAACGATAAACAGATTTATGCATGGGTTGTGATTCGTGCGTGGTATTTGATGGAAGACAATATAAAGTAATGCCACATTTCTCAGCTTCCTTGACAATAGTAAAGTCTAGGTGGCATTTTGCACTACCAAATATGGCCCTGATGTTCTGTATTTATGCAAATGATTAATAAACTGTACGAAAGTTTCTGTCGTCATACTTCCTTTGGCGTTATCTTCACCAGAGAGCCTGTAGGTAAACTGTCTTGGAATCCTGGCTTTAGTCTTTTGCTTTTCAACAGTACCATTGGCGGAATAGCTGATCCTATAGCATTTCCGCAGCCTACCACAGTCTCACTTTCAGCTTGCTCATTCGCTATTTAATGAACTCTTTTTCTCCCTTTGGCAGTCAAAACTGCCTACTGATGATGCAAAGATACGCGCCAATTTTTTTCATCGATGTTGTAAATGCTTTCATGTTTATGTTTAATTCCAAGTCTATCTAGAACACTTTTGTATTTGGAAAAGTGATCGCTAACAATATCTTTATTCAATTTTTGAGCACGAGCTGGATTCATCATTTGTGCTTTCTTCTCCTTTTTTGTAGCACTACAGCCCCTCTCGGGCCTTCGCTTAGAGATTGTTAGAGTATCTTATTTTCATGACCGTATTGATTTTTTCAGAAAATGGTTTGGTCAGTACCATGCTCCCATGTGCCTGCTCAGCTATGATATGATCTGATAAAATCAGTAGATATCACCACTGAGTGAATACTCGTAGTCCGTCCAAAAAATCCCCTGAACTAAATCACGTTGCTCCCAACGAGATTTGAACCTGGGACCTTCAGCTTATGCGTTCATGCTCTAACCACTAGACCACACAGACGGCCATTATTGCTTTCCGACGTGCTAATTCAGGGTGTCGTTTGAGAAATAACCTCAACCATTTCTTCCCCACGGCATTTTTGGTATAATTAAAAGTGTTTGAAATTTCCCTAATTTTACAGAATGAAAAAGCCTGTACGTGCAGCATCTTTGATGTCAACGGTACTCCAACATCAGCCAAACGTATGATTCTTCTGACAAGTCCTGCTTCTTTTCCTGTAGTAAATACAGCTGACTGACCTGTACAAATAAAAATACTTACTGTTTACACTGCTAGAATTTTATAAAAACAAGCGTGCGCTCTGCGTCGTTGTTTGTTTTCGACTGCAGGTTCCAACATGCTCGCAGCACGGGTCATTTGGTGTGCTTGTGGCTGTTAATTTACGTAAACAAACCCATGTACAAACATTGGCGGCCATTTGGAATCGTGAAGTGGGAAATTTACAAAATAGGCCTGATTAAGACATAGACTTTATTTGGGTCACCCATCGACACCATCGCTGATTGTTCATCGCTGCTTAGATTTCGGAATTGAAAGACGCGGTCAACGGACCGAGACAGTTGGAGGCACTGTTTGCAGGAAGCGAAGGCCCGAGAGGGGCTGTCGTGCTAAGAAGAAGAAGAAGCTAATGTTCTTTTTGTAGTGCTGTTCCTGATTTTCTCCAGTCTATTTTTCGTCCCTTCATACCAAAATTGCAGAATTTGCTTTCGTCCGAAAAAAGCAAATTAATGCGAAATACTTGAGGTTGGTGGCAAAAGCCACGCGCCTTTTCGGGTCGTCCATCGAAGCTTTCCCTGCGAGAAAAGCGAAATATTTTCATAATGGTAAAAAAGATCCATGACTCCTACAAGGGAATAGCTATTTCTCCATGAATTCCTATCCTTCATATATATATATATATATATATATATATATATATATATATATATATATATATATATATATATATATATATATATATATGTGACCCAAAAATAAGGTGACATTTGAATTTAAACCGCGCGCGTTGAAGGATTTGGAGAATGATTTTTTCTAGGTTTGTAGCATTGTCAGTAACATCTATGTCGAATTTACATGTCAAAATATTCATTAGTGTTTGAGATACGCGTCGTTTCCGGGATGGCCTTTAGTGCCATCTTCGCTGTGGCTTGGATCTCTTCTATAGTATCAAAACAGCGTCCTCGGAGCGGTCTTTTGAGCTTGCTGAACAGCCAGAAGTTGCACGGCGCCAGGTCAGGTGAATACGGTGGTTGTGGAACAATATGGGTTGAGTTTTTTGGTGAAATGCTCACGAATTACGAGTGCAGTATGGGATGGTGGATTATCGTGGTGTAAAAACCAAGAATTGTCTTTCCAGAATTCCGGCGTTTTAAGGCGGATAGCGTTACGCAAACGACGCATAACGTTTAAATAATATTCCTTGTTGACTGTTTGGCCCAGCAGAAGGAATTCGTAATGCACAACACTACGATAATCGAAGAAGAGAAGAGGATGATGATCGCCCAGAACGCTCTTCGTCTTCGACACGTTCACGGCCGACTTGGAACTCACTATATCACTTGTAAACATTTTTTTTAGACAAAGCCTCATCACCAAAGGCTCTCTACACCCTGCTCAATATATCCGCAGCAGGAAATTGATTCCGCAAACAAACAAGCAAAATTTAATGCAAATTCAACAAATTTCGACATCGCAAAAAACGAAAAACTCACTTTTAGCAGCTCACAAAACGACGCGTATCTTAAACACTAATGAATATTTTGACATGTAAATTTGACAAAGATGTCACTGACAGTACTACGAACCTAAAAAAAATTAATTCCGCAAATCCTTCGACGCGCGCAGTTTAAATTCAAATGTCACCTTGTTTTTGGACACAGTATATATATATATATATATATATATATATATATATATATATATATATATATATATTTATTTATTTATATATCCATGTATATATACATGTATATATATATATATATATATATATATATATATATATATATATATATATATACGAGTATATATATATGTGTGTGAGTATGTATATATGTATATATATATATATATATATATATATATATATATATATATATATATATATATATAAATAAATATGTATATATATATATATATATATATATATATATATATATATTTATTTATATATATATATATATATATATATATATATATATATATATATATATATACATATAGATATATATATATATATATATATTTATTTATACATATACATATATATATATATATATATATATATATATATATATATATATATATATATATATATATATACATATAGATATATATATATATATATATATATATATATATATATATATATATATATATATATATACATATATATATACGAGTATATATATATATTTCTAAAGTAAGTATTAAATAAAAAATAGTTAAACCTTCCTTTTAATCTTGCGTGTTTTAATGTTATTTTCCTAATCCATCGCTGTAGAAGATCGTACGATAACGATCGAAAATCGATTACGAAAATAAAATTAAAAACACGCAAAATTAAAAGGAAGGTTTTACTATTTTTAATTTTTCAGAATTATTTTGCGAAAATGAAATCAATTACGAACAAGTAAGTATTAAGCCTTTTTGCCACTAGAAGTTGCGCATTGCCATATATCGAGCAATACTTGACAGATTGAGTCAAACTGACATGCGTTTGAAAGGTGACATTCCAGTCTACAATTTTCAGTTTTGTATTTCATCATTTGTGTCAAAAGTTGTATTCATTTAAAAATGAGTGATATTTCTGAAAAAAATCATTATATTTTACAATTCACTAAGATCAACGTGAGAATGCATCGCAGGCTCGTGAAAAAATTTATGCTGTCTACGGTCAAGATAGTTTGTCAAAAGCCGCAGCCAAGATATGGTTCGCTCGCTTTTGTTCTGCAATTTTTGATGTCAAAGATGCACCTCACTCAGGTCGACCAATCACTGAAAACGCCGATGGAACCTACAAAAAATTTAAGAAGACCGACACATTAGCAGTCATGACATTGATAAGAAACTGAATATCCATCACCAAACAGTTTTAAACCATTTACGTAAGGCTGGATACACAAAGAAGCTCGACGTTTGGGTGCCGTATGAATTAACACAAAAAAATTTGATCGACCGAATTTCCATTTGCGAAATGCTCATAAAACGCAACGAATTCGAGCCATTTTTGAAGTAAATTATTACGGGCGATGAAAAATGAGTAAGATACCAGAATTCCGTCCGAAAAACGTTATGGTCAAAAATAGGTGAATCATCACAAACGACTTCAAAGCCAGAATTGACACCAAATAAGGTTATGCTGTGTGGTTGGTGCGATTAGAAGGGAATCGTTTATCATGAGGTGTGAGAATCCGGCCAAACACTCAATTCAGCTCTGTACTGTCAGCAATTAACCAGATTGCAACAAGCAATTCAAAAAACCGGCCAGAATTGATCAATAGAAAGGGCGTTGTCTTCCATAATGACAATGCCAGACCACACACATCTTTGATGACACGGCATAAATTAACAGAGCTTATATATATGTATATATATATATATCTATATATATATATATATATATATATATATATATATATATATAGATATATATATATATATATATATATATATATATATATTGTATATATATATATATATATATATATATATATATATATATATATATATATATATATTTATAGATAGACAAATATGTGTGTTATTTTGGTAACTTGGTTGGGCCTGCTGTTATAAACTAAACAAAGTAACATGTACTCATTCATATTTATTTATATGCATCATATTCAATCAAAATTAGCTGAATAATCAGATTACTTCTCAACAAGTCACCCTCAAATATATAATTATCACTTACCGATGAATAAAAAAAATATTAAAAGTCCAAGCTCTCTCATTGATGCCTTGAGAGTCCTTCCTAAGATTTGAAGCCCTTTTGAATGACGCGACAACTTGAAAATTCGAAACACTCGAACCAGGCGAATAACCCGCAAGATAGCCAATGACATCGCTTGATTGGTGGATTTGTCCTAAAAGTAGTATAAGGTTTTAATTCAAGTTAATTTGATGAAAGAAACAGTTGAAGAAGTTGAAGCAATTTAAAAGTCCACTAAATTGATAGAAAACTGAAAATTTTAAAGATTTTAGCAAGTTCTAGAACTCGTTATCTAGCACTGGCCATGGTCTAGTTTTGGTAATTGATCTAATATTAATCATTAAAAATCGATTTTACTCAAGTAATGCGGGGAAATCTATGCAATACACAACAGTACCCCATCTATGTCACTTAAGAAGTTTAGTGAGTGAAACAGGAATCAAAAGTGGCGTATCAACAAATGAGATTTTATTTGTTGGATTGGAGCCAATCATCATTTACAGAGTTTTGAGTGCAGGTTTGAGTTGAAGATATGGCTTTAGGAATGATCAAGTATTCTCTGCTAACAAAATTTTCACGTTGTGTTCAGTTGAGCTATATAACTTGAAAATCAAAGCAAACAAAAGTACATCATAGTAGGCATATAAAACAAATGTGAAAAAAATAAAAGATTTCTGGGGGAAAATCATTTTTTGAGGAACGAACAGTTGAACGAAAACAAAACTGAAGACAATTTTGTTGATATTATTAACAAATGAAACCAACTAGGGTAGGAGTAAGAGTGTTTTTTAGCCGACTTCCAAAGGAAAGAAGGTTATCAATTCATCACGCA
>OZ017738.1:273796995-273856995 GCA_963969285.1 Odontomyia ornata | reverse complement strand
TGTTCAACAAGCTCAAAAGACCGCTCCGGGGACGCTGTTTTGATGCGATAAAAGAGATTCAAGCCACAGCGAAGCCGGAACTGAAGGCCATCCCGGAAACGACGCGTATCTCTAACACTAATGAATATTTCGACACGAAAAATTTAACATAGATGTCACTGACAGTACTACCAACCTAAAACATAAATCATTCTCCAAATCCTTCGACACGCGCAGTTTAAATTCAAATGTCACTTTAGTCCCCGGAGCGGTCTTTTGAGCTTGCTGAACAGCCAGAAGTTGCACGGCGCCAGATCAGGTGAATACGGTGGTTGTGGAACGATATGGGTTGAGTTTTTGGCGAAATGCTCACGAATTACGAGTGCAGTATGGGATGGTGCATTATCGTGGTGTAAAAACCAAGAATTGTCTTTCCAGAATTCCGGCCTTTTTAGGTGGACAGCGTTACGCAGACGACGCATAACGTTCAAATAATATTCCTTGTTGACTGTTTAGCTCAGCGGAAGGAATTCATAATGCATAACACCACGATAATCGAAGAAGAGAAGAGGTTGATGGGCGCCCAGGACGCTCTTCGTCTTCGACACGTTCACGGCCAACTTGGAACTCACTATACTACCTGTAAACATTTTTTTCTCGACAAAACCACATCACCAAAGGCTTTCTGTACCATCCTTAATGTATCCGCAGCAGAAAATTGATTCCGCAAACAAAAAGGCAAAATTTAATGCAAATTCAAGAAACTTCAGCATCGTAAAAAAGGAAAATCGACACGTATCTCAAACACTAATGAATATTTTGACATGTAGATTGTACGTAGGTGTCACCGACAGTAATACCAGTCTAAAACAAAAATAATCCTCCAAATCCGTCGACGCGCGCAAATTAAATTCAAATGTCCCCTTATTTTTTGGATACAGTAGTATATTTATAAATATATTTACATATACATTTATATACATTTATATACATTTATATATATATATATATATATATATATATATATATATATATATATATATATATATATATATATATTTAAAAGGGGTACCGGTTAATTCGTTCGGTTTTGTAACAGATGGCGTAACTTGATTTTTATTCCAGTGATTCACCTTTGCAAATATTTGTTAGAGAGCTACTGTCATATAGTCTGATAATTAGTATGTGTCATTTAGCTGAAGCGTAAACAACAATACCTTTTTTTACTCTGAAAATGTCGAATTTCGTGCCGAATAAAGTTTTTTTGTGGGGAGTACTTCTTCATTGAAGAAAAAGGCTGCCGAAAGTCATCGTACTTTGATGTAAGTGTATGGTGTGCATGCTCTAGCTGAGCGCACGTGCCAGAAGTGGTTTGCACGGTTTAAAAGTGGCAATTTGGACTTGGAGAACGATGGACTGCCCGGACAGCCAAAAAAGTTTGAAGATCACGAATTGGAGACATTGCTCGACCAAGATGCATCCCAAACTTGCAAAATCACTTGGCGTCGCTCAACAAACCGAAAAAAAACCGCATGAACTAACTGGTACCCCTATTATATATAAATATATATATAAATGTATATATAAATATATATATATATATATATATATATATATACATATAAATATGTATATACATATATATATATATATATATATATATATATATATATATATATATATATATATATATATATATATATATATATATGTATATCGCTTCGCTTTCTGCAAAAAGGACCTCCACTGTCCAAGCGGTTTCCCACCGGTCTCCGCCCTTCAGTTCTCCCAACGAGTAGGAGTACATCTTTGGGTATCCGTTTTTCGTACACATGATTTAGGTGCCCAGCCCATTACAGCTTCTGCAGTTTTACAATCATTGCGATCTTCGACTCGTCAAAAATTTCATACAGCTTTTGGTTGTACCGAATTCACCATTGATCCCATCTAGCTTCGCTCAATCACCATATTTGTCTCATGACCCCTCTTTCAAAGGCGTTCAATATGTTCACGGATGTTTGGGCTAGTGTCCATGCTTCACACCCTTAGCATGACACAGGTGTAATCACAGATTTGTATACTTGGAACTTGGGTTTCTTGTTAATGCTGCTGGTTTTCAAGATCGTCAAAAACTGAAGAAAATATTTTATTTGCGAGCTGTATTCTTCAGCGCACTTTGTCTCTTTTATCGCTGGTTCTCGTTATTTTTGCACCCAAATATACAAATTTGCCCACATTTTCGATGTTGTATTCTCCATATGTGATTTTTAGGGCATTTGAAATATTCTTCCTTGACGGCTTTATAAGCTTTGTTCGGCTTTCACGAATTTGTAGCCTTATTAGTTTTGCTTTGCTGTCGAGTTTCAGGAAAATATCTTTGGCGGTTGTCAATGACCGTGACAAAATATTGATGCCATCTGCATAGGCTACCAATTGGCTCAACTTGTATAGCAATGTACCTCGTGGATCAGCAGGTCGCTTTTTGATATCGTATTTGAGAGCTAAATTGAATAGCAATGGGGGGGGGGGACCAGTTGAAGCTCTCCGGAAATATGTATAGCCTCTGCTGTTCTTAGCCTGTGCACAGAATTAACAATGTTCCTGAAATATGATTCCCATCTTTCCTTGGCCCTGCTTTCATCAGCTATGATGTTGCAGATGTCATTTTGGCACAATTGGGTCTTGGGCTGATAACCTTGTTTCAGGCTTTTCACTTCTTTGACCAGACAAACATTGTGTTCCTGATACGATGCATGATGCTTCTTCATTGGACGTCATATTATTCCCTCGTCTTAGTTCACATGATCTTATTCGCTAATCTTCTGAGATTTTTATAATATTCTCTCTTCATCCTTTTTTTCTACCTATATGTTCTTTTTACGCCTGACTCTTTTTGTCTAACGCATTTTGGTACTCATCATTACACTAATCATTTCTTTTGCGCCACACTTGATGTCCATTAATCTGTTCTGCGACGATCTTAATAGCCGCTTTCACTTTCCTCCATAGCTCGTTGCTTGCTAACAACAATGCATCTTATAGAATAAGGGCAAGCTAATTGTCGCGAATCTATTTGACACAGGCACCGTTTGGAGCCTTTCAATGTCAAATTTCTGGAGAAGCCTGGTCTTCACCAAATACGCCTTTGACATACGACATTGATGAGTTACTTCGCTCAACTAATGATTCGAGTTGCAATTGGCTCCTCGTTATGTACGGATCTTAAGTATGGTCAAGGTTTATGCTGTAAGATCAGCACATGGACGGTCTGGACTTGTACGTTACAATCCGACGATACCTAGGTTTTTTTTATGTATGCGTCGATGTGAGAAGTAATTCGGACTTATAACTAAGTATCTCCTACATGCAAAATCAATCAGGCACTGCCCATTGTCATTCACTTCTTCATGGAAGCTATATTTTCCAGGCATCCCCCAATGAATTAGATTATGTTGCCTGTAGGCAATGACGCAGTGAGTCTACACAGGTGAAAGTGGAACGTTTTCTCCGTTTCTTTGTCTTTTATTTGATCAGGGTGTGTGCATTTATTAGCCAAGTTCCGACAATTGCACTTTTATATGGATCGTACACAACGGGTTTTGTTGGTTTAAAATAACTTACGTGAAATTTGAACTACCTTTCCACAGTGAAAGCCACTCCGGACTTTCCATCAGGCTTCTTACGTGTGAATATTGTGTGCGATTGTTGTTATATCTCTTTTTTTTGTGGTTGGGAGGTGAATGCCATATATGCACTGAATGTGGAACTCTTATACTGACAAGCGACAAGACTATTCACTAACCACCTCCCGTGCCAATTCGAGAAACCAGCCCGGAACAGTTTGATACGTTATTTTGGGACAGGCATCGTTTTGTTACGCCGTGAAGAGCCTTCAAGCTGGAAGATTCCTCTTGCACTAGGAGAGATGAGGGGAACCCTTACTCTTGGGATTCTCTTTTTTGTCAAAATGGCAACTTCAGTTTTTTCCAGTACTAAACCGAGCCCGTTAGCAGTGGTGTAATCTATCACTTGGCACATAAGCATACCTAGCCTACGTTGCACTTGTTCAACGGTGCATACAGCGACTAGAGCTGCAACATCATACACACAGCTGATCAATCGCGATTCATCTGGCATCTTCAGCCTCAGTGGCCTCTCATTAGACACGGTCTATAGGTCTGAATCAAGGTCAGATCCCTGGGTAACAGTCGGTGCAACTGCCATCCTTCGTTGGCCTCTTTTCTCCCCCTAAAGCAGGGTTTGATCCTTTAAGTAGTCCTTTACAAGCTGCATTAGATATTCGGGAACTTCATAAGGGGTTTCCAGCGTATCCAGAATATCCACCTATCTTGTGGAATTGAAGGTATTCTTAACGGCGAGTGTCACCAACAGGCCGATCTGTCGCGTGATGCGATTATATGTGTCTGCTTTTGGACCGTGCTCATCACCTCTGCAATTGCATCAACAGTGAAAAGTCCTGCCCTAAAGCCGCACTGTCGGAGAGATAGGTGTCGAGCAACATTAATCACGTCAGTTAGTCTTCCCTTGATGATTTTCCCTAGCACTTTCCCAGCCATATACAGGTGGTATGCAGATGGCAATTCGGGATTTTCTTTTCCCTTGCTGATCAGTATGAACCTTGCCTCCTTCATTGTACCGGGAAAACCCCGTCCCATAGGCAAGCGTTGAATGTGCTGAGCAGCAAGCTAGGACAATTGTGATGGACAAGTTGCAACTCTTCAGCTGGAACACCATCTGTAATTTTAACGTTCCCCAATCTCAGTGAAAGAACTGCCTCTTCCAGTTCAAGCTGGGTGAAATGTGGGTACTTGATTACTATTCTACCGTGGACAACGTCAACATAGACAGGAGGGGCGGAGAAACGTGCCCGCACTATCTCGTCCATCTTTTCTGCATCATATATGCAGAGTGTTTGTAAGGCACCAAGCTTCCGTTTAATTAGCTTGTATGCAGGGCTCCATGGACGTCTGTTCACATTGTCCACTAGGTCTTGCCAGCAGCGACTCTTGCTGTTGTTAGTCTATTTCAGAAGACATTTCCACGCGCATTTATATGCTGCCACCCAGTTGCATGCCTTATCATGGTTCCACGGCCGCTAAGCCTCATGCCAATGGTTTTGATACTGCCTTCGCTTTACAGCTGTTTCAGTCAACCATCTATACACTGAGACTTGCCATGTGGGGATTTTCGACGGGGCATAAAAGCGTTGCAACCAGTCATGATGATGCTCATAGTTGAGTTCACCATGTCTTGAGTTGCCAGTCCTTCCATCCCCTGCAAATCTCCCTGCAGTGAAGCAGCTCGACAAACCTCTTGATGTCTATCCTCCCGATGAACTACCCGAATGTAGGAAGTCAAGAGCATGGATGCCGGGAGACAACATCACTTATCGCAGCAGACTGCACTGACGATCACTGGGTGGGTAGTCTTCTAATACTCTACAATTGTGTATCTTCGATACTAAAGACTCCGCGAAAAATGTCACGTCCAGTATGGTTCCTTCGAAGCCAATCTGGTGAATATTCAGTGTGTATTCAGTATTTAATACGACAAGTGCTGTCCTGGCCGCCATTCCTAGGATTCTTTTTCCCCGCAGATCTGTTTGAAGGATGACTCATTCAACTGCTTTAGCACTGAAGTCTCCCCCAACAAGCACGTTGCCGTCTGCGTTTGAGGCACCGCTTTCCAAAGCATGAAGCTTGGCTTGGAAAGATGATATCGATTCGTTCAGCGCTGGGTACAAACTAAAGAATGTGCTCCCTGAAGACCAAACCCACACAAACCCATCCCCTTGTGTACAGCTCTCCGCCTGCAGATCACTGCTCCGAGCCCAGATAGTAGCAGTACTAGTTCTATCAGGATATTTTGATGCAGAACTTTTAGCATGGTGTTGTTCACTCAGCAGTAAAAAGTTTCCTTTTGCAGGGGTTGTGCGGTTGAAATGTGCTGTAGGTTTAGTTGTAGGATGCTAGTCATTTAAGCTCTGATTTTGCCTTGGATAGGGTTCGCTGGAAAATTCGATATTTCCCTGATCCCAAGACATGCCACGATCCGGTCTTAGATCAGCATCGTTGGAAAGAATACAGTGTTTCTCTTTTGTACACTCGTTTCTTCTATGTCCAAATTCACCGCATTCGTAACAAATAGAACTCATATGGTGTCCTTTGCATACTTATGCGGTGTGATCCTATAGTCAAGGCATTTGAAACGTTGAAGAGGCGCTGCTCTTTGCCGTATCCTGCAGACACCCCACCCTATTCTTACTTTGCCCTTATGCAGACATTGCTGACCGTCTTTTTCGGTCAAGTCAATTATGGCCATGCGTTGTTCCTATGATTTTTTTGTGTCAGCCTCACTTTGATCCCGCCCACACTAGGGAACTCCCTTTTGATGTCCTCTTCTACCCCCTGCCAGTTCCGTGACGCAGACATTGTCTTTTATTCCGCCATTGGTTCAAGCAAGCCTATAGTTGCACTTTTGCTGAGGGCTTTCTTTGCTGCGTGACACCATGCTTCTTTATTGTAGGCCTTTGGCTAAATTCGACCAGTATGTGGCCCGACCACCTTAATGGCAGTGTGAGTGTTGATGAACCTGCAATACCAACCTAATGGTGGGAGCTTCGAATGTACTCAGAGGCCTGCCAAGGTTTCAACGAGGATGGAGACAATCTGATAGTTGGATAGGAGCCGTACACGCACGAGTGTCACCTCAGCTTTACCGTGCAAAGTAACTAGGTCCAAACCATCATATCCGCCAGCCAAAGCGTTAATTCGAGTTCGTTGTTCAAAGCGTAGTCCGAATTCAGTCAGGGTCGTTACCTGTTATCCCTAGAGGAAACCTCATGGCACCATCCATATCTTCGGGTCCGTGGGAGCGGCGCTCTCAAAAAAATGCTAGCCTCCAAAAGTACCCCTGTCGACCGCGATTCTTCCTGCCAAAATTTTCTCGGATACGTGAGGGTCGGCCCTCTCCAAAGAATGTTAGCCTCCAAGAGTATTCCTGTATATATATTCATATCTATATACGAGTACATTTAATATATATATATATATATATATATATATATATATATATATATATATATATATATATATATATATATACATACATGTCTATAAACATCTACATTTACACACACAGGTATACATATATATGTCTAGCTCTTCGACTTTAAGAGTGAGTAATGTAAGTTTTTATACTACTAATCACACAAATAGTGATTTGCTCAGAGGACTTACTCAATTGGTAGTAAATCTTTCAATGGATACGCATTCATAAAGTACATTACTGGTTTTATTCAACATATCTAGAAATGCATATATTTTCCCTTCTGCTGTCCCCCTTCGTACTGATAAGATATTTCTAAGACTTGTTTTGAAAATTGTAATGAATCTTGTGACGCCGCTGGCGACCACTACTAACACACCTTGCCACCAAGTGGCTTGGCATCTCATGTCGGTTGTGACGGTTGCACATCCCACGTAAATTTTGTCGTGGGATGTCAAAAGGAAAAATGGACAGCCACATGGTGGCAGAGTGTGTGTTGTGAGTCGCGCGGTTGCTATTTACTCAACAATTGCCAAAATCGGTGAACTTAATTTAAGCAGCCGATTTAGTTAAGCAGCATACCAGAAGCAGGAAGTGTGTACGCGGACACAAAGGTATGATGTTCAGTTCGATCCAAATTATAATCAAATCTAAATAAATGCATCCACCACAGTCGCCATCGTCGCAAGCTGCATATCTTCAATTCCAATCGCCATCTGCCACATATTCATCATCGTCGTCCTCGACGACCAGCAAGATCGCGCCCGCTATTTCGCAACACGAACCGCCAGGTGCGCGTCATTTAGTCGGCGGAACCTTGATCCCAGTTTTATTTGTTGTGACTGTTCTTGGCATCGTGTATGCCGTGAAATGTATGAATTTAATTCGATGCGCTCGTGAAGCGTTCACGCGACGAAATTTTCCCTTCTATGAGGATGTCATCGATAATGATAATCCACCGCTGATTTAAGTGTCATGGAGCAATGGGATAGTAGTTCACCAAGTATAAACTATCTTATTGCTGCCTTGAATTTCATCAATTCAAAATACCTAAAATTAAGTTCAAGTGGGGAAAATTTGCTAAGACTATTTCAAACAACATTTTTCATCAACACAATGCTTGGTACAACGTTCGCTCTACACGATACGGCAAATAATCATCGTCGCAGTGAGTAGTACTCGAACGTTATATGCAATACAAAACGTTATATTATGACAAAGGAATACGGAAAGTTTAGGATCAGAAAATCAAAAATAGCATTAAGTCAAAACAATTTGCGGGCGCAAGTAAAAAAACAGTAACTGCAATGTTGCGGAATAAACTTAAAGAAATTGCTCAACATTTCTTATTGCAAAAAAAATATATGAAGCAAATCCATTTGCCAAGCGCTTATATGATGATTTGCTTAGCAACTATAACCGTTTGATAAAGCTCCTGTCTATTTAACTTTTTACCATACGGAGTTTACCAATTATGTATAACTAAACCTTGAATTGCTTATTTCAGAAAAGAAAAATTTAACTCATTAAAACGATGCCGAGTCATTTTAAATCATTTCCCTTTTAAACTGTTTTAAACTTTAATATAAAATATGTTGATATAAAATGTCCAGTATAGGATTTTTTTTTATATTTTTATTGAAAAACATTAACAGATTATTAATGGAAGCATCTAGAAAAATTTAGTACTGATAGGCATACTTTACAAAAGGTAGAAAATTAAGTCAGTTAAACCTTTGCATATATGGACTTCATTTTAGAATTCCCGAAGTTGATGCTAATTGAAGGTATTTCAGTATTTTTACTGCACCCCTTATGTTTTACCTCTTAAGCGAAAACGTGACTTAACTTATACAAAGACTGTACAAAGACTGTAAATACACGGTAAAAAATGCAGCACTTAATAAAATGTATGCTTAAGAAGTCCTGCGGAGTTCCTTGGTGAGATTTAAAACTATGGAAGAGTTACTTGAAAGCTGTGTTCTTCCTTCAAACTTTTAACCTTAGGTCACTATTTTTGATACTGTAGGAAGAAAATAGAAATTAGCATTTTAAAGTTTAATTCGAACGTTGAACAATGATTAGATTGTCTAAGAAACAATGTAACAACAATGCAAACGCCCAAGTTCAAAACAGGGGCCCCTAGAGTTTAGAAAACAATAAAAAAATCCTTATATTATTGGCAACACTAGCGTTGACTAAAGTTTTATGGAAATCTTTTAAAATTAATTTTGAGCTATTTAAGTCGACAAAAACCCTTTTTGTGGTAACCACTGAGTAATGTGTAAACAGCAAATGTAAGAAGGACGAAAACTTTATATATATACATATATATATATATATATATATATATATATATATATATATATATATATATATATATATACATATAGTATATATATGTTGATAGCAATTTATTTTCGGCAGATTTTCAATTAATAATCCATAAGTGTGCAACTCAATTTCGTTAGCAAAATATTTACGCCTCTACAAAGGATCACTCGATACAAATGCCGAAAGATTCTTTTTAAGTTAATCAATACCTTTGTGGTGCTACAAAAACTGCAATAAGAACTCTAGTAGCTGGCAAGATTTCCTTCGAAATCTTACGCTACATATGAACAATTTTTCTCTCTGGCTGGTGCTGCCAATGCAGATTTTTTAAAATACAATATGGTACCTACGAGAAATATGCTTTTAGAGCTGGTGGTGCCAACGGGGTTTTTTCAAGGCCAGAATGTTAAGTGGAGAACAATTGAAGGGCGTTTGGAGAAATTTTTAAAAGCTGATAATATCAAAATTTTTGCCGTTCATCAAAAAGCCCAAGGTCTTCACCATTAGATCTAGCTCAAAAGAACAATGGTGGATGAAAATCATGTGGGGACTTTCAAAGATTAAACAACATCACCACCCCTGGCAATCAATTATTTCCATGCATTCATGGTGTGACAAACTACAAATTATTTTAAACACTAGATTTAGCCAAGGCATAGCATCAGATTTCTCTTGAAGAATCTGACATAAAAAAGATAGCAGTCCGCACATCTTTTGGATTGTTCCAATCCCCGAGAATGATCTTTGCATTATGTCATGCAGTGCAAGCATTCCAAAAGTTTATTGAAAATGTCCTTAGAGATTCACCATTCTGTTTTGCATATCTTGAGGGCAGTTTAGTTGCACCTAAAGACAAAAATAAGCATTTTTCTCATATTTTTGCACTCTTAACAAGACTACAGTAATTTAGTTTAATAATTAATTTGGGAAAATGTAATTTCATGAAACCTGAATTTAAATTTCTTGCACATTGCGTTAGCTCACAAGGTATAAAATCTTGTCCAGAACGTGTCTTGGCTATTCCAAATTTCTCGAAAGCAGAAACAAGTGAGCAGTGAAGACGTTATCTTTGAATGATTCATTTTTAATCATCGGTTTACTCAAAACGCCTCATATGTCCATAGAAATTCCTTACAGGTAACAGGAAGGATGCTTATGTAAAAATGGAATGTCATTTTCTTGCTAGTGAAGCACTTGCAAAATCAAAACATCAACTATCTCATGCTACATTACTACAGCTCCCTTCTTCAACTGCTCAACTATCTCCAATAGCAGATGCTTCAAATTTAACTCCAGGTGGAGTCGTCCAATAGAAAATGGATGATATTTAGCATCTATCAAATTCTATTCCATTAAATTACGATCGTCACAAATTCAATCTAGAGCTTTTAGCAATTTGCTGTACCATTAAACACTTTAGACATAAATACAAGGTTGGCAGCTTATTATATTCACTGACCATAAAGCTCTCGTGTACGCTTTTCAACAAAAACCGGAAAAGTCTTCTTCAATATAGACTCGGCAATTGAACTTTATTTCATAATTTTCTACAGATATTCAATACATATCTGGTAACATCAACTCAGTTGCTGATACTTTAATGCTAATGTTAGCTTATTTTTTTCTGTATTTATATACTTCCGGTCTTACTGGGATGGCAAGTCTTGGTGGTTTTCTTTGCTCATGTAGCAATGCCATAGGGTTTGTCCTAGATATAAAGAGTATTTACAATGTTTTCGACACAATAAGGCAGACTCCAACTATGGGATGTGCCTACAAAGCTATGCATAGAAGCCTGACGCTATGATAAACTCTTTGGCATTGCTACACACAAAAAGCAAAGTACTAAGATTTGACATCCCGGAAAGACTTTAAATATAGGGTTTTGCATTAGAAACATAACAATTTTGTTTCTTTATATCAACGCATCCTTAAACTTTTTAATGAACTTTAAATGCCAAAACGTTACTTAAAGTCAACGTTTCATCATTGTAAAGTTCACGAACCAGCAACGTTTGGAAATTATTAAAAATTACTATTAATTACTACTATCAAAAAATCATCTTCAGCGATAAAGCTCCTTTCTGGCTCAATGGCTTTGTTAATAATCTGCGTTATTGGTCAGCAACAAACCCACATGTGCTTCTTAAGATACCGTTGCATCCGTTAAAAATTCGATTTGGTGCAGTTTTCATGGCGGATGTGTGATTGGGCCCTTTTTTTCGTGAATAAAAACAACGGTCATGTTACCGTCGATGAAGACCGCTATAATGTTATGCTGGAAAATTATTTGTGACTAAAATTGGATGAATTTGACATCAACGATATGTGAATTCAACAAGACGGTACCACTAGCCACACAGCACGCCTCACAATCGATTGATTCAAATTTACTTAATTATTGTTTTGTTCTTCATGGAAAACCCTATAGATAAACATAGAAAAACAAATGTAAACATTATCAACGAACATTTCAATACAAACTCCGACGGAATTTTCTCAGGACTAGACCACACCGGCCGACAGAAACGGAAGCGAGATGAAGCAGAACAAACGAACATTCATTAACCCAAAAAACAAAACATAATACCCCTTTACCTGACCTTTTAGGTAAACATATATATATATATATATATATATATATATATATATATATATATATATATATATATATATATATATATATATATATATATATATGTATATATATATATATATATATATATATATATATATTTATACGTACATATATATATATATATATATATATATATATATATACATATATATATATATATGTACATATATATATACATATATATATATATATATATATATATATATATATATATACATATATATATATATATATATGTATAATATATATATATATATGTATATATATATATATATATATATATATATATATATATATATATATATATATATATATATATACATATATACACATTTATATATATATATATATATATATATATATATATATATATATATATATATATATATATATATAAATAAATATATATATATATATATATATATATATATATATATATATACATATATATATAAATAAATAAATATATATATATATATATATATACATATATATATATATATATATATACATATATATATATATATATATATATATATATATATATATATATATATATATATATGTATATATATGTTGTTATATGCCCAAATAATTCTGCGAGCTACTGTCGCAGTTGTTGTCGCAACTATCAATAACATCCTGATCCATAAACGAATCTACTCGAAAGCACAAGAATGGACCAAGTAGATCTATGATCAACATCTGAAAGTGACGTCACTGCGGCCATTCAGAATTGCTCGAATATTCCAGGTAATTCTCGTCAGAACATTCGCCAATGTACGAGAAATGGATGGAATGCCTAGAGAGCCTATATAAAGTCGAGCTGAATTAATGGGGGAGATAGAAAAACTGCGACAGTAGAAACTGCGATAGTGTGGAGTGCGAATTAAAGGTGATATTCATTGATAGTGAAGACAGTTGTAATATAAATTTATAGACAAGTGAAAAATAACATTTTAATTAACTCTTATAAAATAGTGAAATTAATGATTGTGCATTCTCAGAAAATAACTCTTTTAACTTACTTTAAAAGACAGTGTGTGTTTACTTTCCCGGAAAATTGAAATTATCGAACGTGAACTATAACACACGACAGTGGTGTCGAGAAGTGAGAAAGAAAACTTTGAAAGTGAAAACTTTTAAACATTTTCAAAGTGCACAATAGTGAGATTTAAGGTAGAAACTGTTGGAAAAATAGGTGAAACAATAAAAATGCTAGGAAATTCACATCTAAAAATTAATGAATTGACTATATGGGAGCTTTAGGAAGAGTTGCAACAGCGAAATCTGGCTACACAAGGTACAAAGGCCATACTGACAGCACGCTTACGTGACGCAGTTGAGTCAGAAGGCACGTATCTGGATTTGGGTGAGTCCCCAAGTGTGGAAAAAGACAGAAATGCAGATACACCAAAATTAAAGGAACCAGAAAATGCGCTGATGCATATGTTGATGCTGATGCAGCAAGAGCAGCGACAACAGTCACCCAGTTTAACTGCAAAGCTAAATGAACAGCCATCCAGTTTAACAGTGAAGCTGGACCAACAAGCACTCGAAATCAAGGCCGACATCACACAGAAGCTGGAGGAGGATTCAACGAAGCTAAACGAACAGTCAGCGAAGCTGAAAATTGAAATAAAGGTGAAATTCGGTAGTCTGAACAAACATATTAAAAACGTCGAGGAAAAGGTCTACCAGGCCGAGGAGAAAATCTCTCATGAGATCAGCTCAGTCGAGGAGAGAATCAATAATGAGATGGGAAAAATGAAATAGAAATTGAAAGCAGGGAAGGCAGTAGTAACCACCTCACCAGCCCCGCTGCGCAAAGCACATCTAGAAACGTATAAGCACCAATAATCAATGGGCAAACGGTTTGGAGTATTCACAAAATACAGTTTGAAAATTTGTTGGTCACAGCTAGGCATCAAACGCAGAAGTCTGGCGAAACTTTACAGCAGCTAGCCCAAGACATTGAGCGACTGGCACTTTTGGCATACCCAGCCTATGACCCAGAACATTGAGATGACGCAGCAACAGAAGCATTCATCAGCACATTAAAGGACCGAAAGTAAACAGTTACGGACGCATTGGCTTATAGTCTGAACTTTGTGGCAGGAAAAAATTTGACTCGCAACACTGCCCGGGTTCGCGGGGTAGTGGCAGACGAGTGCAGGTGTGAGTCCGCGGAACTTTAGCGACACCCACGATTAAATGGCACGCCTAGATGCTGGAACTGTGGAGAGAAGGGTCACCTGCAAAGAGAATGCAAGAAGCGAAGAAAACCGACCTGTTATCCAGAGTGTGCAGCTAGGAGAAGATCTAGACCGAGTCAGGAGCCCAAAATGGAAGCCCTACAGACTAAGGTATCAGGAAATATGTAAGAGGTTGGCGTCCCTAGCACCACCATCACCGTGTCAAGACTACATCATGGAGAAGCAGATTTATGCCTTCCGGGTCAAGTAGGTGGAGAAAATTGCACCATAACAATCGACACTGGTGCAACCCGATCGATTATCAAACCAGACCTAGTGAGGCAATAACTATTTCACAAGGGCAGGATTTTCTCACTTTGGACAGCTACTGGAGAAAGTGCACATGTCCATGGCAAGGTTAATCTCCAGATACAGTTATGGGATCTTGCGTTCCGACATAAGTTTCTGGTCACGAACAACATGGATGACTGCATTGTTGGAATGGATTTTCTGCGACCACATGGAATCACATTGGGCTTGGGCAAACGGGTATTGAAATGGTGGAATGTCGAAGTATTGATGGAGGATCACAGCGTCCAAATTCCCAAGATGAATGTGGTGGTATGTGTTGACACTGATGTACCAAATTCTTCCGAAAGCATTGTATGTGCCAAGCTTGATGGTGATTCTGGAGACCCCCAACCTTATCTGATAAAGCCAACGAAGACGTCCGCATTGCGCAGTTTGATTGTAGGACGAAGCCTAGTAAGATCTATAAGGAACGGATACGTGCTGGTTAGAGTCCTTAACACCACAGACTCAACCACGAGCATCAAAGCGGGAGAAGACATCAGTAGCTTCCATTCTGTTTCCACCAGCACTTTTTTGGAAGCTACTCACGACCATTGTTGGAAAAGGAGGCAAGACCAAGACAAATCCCGGGAAATATTGACGCATACCGAATTGCCAGTGCACGTATTCAAGCGAGCCTCTCACTTGGTCACCAATACAAGCCCGTCAACAAGTCCGGATGACCAGGGCCGAACGAGTATGGTTGCTCACGTCATAGATACACAGGGAGCCAAGCCGATTCGACAAGCATCAAGACGTCTTCTTTTAACCAAACAAGGAGAAGTGAGTTCACTTATCCTGGACATGGAAATACAAGGTGTTATCTAGCCTTCTGTCAGTCCATGGGCCACGCCAGTAGTTCTAGTAAAGAAAAGGGATGGTAGCACTCGTTTTTGTGTCAACTTTAGGCAGCCTCATGACGTCACTAAGAAAAATAGCTACCAACTTCCACGTATCAATGACATCATGGACATTTGAGCCGACGCAAAATAATTTTCTATATATTTATATATACATATATATATATACATATATATATATATACATATATATACACATATATATATATATATATATATATATATATATATATATATATATATATATATATATATACCGTGTATATATTGGTAAATCTAAAACGAATTGAGCCTTTTTTGGCCATTTTTCAAATGCACATTTCTTTTATTTAAAATGGATTTCATTCAAGTATTTGCCATTTTTTGCGTAGAGCCATTACTCCATCTGTGTAGAACCTCTGTGCTCTATCGGCAAACAACTTGGCCAAGCCATTTCCACAGTCCCCTTTCGAAGTGAATTTCTTTTCATTAAGGAAGTTTTGCAGAGACCCAAACTACGGTGGCCTGATAGCACAAGGTCTGGATTATACGGTGGATGCATCCAAACTTCCCAGCCTAGCTCTGTCGATTTTTGCCGGGTCATCAAAGATGTGTATGGTCTGGCATTGTCATGATGGAAGAAAACGTCCTCTCTTTTGATCAATTCTGTCCAACTTTTATTTGGATTGCTTGTTGCAATCTGGTTACTTCCTGACAGAATAGAGCCAAATTGAGTGTTTGGCCTAGTTGTAGCACCTCATGCTGACGGTTCCCTCCCAATCCCACCAACCACACAGCATAACCTTATTTGGTGGGAATCCTGGCTTTGAAGTCGTTTGTGATGATTCATTATTTTTTGACCATGATTTTTCGAACGACATTCTCGTATCTTACCCATTTTTTATCGCCCTTAATGATTTGTTTAAAAAATGGCTCGATTTCGTTGCGTTTTATGAGCATTTCGCAAACGGAAATTCGGTCGATCAATTTTTTTGTGTTTATTCATGCGGCACCTAAACGTCAAACATCTTTGTGTGTCAACCTTACGCAAATGGTTCAAAACTGTTGGTGATAGATATTCAGTTCCTTAGCAATGTCATGGCTGCTTAGTTGTCGGTCTTCTTCAATCTTTTTGTAAGATTTCCTCGACTTTTTCAGTGACTGCTCGACCTGAGCGAGGTGCATCTTTGACATCAAAATTTCCCGAACGAAAGCGAGCGATAAAGCGATAAAAATGTGGCTTTTGATATAGTATCTTGGCTGTGGAAACCACAAATTTTTTCACGAGCCTGCGATGCATTATTATCTTGATAGTAGTGATATTGTAAAATATAATGATTTTTTTTTGAGAAATATCACTCATTTTTAAATAAATACAACTATATATATTTATATATATATATATACATATAGATATATATATATATATATATATATATATATGTATATATATATATATATATCTATATATATATATATATATATATATATAGATATGAATATATATATATATATATATATATATATATATATATATATATATATATATATATATATATATATATAGATACATATATATATATATATATATATATATATATATATATATATATATATATATATATATATATATATATATTATTATAAATATTCATAAATATATATATATATATATATATATATATATATATATATATATACATATATATATATATATATATATATATATATATATATATATATATATATATAAGTATATACATACATATTGGATTGTCTAAGAAGTACTGTGCCTTTTTAGGTCTCTGTAAAAAATTTTTTTTTAAAAACCTACTAGTTTCGTGACCTGTCTGTCCGTCCGTCCGTTCTATAGAAGCTCGAATGCACAAACTTTGTTAAAACGTCAGAAGTGATGGTCTCTCAAAACGAATGAACCCTTAAAAATTTTTTTAATCAAAGGCAGTCGAATCTGAAATAAAAAAATCATTTTAATGAATTAGGGGGTCCAGGCGAAGGCAAAATGTACCAAAAATTTGTGCCCCCTACCTCGCAATTGGACACCTTTGAGCCGAAAAATCTGAAAATGATCACGAATGTGGAACTTTATCAGTACAGGGGCAGCAAATTTCTCAGAAATCGAAATTAACAAAACTTTGTTAATAATAGTATAATTTGTAGATTTTTCATTTTCGCTCATGAAATCAAAACGGTACCTTTAAACTTTCTGAAATTTTGCAGTTATATAGACTGTGCACAAAATTTAATTCAGATCGAATCATAATCAAGGTAGTTATAGCCATTTCAATTGTATGGTATTACAACAACAATAACACGTATTTATGGTTGATACAGATTTCAAATTGACTTAGGCACTTTAATTTTCATGGAAATTTAAAGAATAGTGTTTAACTTGAATATGTTCAATCGGCCGAGCATTGAGCAAACTTGATCAAAATGGCGGCTGCATTGTGCTTATAAAAGAAACTGTGCATCTCTTGCAGAAATTTTAACGATTTCATATCCAAGTATTGGATGAATAATTCAAGTTATCGATTCACGCTATTAGAAAACTCGTTTCTAACCCTAGGGTGTTTACCAAGACCTTCTGGTAGGAGCACTCCCCTGCCTACTCAACTTGTTTGTCACTAGATGGTGTTCATTATCATATATCGAGCAATACTAATTAAATTGCGTCACACTGACATGCATATCGGAGCTCAAAGAGGAGTTGGAACAGCGAAATCTGGTCACGCAAGGTACAAAGGCCATACTGATTGCACGCTTGCGTGACGCAATTGAATCGGAAGGTGCGTATCTGGATTCCGGTGAACCTACAGATGCAGAAAAAGGCGCAGAAGGTGGTGAAGCAGAAACACCAAAACCAAAGGAACCAGAAAGTGCGCTGATGCAAATGTTGATGCTGATGCAGCAAGAGCAGCGACAACAGTCATCCAATTTAATTGCGAAGCTCAATGAACAGTCGTCCAGTTTAACTACGAAGCTAGATGAACAATCAGCAAAGTTAAATGAACAATCAGCGAAGTTAAATGAACAATCAGTGAAGCTGGACCAACAAGCGATCGAAATCAAGGAAGTGCAAAAACAGTCAACCGAAATAAAAGCGGAGCTCGGTAGCCTGAAAAATCAAATTAAATGCGTCGAGGAAAAGGTTTAACAGGCCGAGGAGAAGGTCAGCCAGTTTGAGGAGAGAATCAACTATGAGCTCAGCCAGGTCAAAGAGAGAATGAGCCATGAGATGGAAAAAGTGAAAAAAGAATTGGAAGCAGCGAAGGCAGTAGTAACCACTTCACCAGCCCCACTTGTGACAGCAGCGCATAGCGTATCCAGAAATGTGAAAGCACCAATATTCGATGGGCAAACGGTCTGGAGTATTTAAAAAACCCAGTTTGAAGCTGCCACAAGGGCAAATCACTGGAGTGAGCAGGAACAAGCAACTGCATTAATTCTCGCTCTAAGAGGCCCAGCTGCTGAGCTTTTGCAGACGATCCCCGTTAAATTGCACTCAAACCCGAATGCTATAATGTATGCGCTCGACATGCGTTATGGAGACGATTATCTAAAGCAGATTTATCGGTTACAGCTAAGGCATCGGGTGCAGAAGTCTGTTGAAACCCTACAGCAGCTAGCCCAAGACATTGAGCGACTAGCACTTTTGGCTTACCCAGCCTACGACCCAGAACATCGAGATGATGCAGCGACAGAAGCATTCATCAGCGCACTAAAGGACCCGGAATTGAAACAAGCCGTGCGCTTAGCTCAAAAGCAAACGGTTAAGGACGCATTGGCTTACAGTCTGAACTTTGAGGCAGCGAAAAATGTGACTCGTACCACTGCCCGGGTTCGTGAGGTAGTGACAGACGAATGCAGGTGTGAGCGCGTGGAAATTGAACGAGACCCACATGTAAATGGTGCACCTAGATGCTGGAATTGCGGAGAGAAGGAGCACCTGCAAAGAAGTTGCAAGAAGCGAAGAAAACCGAGCTATTGTCCAGAGTGTGCAGCTAGGAAGAGATCCAGACCGAGTCAGGAGCCCAGAATGGAAGCCCTTCAGACAGAGGGGTCGGGAAACATATAAGAGCCAACTTCGTGGGGCAGAGGTTGGCTAGGAGGATCGACGTCCCCAGCACCACCATCACCGTGTCAAGACTACATCGTGGAGAAGCGGACTTATGCCTTCCGGGTCAAGTTGACGGAGAACAATGCACCATAACAATCGACACTGGTGCACCCCGATCGATTATCAGGCCAGACCTAGTTAGACAGCACCTGTTCATGGAGAGGTCAACCTCCAGATACAGTTGGGAGACCTTGTGTTCCGACATAATTTTCTTGTCGCGACCATTATGGATGACTGCATTCTCGGAATGGATTTTCTGCGAACACATGGAATCACGTTGGATTTGGGCAAACGGGTATTGAAATGGCAGAATGTTGAAGTACTGATGGAGGATCCCAGCGTCTAAATCTCCCAAGATGAATGTAGTGGTATGTACTGACACTGATGTACCGAATTCTTCCGAAAGCATTGTATGGGCCAAGCTTGATGGTGGTTCTGGAGACCACCGATCTTATCTGATAGAGCCAACGAAGACGTCCGTATTGCGCAGTTTGATTGTAGGACGAAGCCTTGTAAGATCTTTAAGGAACGGATACGTGCCGGTTAGATTCCTTAACACCACAGACTCAACCATGAGCATCAAAGTGAGAGAAGTCATCGGCAGCTGCCAGCCTGTTTCCACCATCACCTCTTTGGAAGCTACCCACTACCATCATTGGAAAAGGAGGCGAGACACAGACAAAGCCTGGGAATCCAAGTCTGTAATATTGAAGCAGGTCAAATTGCCAGTGCAGCTATTCAAACGAGCCTCTGATCTGGTCACCAAGTACAGTGACATCTTCTCAACAAGCCCGGATGACCAAGGCCGAACGAGTCTGGTAACTCACGTCATACATACGCAGGGAGCCAAGCCGATTCGGCAAGCACCAAGACGCCTCCCTATAGCCAAACAAGGAGAAGTGAGCGCGTTGATCTCGGACATGGAAAGACAAGGCGTTATTGAACCCTCTGTCAGTCCAATGGCCGCGCCTGTAGTTCTAGCAAAGAAAAAGGATGGTAGCACTCGTTTTTGTGTCGACTATAGGCAGCTTAACGACGTCACTAAGAAAGATAGTTACCCACTCCCACGCATCGATGACATCATGGACATTTTAGCCGACGCAAAATGGTTTTCTACACTCGATCTCCAGAGTGGCTACTGGCAGGTAGAAATTGACAAGAAGGACCGAGAGAAGACCGCATTTTCAGTTGGGACTGGATTGTGGCAATTTGTGGTGATGCTGTTTGGGCTTTGCGATGCTCCAGGCACTTTCGAACGCCTGATGGAATACGTACTACGTAGCCCGACCTGGAAAACCTGCCTGGTGTACCTAGATGACATCATTGTCATCGGGAGAACGTTCGAAGAGCATGTGCGGAACTTAGGAGAGGTTTTCTCCCGATGGCGACTGGCAAATTTGAAACTTAGTCCCGATAAGTGTACCCTTTTTGCAGCTGAAGTAAAATACCTGGGACACGTCGTATCAGCAGAAGGGGTCAAAACAGACCCAGAGAAAATGGAAGCCATGAAAAGCTAGCAAACACCAAACAACAAGCGCCAACTACGAAGTTTTCTGGATCTGGCAACCTATTATCGAAGATTCGTCAAAGACTTTGCCAAAAAAAGCTATGTGTCTCCATCAGCTAACCGAGCAAAATCGTCCGTATGTCTGGAATGAACAATGCCAGGTAGCCTTTGAGACCTTGAAGGAGAAGCTGTGTGAGTCAGCCATGCTGTCATATCCGAAACCCGAAATGTTCGTAGTTGACACCGATGCGAGCAACGGCGGTATTGGGGCTATACTCTCCCAGCAGATCGATGGCGAAGAAAGAGTCCTCTCGTATTACAGTCGAGTTCTTTCAAAAAGTGAGGGGAACTACTGCGTGACCAGGAAGGAGCTATTGGCTATAATAGAGGCCACCAAGCAGTTCCACAAGTACCTATACGGCCAGAAATTTGTTATTCGAACGGACCATGCATCACTGAGATGGCTGTTCAACTTTAAAAACCCCGAGGGACAAGTTGCGAGATGGATCGAAAGATTGCAGTCATATGACTACGAAATTGTTCATCGGAAGGGTGGAGTTCATGGAAATGCTGACGCCCTACCCCGCCATCCATTTCCAGCTAACTGCAAGCATTGCCGACGGATTGAGGAAAAGGAACCGCCCGTTGACCTGCGATTGATAACGGCCGAATTCGATGAAGGTTGGTCATCGGAGGAGATTCGAAACCTCCAGTTAGCCGATGAAGACATCGGACCATTGCTCGTATGGAAGGAGACGACTGGGCGACCTGAGTGGAAAGACGTTTCAATGCATGGCACAGCCCTGAAAAGCTATTGGGCACAATGGAACTCCCTTCAGGTGGAGGGTGGCGTACTCAAGCGGAAATGGGAAACGGTGGATGGCAGCTCCTACAGGATGCAAACTATACTACCCAAAAGCCGAATCCACGATGTGATTAAGGAAATGCATGAAGGATCCTCGGGAGGCCACCTTGGTGTTAACAAGACCTTAGCGAAATTGCGGGAAAGGTTCTACTGGCTCCACGCTCGAGAAGACGTAGAGGACTGGTGTCGCAGATGCACAATTTGCGCTTCCGTCAAAGGCCCAAAGCGACGACTGAGAGGACAAATGCAATCTTTTAACGTGGGCGTGCCATTTGAACGGATTGCTAATGACATCGCAGGACCCATTCCTGAATCCGATTGGGGAAACCGATATGCGCTGGTTGTGGCCGATTATTTCAGCAAGTGGCCCGTGGTCTACCCCATACCCAACCAGGAAGCAACTACTGTAGCCGAACAGATAGTGTTAAATTGGGTCCGTAGGTACGGCGTACCTTGCGAACTACATTCAGATCAAGGCCGAAACTTTGAGTCACTAGTTTTAGCGAAATTTGCGAGCTGCTGGGAATACGGAAAACGAGGACAACACCACTGCATCCCCAATACGATGGAATGGTCGAACGTTTCAACGGCACTCTCAATAAACACCTGGCCAAGATGGTTGACGAGAACCAAAGGGACTGGGACCGACACAATTCAATATTTTTGACGGCGTACAGAGCTGCCGAACATGCATCGACGGGCCAAGCCGCAGCCAAAGTCATTTTTGGAAAGACTATTCGTCTGCCAGCTGGTATAAAGTTCGGAACACCTCCCGAGAAACCCCAAGCCATCTCGGAGTACGCAAGTGAGCTAAGGCAACGGTTGAACCTGATACGTCGGACCGTGCGAAAACACCTCGAATCGGCTACTGACCGCATGAAGACCAGGTATGATCTAAAGGTAAATTCTACTGGCTTCCAGCAAGATGACTTGGTGTGGCTATATAACCCGCAACGGAGAAATGGTAGGTCTCCAAAGTTGCAACATAATTGGGAGGGACCATGCCAAGTTACAAAGCGAATCAATGACGTCGTATATCGAATACAGGAGCATCGTAAGCCGAGAGCCAAAATGAAAACCATATTACACCCAGGGAGAATTGACTATAAATGGCGACACATCTTTTCGGGGCGAAAAGAACTGAGGTGGGGGCAGTGTTACATGTATAAATAATTCTGCGAGCTACTGCTGCAATTGTTTTCACAACAATTAAGAACATCAACAAAATGAATCTACTCGAATCCACGAGAACCCACCAAGCATCAACATCTGAAAGTGAGTCACTGCTCCATTCATTCACGAAAGTTCCCGCTAATTCACGAATGTACGATAACTGGGTTGAATGTCTACAGACCCTATATAAAGGCGAGCTGAATGAATGGGGGGACGATCATTCATTCGACCGCGATAAGAACTGCGATAGTGTGTGGGAAGCGATATCGTTCGAGTAATAAAAAAGTGATTTTCGTAATAGTGAAGTGATTTAGAAGACAATTGCAATAAGAAATTTATGGACAAGTGTTAGACTTTTAATAGTGAAAATTAAAATTAGTGAAAGTGTTAAATTGATTATTGTGCATTTTTGTAATTAAATAAACTCTTTTAATTTAATTTAAAAGACATTGTATTTTCACTTTCCCGGAACATTAAAATTATTGGTCGCGAACCATAACACGCGACAATATATATATATATATATATATATATATATATATATATATATATATATATATATATATATATATATATTTATATATATATATATATATATATATAGATATATGTATATATATATATATATATATATATATATATATATATATATATATATATTTATATATATACAAATATATATATATATATATATATATATATATATATATATATATATATATATATATATATTTATATATATATATATATATATATATATATATATATATACATATATATATATATATATATATATACATATATATATATATATATATATATTTATATATATATATATATATATTTATATATATATATATATATATATATATATATATATATATATATATATATATATTATATAAATATTGGTTTCTCCAATAAGAGGTGTTATTTTGAATGGATCTTGTGATTTAACACCTTAGGAGTTCTTGCTTTGAGACCAAGTGAAAGAAAAGTTCTACGCCAACCGCCCAGCGTCGATTCAAGGCGTTAAAGACGGAATTCGTGAGGCTATGGAGGACATAAGGCACTGCTGGTTACTGCTGCGACCGTCACAGAATCGACCAAAGCAAGGGTCTTAATATAACGAACTGTCCTGTAGTCCACAAAGCGTTTACGGCAGGAAAGGACAGAATTGACCAAACAAATAAAGCAACGTTGTTTGATTTCATCGCAAACGTCGAAAATGTGGCGGAAGTACTGCACTTGAAAACAGAAGTGGGTAGTTTCTCCCAAGAACGATGGTCGCAAAGCAAAGAAGGAGGAAAAAGTTATTCCAAACAGCACGATATGTTCTGAAAAGAATACAATCCGCAAGCGACTCGCCAAAAATCAAAAAAGCAGTAAAGAATGGGCTCCTTGAATTAGAAGAGCTCCCAGACCACATAGGGCATTATCGGAGGAGCTGGTTAAAGGCCAAAGAGGACCAGCAGGCCAAAGAAGAATTGAGGGCTAAAGAAACGCTGGTGGCTAAATCTAAAGGGCATGTGCAAATAGCTCCACCATTAAAAATCAATAAATGAATAGTGACTAGCCCAATCGAAGGAGATTGGGATAAAAGAAGGAAATAAGAGGCACTTGACGGGCGTGAAACATCAGATCAGGGGTTTCAGGTAGTGCTGGCAAAATGAGCAAAGAAAGCCGGAAAAAACTCCTTCAAAAAGACCCAGAAAACAAAGTTCGCACGGACGCCCAACAAGAAAAAGGAACTGATATAAAACAGGAGAGACAGAAGCCCCGACAAAGGCCCCGGCAGCAGGCACTGCTACATGGTCGATCCTACGCGGAGGTGCTGTGCGATATCAGGGGAAACTTAAAGCTCTAAGACACCAATATAGCTATTAAAGCAGTATGATCAACGCTGTCGGGCCATATACTGGTCAAATTTGGCTCAGAGGCTGACAATAGGAAAACACTATGCGAACCATAGTCCTCCGCCAAAGCGCAGCTATAGCCTCGCTCAAGCTAATGGCAACAATCAAAATAAAAAGATCTGACCGAGGTAAAAGAGACCATCAAAAGAGAGTTTCCATGCATAGGCAGGATCTAAGCAAGGCTGACACTAGAAAATCAAAGGGGCATTGTATGGCGATAATTGACTTGACCGAAAAGGATGCTGAACAATTTCTGAATAAGGTCCAGATAAGAATAGGGTGGGTTGTCTGTAGGATACGGAAAAGAGCAGTGCTTTTCAATATTTTAAATGCCTTGGCAATGGTTATACCACACAAGTATGCAAAGGATTCGATAAAAGTTCTAAATGCTACAAGTATGGTGAAATGGGATATAAAAGGAAGGAGTGTACGAAGGAAGCACATTGTATTCTTTGCAGGGATGCTGATTCAAAACCTTATTTTGGACACGCCTTGGGATCAGAAAAATGCCGGGTGTTCCAGGAAGCTCTAGCCAAGGCAAAACCAGAGCTTAGATGGCTCGCATCCTGCAAAAAAACCGACATCGCAGTTCAACCGCATAAAATCTGTTTGAGCAGTTTGCGAGGGACATGTATGCAGATTTTATGTTGCTGAGCGAGCAACACCATGATAAAAGTTCAGCATCATGGTATTTTCAATAAACTGGTACTGCCGCCATCGGGGTTCAAAACAGTGATTTCCAAGTGGAGAGCTAAGGACGGGGGGATGGTTTTGTGTAGGTTCAGTGCTCAGGGACCACCTTTTTTAGCGTATACCTACCACCGAATAAATCGAAGTCATCATTCCAAGGCAAGCTCAATGCTTTGGAGGGCTTTGTTTCAAACACAGACGGAAACGTGCTCATTGGGGGTGACTTCAATGCTAAAGCAATCGAATGGGGCATGCCTCAAGCAGATCCGCGGGGAAAATGAATCCTAGAAATGGTGGCCAGCACAACTGAACACTGAACACCGGAAATATGCCGACTTTTTGCCGTATCGGCTGTGAAGGAACCATACCGGACGTGAAATCCACCTTGAAGTCCTTGGTATGGAGGATACGCATTGGAAACCATCAGAGGACTACTCATCCAGTGATCATCAGTGCATTGCGCTTGAGATAAGCGATATTGTCTCCCGACTGTCTCTGCTCTTGACTTTCTACAATTAGACGGAACACCAGAAGGATGGAGGCCACGAGGTTGCTTGGGGTGCTCACAGCAGGTGCCCCGCTGCAGGAAGATTCGTAGGGAACAAAAGAATAGGCAGCCCAAGACATAGTGAACTAACTATTAGCATCATTACGATTACTTGCAACGCTTCTACGCCCCGTCAAAAACCCCGTTACGGCAAGCTCCCAGTGCATTGGTGGTCAACCGGAATCACTGAAAAACGAAGGGATTATCACAAGCTTGAGTGTGAGGAGAAAGTGCCTTCGCAAACTGATGAACAACAGCAAGGCTTGCTGCTGGCAAGATCAAGTTGACAATAAGATCAAGGGCCTGGGCTACAAGCTAGTTATACGGAAGCTTGATGCCCCACGAAAATCTTGCATACATGATGCGGAAAAGATGAACGAGATAGTGCACGCACTCTTCTCCATCCATCTCGTCCATATAGATGCTGTCCATGGTGAAACCGCAATCGAGTATCCAGTCCTTACACAGCTGGAACTTCACTGAAAGCGAGGAGGGCTCCAGGTCCAGATGGCGTTCCAGCTTAGGTGGTGCGGCTTGTCTATCACCATTATCCTGACTTGCTGCCCAGCGCATTCAACGCTTGCCTACGGGACGGAGTTTTCCCGGTACGGTGGAAGATGGCGAGGCTCGTGTTGATCAGCAAGGCGAAAGGAAATCCCGTATCACCGTCTGCTGGACGTTGATGGGAAAGTGCTGGAGAAACTCATGAAGGGAAGACACACTAACGCAACTCGTGCTGCTGGGGACCTATCCCCTCGGCGGTACGGGTTTAGAGCAGGACGCTCCACCAATGATGCAATTGCAGAGGTGATCAGCGTGGTCCAAAAGACAGAGGCATATAGTCGTGCTAAGCGAAAAATCATTCGGTTAGTGTCACTCAACGTGACGAACGCCATCAACTCCGCTAGATTGGTGGACATTCTGGATACGCTGCAAAACTTTTTTCAAGTTCCAGAATATCTAATGCGGCTTTTAAGGGACTACCGGAAGGACCAAATAGGAGCTCTACAACACAACACAGGGCTCCAAAACACGACATAGGGCCAACAAAGGATGGAAATTACATCGGGTATTGTCCAAGGATCTATCTTTGGTCTGGACCTGTGGAATGTGTTTTACGATGGGCGTTTGAGACTGGACATGCTAGATGAGTCGCGCTTGATCGGCTTTGCGGATGATGTTGCGGCTCTGGTTGCTGGACGCACCGCGCAACTTAGGCTAGGTATGCTAATTTGCCAAATAGGAGACTAGGCGACTGGTCGAGGGTTCAGTTTAGCACTGGACAAAATCGAAGTGGTCATCTTGATAAAAAAGAAAATCAGTATTGGAGACATATTAATCGAATCGAAGCCAGCTGTGAAGTACCTGTGGCTACTGATCGACTCGAAGATGAGTTTCTCTGAGCAAATCAAAGCAACCACTAAGAAGGCTGCTTCAGAGTATCAGCTCTGCATCGACTCATGGCCGACGTAGGGGGATTCAGCCCATCAAAAAGATGCCTCCTGATGAGTTCTGTTGGCTCGGTGCTACTGTATGGAGAAGAAATATGGGGCGACACTCTCAGTATGGCGGTATGCCGAAAACGCTTGGCACAGGCACAGAGAAGAGGAGCACTAAGGATTGCATCTTCGTATCTGACAGTCTTTGATTCGGTGGTGAAAGTTATTACATGCGTGATACCCGTTGCCTTCCTTGCTAGAGAGTGCCGCACTATTTACCTACGTCGAAACGTGGATTAGAGGATAGAAGATAGTTGTCCGCGAGGAGACACAGCGCTCACTCAACGATTGGCAGCAGTCTTCGGTGAACCGCACGAAGGGAAGGTGGGCTGCGCACCTCATCCTGGATGTGAGACCACGCCCAAGGTGAAGGCATGGTGAGACCGACTTCTATCTGATCCAGCTTTTGAGCGCGCATGGGTTTTTCAGTCTCACCTGCACAAGATTGGTAAGTCGTGGTCCCCCGATTACCGATTTCGCCCGGGAGAGGAGGACAGTGCCCCCCACACATTTTTTGCGTGCAAAAAATGAAACAACCTGCGAGGCGACCCTCTACAGGGAGACGGGATATTATAGTCGCAGTGATGCTCGAATCAGTTGACAAATGGAGCTAGGTGGCACATTATGTTCCGGCTGTCCTAAAAGATAAAAGGGACTCATAGCTGCTGCGGGCCTTGAAGCTGGAGGATCGCTTATTTGGCACTTCCTCTTCCCCTCTCCCCTCTCGCTAGACGGATCCCAAGGCTTGAAGGCGCCTAACGGCGTACCAAGATAAGACCTGGCCTGAAGTAATGTGCCAAACGGTCCCAGGCTAGGTTCTCAGGTTGACATGGGAGGTGTTTAGTGGGTAGTCCAGTCGCCTTCTTGCGAGCATGGGAGTCCTACACTCTGTGCATGAATGGGAATTCCCCTTCCTAAAACAAAAAAAAATCCCTACAAACAAGGCATGTGTATAAGTCCCTGATGTAAATATCACGCACATTTCAAGCTATCTTTCTAAGCAGCAGTTCCTTTATTTACCCCTGTAAATGCTCAAAGTTTCAAAAAAATCAGATACCCCAAGCTTAGACATTCATATTTATATTCGATCCCCATCCTCTGAAACTGAAACTATCGAATCATTAAGGACATAACAAATCGATTGTGAGGCATGCTTTGTGACCCGTGGCACCATCTTGTTGAAACCACATATCACTGATGTCAAGCTCAACTAATTCTTGTCACAAATAATCTTCCAAGATAACAAGATAGCGCTCTCCCTTGACAGTAACATGACGGTCATTTTCATCCAGGAAAAGTTACGACCCAATCACACCTCCGGTATGAAAATCGCATCCAATGGTGCCTCAAGAAGTACATGCGGGTTCGTTGCTGACCAGTAATGCATATTTTACTTATTAGCAAGGCCATTGAGCCAGGAATGAGCTTCATCACTGAAGATGTTTCAATGAATCCGATTCAGTATTTCGGTAGTAGTTTTTGATAATTTTCAAACGTTACTGGTTTCTGAACATTCTTATGATAAAAATGTTGATTCCACTTACATTTTAATACTGATAGTTAATTGAAAAATTTAAGAATGCGTTGATATAAAGATATGAAGCTGTTATGTCTCTAATAGAAAACCCTATACATAATCCATCCCAAAAAAACTCCTACCTCTTCGTATAAATATATCTCCCCATAATGCCTTCATTAAATTAAACAAGCACAATAGTTGACTTTATCTTCTCCTAACAAGCTCAGCCATCCAAATGCAATATGACAGCAACGTTACTGTGCATATTTTTAAGTGGTCAGGGTATTTTAACTGTTACTCAGGCTTGTAACTTGCAAATAAATTAGCTTTTGATCAAACACTAAATAGAGAGTTTTCAAGATTTTGCAGTGCAGTATCCACCCTTTTTCCAAGAATTTGATATTAAACTATTTAAACTCGACTTATCAGCTCTCTCAGTAAGATATACTAACATATCACTACACTTAGCCCCGCATGCAGGCAAAGGTAGAATTCTCCAAAAGAATACTCAATCCCTTATAGAAATCTATTCCAAGTTAGATAAGATCAAAATCAAACTCTTATCAAATTAACTAAACTCTCCGCCTCCATTGTTACACTCCTCATATTTGATTATTTGACATGTATTTTATGATATCATAAACCACCATTCAGTAGAGAAAGCAGACAAGCTTTTCACTACTCATGTTACCCTCAATCGCAATTGGCAGCCAAAATTAACAGAAACTGACCCAGTATATCAAGACAATGAAAAAATATAGCCACCAACCCACTACCAATACTCCCAATATACCCCCTCAGTTCGTTCTTTTCAATTAGTCTTAAATACATACAGAATAAGAATCTATCTACTTGGGATTAACCTTTCATGCAGAAAATCAATTTGCTGTTGTATTTGCATGAACGTACACTTAATGAAAGAGAAATCTTTTGCCCATCTAATCAAAATACAAGCTCATCGTCTTGCATTCCATGCAATATTTGCCGGTCCAATCTCTTTCTTATATTTCCCCATGAAAGCGTTTGCGAACGCTTATATATGCTCAAATCAATCTTTGAAGGTTGAATACCGTTAAGTTGAGAATTTGTTCTATGTGAAATCGCTTGTTAGCTCATTCGCTCTGGCCAGACAACATTCTTATAAAAGCTCTGTAATTATCGAACAATCACAAGTTGGTCAATATAGTACCTACCATGATTAAAAAGTTTTCTTTCGGCTCAAAGCTAATTGACGGAGGAAAACAAATAATCGGAAGCAATCGTGGAAATGTAGATTGAAGCTACGAATAATCTAACCTCGATTCCCTATGTACAGAATAATATAACCAGTCACCATAAATACTGATTTAAAACATACTAATCATTATGAAGAAAAATGCCTTCCCTACTAACTAATTAACATGTTTATTGCAAAGTACATAACCAAAAGTTTATTTATATTTAGCAAGCTTTTTATCATAGTACAGGAAAAATTAATTTGAAGTAATAGAAGAAAACTGGTACGAATACAGGAGTTTCCTTTCGAATTAAAAATTACAGAATGCCTTGAAAAATGCAAGAAGGAAAAATTTAGAGTAAAGCAAAAAAATTTCTTTACATGATATGTTTTTGTATATAATAGTGAAATTAATCATAATTCAGCTTTTGCACAGGAAAAAATGTAAATGGTTAAGTAATCATTAAAGGAACAAGTTGGGTATACAGAATTACACTCATATCAGAAAGGTTTTGTACGTAACATATAATATTTAGATAAGTAAAATGATTTAATTTAAGAAAAACCTTCATGACAAGTATAGGGTTATTCATTTTACGCTTGGGAAAGTTAAGCTAAATTAAACACATAAAATATTCAGATAAAAACAAATTTTTTTATTCAGTATAAAGAGTGAACCTTGCCATTATACATGAAACACTACATCATTCAAATGTCTTCCACAGAACCTCTTACAAGCTTCAATCCTTCTGAGGTAGTTTTCAATGGCTTTTCGGCACATTTCCGGCAATATCTCGGCCATAACTTCACGAGTATTGGTTTTCAAGTGCTCAAGATTTAGAGGATTATTTGCATAAACACAATCTTTCGTACAGCCCCATAAAAAGAAATCCAAAGGTGTTAGGTCGCAGGATCTTGCGGGCCAATTGACATCACTCGATCTCGAAATTACGCGTCCTGGAAAGTTCTCTTGCAAAAGCGCTCGATTAGCCTGTGTTGTGTGGCTTGTGGCTCCATCCTGTTGGAACCACATATTCTCCAGATCAGAATTTTCAATTTCTCTCCAAAAATAATCGGTTTACATCCGTCTATAGCGGTCAGAATTGACTGTAATGGCTCTTCCTTGATCGTTATCAAAAAAATACGGGCCAATAACACCACCAGACCATAATGCACACCAAACGGTCACTTTTTCCGGATGCAAAGGCCTTTCTGCGATCACCTGAGGATTTTGAGAGCCTCATGTGTGGCAATTCTGTTTATTTACGTAACCACTGAGCGAAAAATGAGCCTCCTCATTAAAGAAAACTTTGTTCGAAAAATCGTTATCAATGGCTTGTTCTTCAATCACCCAATTCGCATACATTCTGCGTTGTGTATGATCTTGAGGCTTAAGTTCGTGAGTGAGTTGGATTTTGTACGGATGCAGATGCAAATCCAAATGCGAAATTTGCCACAATGAGCCGTAAGACAAGCCCAAATGTTGAGCACGTCGAGGAATCGACAAATTCGGGTCTTCCTCCACACTTTGAGCAACGACTGCGATATTTTCAGCAGGACAAATGTTGCGATGATGCACAGGCCTTGCAATTTCAATAACTGATCCAGCCTCTTCAAATTTTCTCACTGTGTTCGAAATTGTTTGCTGTGTAGGTCGATTATGTCGACCGTAATATGCCCGTAAAGCCCTAAATGTTGATACAGCAGAATCACCATATTTTTAATAAAATTTAATAATTTCAACGCATTTTTCGACTGTTGATCTATATTTCTAAATGGCAAACCTTCAGCTAAAAAAAAAACACGCTTTGAATGATGTTTAGTTCTGACAGATGTCCAATGACAGGGTTATACTTTCCCTACTACGAAACGGATAACCCTGTACAAAAAATGTGCTTTTACTTTAAAAGAACTCAATTTTAACCGATCAACATTTTGTTCGAATATTGCTGAAATCATTAACTGAGCGAGATGTAGTATGTAATTTTGTTATTCATGTTATCTGAAAAATTGGAGACGATCCAATCAAAAGTGTAGTAACTGGTTCGATGCAAAGCCTATATAGTAGAAAAATCATATATGATTGTCATAATTGAAGGAAATTCAAATGGCTGTAACTTCTGTAAATTTTACTTAAACTTATAAAATATAAGAATCTCTTACAGAACTACTTAAGTGTCTCATTTCTTTAATTGAATGATACTAACATAGTTCTACTGACTAAAATGTTAAATCGTACTATTATTTGAAAATTCAACGCATTATAACCTCTAAGTTAATTGTTATGGGATCTTCCTCCATGATTTACAGTGCTTTGTGAAAAAATTTTTACAAAAATCTACTAGGTTCACGTCCCGTCTGTCCGTCCGTCTGTCCGTGCGTCACAAGAAGTTTGGTCAGAAACTATAGAAGCTACAAAGCCCAATCCTTGTTAGATGTCAGATATGATGGTCTCTCAAAAGTTTATGTCTTATCAAATAACTCAAAACTTTACAAGGGGATCCCCCCTTCTATCGAAACGGGCCCTAACAAAATTTTTTCATCAAATATAGTTTTATAAGGTATTAAATTTAAGGTTTTAGTATGTTACTTGTAGAACGTGAAACAAAAAGGCATTTTTTGCATCGGGGATCCAGGAAGGGGAAAAATGTACGAACAATTCGTATCCCCTTCCCTTGCGGTGAGACACATTTGCGGCAAAAAGCTGGAAATAATTACGAAGGTAGATATTTGTGAGTATGGTGGTAACAAATACTTCAAAATTCACTCACTGATTTGTAAATTTTACTTTTTCCCCCAAAAATTGGAATGGTGCCCTTAAACTTCCTCAAATTTTGCAGTTATATAGGTTGATTTAAGAAACTTAGGTCTGCAAAATTGCATTGAAATCAAATTATAATCAAGTGAGTAATATTCATTTGAATTGTATTGAATTATCGCAAAAATAACGAGTGTTGATGGTTGATACATTTTTCAAATCGACCTAAGTACTTTTATTTTCATCGGATTTTCAAGAAAATTTAAGTAAAAGCGTTTAATTTGAACATGTTCAATTGAAAAAGTGTCCAAAAAATGATTTAAGCTGGAACAAAATAGCACCTGTTACCTACTTATGAACGAGACTCCACATATTTTAGATCAACCCTCCGAGTACACACCTATTTTTTCGATCATCGAGTACATGTGGGGTCAATTTGTCCCCAACCTTCTCTGAACGTAAACAGTATCGCCCCCCCTACAAATATTAGTTTGAAAAAATTTTCAGAAATAGCATGAAAGCTCTTTTAGTAATTCTCATACATTAGAGAGGCCTTAAATGCCCTTAGCCTACCTAAAAAAATTCGCGAACAACCTGAAAAAACGAAAATTAGCTTTTTTACATAAAAAATCGTTACTTTTTCAATTTATAATATTTTTGGCTAAAAGTTTACACGGAAACTTTCAAGACATAACAGAATAAAGGAAAAATGGGCCCTATAGTGTCTCCTAAAAAGAAAGTATTTATTTTGCAAATTTATATATTCCAACCTGAATCTTTCACGAGCTCCCATTTTCCACTTTGTCTTATTTTTACTGATCAATGTGGATGTTGGTCTCCCTCGTGCGGCTGAATTTTCACGCTGTTGTTAAAGGCGTTCACTGAGAACTGCATTCTCCACATCACCATTTTCTGAACATTCAGAAAGTTCATAATCAAATACTGATTGCTCAGAGACGTCGTCGTCTTCGGAGGAACCACTGCCGCCAAAATCATCACCACTGTCTTCAGCCAACAAACGATTACGCACACTAGATCGCAGATTATATTCCGTATTACTTAAAAAAAATAAAAATACTTTCAAACTTTTTTTTTTGTCATTTTGAATTAATGTATCCATTTATAAAGTAAAAAAATTTTCAAATTTTACCTCAAAATTGAGTAATTTTACCTCAAAATTGAGTACACAATGGGGTCAAATTGACCCCAAGCTGATTTCAAAGGTTTTTCAGCAATAACTAACGTCTTTGAAAGGTAAACAAACTATGAAAACCTATAGTTAAGACACTAAAATATACTTAGAAGCCCATAATACCCCCACTCTCCTGCAGGCCTAGGCGCTGCAATCGGTCGAAGTAGCATCTGGGGTCAAATTGACCCCATGTGTACTCGGAGGGTTAACTTGAATGATTCTTTATGCTAGTACTGGATGACTCATGCAATCAGAAAACTTGCTTCGAGCTCTAGGATTGTTACAAGGTCCTTCTGGGAGGAGCACTCTCCTACTTGCTTGATTTATTTCACCTCTAAATTGTAGCTGCACATCTTCTAAAATTCAGTCAAGCATCAATCGCATGTACTTCAAATGTTGAAGTTGGGGGAAAAATAACGCAAATTTATTCGATGTTTGCCTACAAAACAGTAGCCAGTTGAAAAAACTCCCAAAGATATTCATTATACGTATCATTCTTGTAGCTTTCATGTAGATTCTAGCAAAGCTGTTTTGTCTGATTCGGTAAAAAGCGCATATTGTTCCATAGCCATTTGGTTCCATGGCAATACAGCCGATACATTCAAACTGTTACAATTTCGTTAAGCACAGTTCGATCTTTTTGAAACTTTCAGAGCAAATCAATCTTATTAACAGCCATGTGTGTTTCGAATTTCATTTAATTTGTGGGTATTTTTTTCTTTTTGTACTAATAAAGGCCTACTTCTCTGATTTTCCCAAATCTTTCGGATGAAAGATGTCCAATCAGGAGCGGCGTACGTAAACATTTCATACATTTTTCTTCCCCTACCCCTCTTAGTACTTGCTTTGAAAAGATCTCACTGAGACCTTTACAACGACACTCTACTTGACCACCAATGGTTACATTTTTTTTAAGGGTCGCCTCCTTATAATGGGAGAACCCCCCTTAAAACCCACTGAAAAGTTTTATTACTTCAAAATTTTCAAGAATGCACCACTTTCCACAAAGTTTCATGGCTGAAGCTCCTACAGTTTTTGAGATAAACTGCTGTGACATATAGATGGACGGATGGACACAGGTCGTGATTTTTAAAGGGTTTTGTATTTAATACAAAAACCTCAAAAATTACTTGTATTTTATCCTTTTGTGCATTAAAATTCAATTATGTAAGTAGAGCAAAACAAGAAAATAAAATAAGTTGAGTTGACAGAACTACGCTTATGTCAGAAGGATTTTGCACTTAATCTACAATATGCAGATATGTATGTAGAATGATTTAATTCAAGAAAAACTTTTATGATATGCACAAAAAATATATTTGTGCTTTAAGAGAATTCCATTTTAACCGACCAAAATTTTGTTCCAATACTGCTAAAATCAAATCTTTAAAATTTCTTTGTTGTTTGTCTTATCTGAAAATTTGGGAAAAATCCAGCCAAAAGTGTAGTATCTGATTCGATAAAAAGCCCATGTAATACTCGTAGAAAAATCATATCTGATAACTCCTGTAAATTTTATTGAAACTTATCGAATATAAGAATCTTTTGAATAACTACTTAAATGATTGATGTCATCTAATTTAATTAAACTATTGCAATTTCATTGACAAAAATGTTAAATCCTAGTATTATTAACAAAGTTGAACGAATTTCAAACTCTTAGTTATTTGGTATTGGATTTACATCCATGATTTTTGGCGCTTTTCAAAAGAAATTTTACAGAAACCTTCCTTTGCCAATTTCACCGTACGTGCGTCTGTTTGATGGTCCGTCATTCTGTATGTCCGTACGTCACAACAAGTTTCTTCAGAAACTATAGAAGCTACAAAACTTAAACTTTCTGAAAAGGTTAGGGGTGGTAGTCTCTCAAAAGTTTAGGTCTTATTAATATTTCACAATTTTTTAAAGGCCCTTAACAATTTTTTTTTCGTTAAATATATTTGAGTGGAGTATAAAAAAGATCTGGAACAAAAAGTCATTTTATGCAGCAGGGGTTCTGGGAGAGGCAAAATCCATGGATACTTTGTGTACCCCGTCATTGGACTCTTTTGATCGCCAAACTTTGAGAAAAATCACGAATGTAAATCTTTGTGAGTACAAGGGCAACAAATACCTCCGATATCAGAATTCACTCAACTCTGTTAATAATAGTATGTTTAATTAATTTTACATTTTCCCCCAAAAATCGAAATAGTTAGATAGAATGATATAAGACATTTATGTCTATGAAGTTTCATGGAAATCAAATTATAATCAAGTGAGTTATATTCATTTGAATTGTATTGAATTATCACAAAAATTAACACGTGCTGATACATATTTCAAATCGATCTACGTAATTTTCTTTTCATCGGGTTTTCACGAAAATTTAAGTAATAGTGTATAGTTTGAACATTCTCACGATCTCATGATTTAAGTTGGAGCAAAATAGCACCTGTTACGTCGTTATGAACGAGACTACATATTTTGGATAAACGAATGATTTCTTATGCATGATGAATAAGTCAAGTCATCGATTCGCCAGAAAACTTGCTTTGAACCCTAGAATCGTTACAAAGCCCTACTGGTAGGAGCACTCTCCCACTTACACGACTTATTTGACCTCTAAATTATAGGTGCTCATCTTCAGTCATTCATTTAAAAATTCAATCAAGCGTTATTAGCCTGTACCTCAAATTTTGAAGTTGATGAAAAATAAAGAAAATTCATTGAATTTTCTCATTTCAAGTAGCCCCCAATTTCGTTTTACAATTATCGATGTCCCTCACTGAAAAAATTTTCAATGATATTCATGATACCTATCATTCCTGAATCTTTCATACAAGTCCTAGAAAGCGCGTCGTGTCTGACTCGGCAAAAAGTGCACAGTATTCTATAGCCACATGATTTCATAATACGATCTTTTTAAAACTTTTAAGATGATTGAATTTAAGGATACCCTAACGGTTTATTCCAAATGTAAAATTGATAAAATTTCCCCTTCCTCTGCCCCGTCGGTACTAATAAGGTAATATTAAGACTTGTTTTGAAAATATCTCTTTGGGGCCTTTCAAATGACATCCTACTCAACTGCCAATCGTGAAATTTTTTTTAGGAGGGTCAACTCCCAATATAAGGAGACCCACTTAAATCCCTCTGAATAATTTTTTCACCCAAAGGAGTCACGACTTCTGACCTTTCTACAAAGTTTCTTGCTAGTAGCTCCTATTGTTTGAGAGAAAAACTGCTGTGCCATACAGGTGGATGGACGGAAGGATAAGCAAACAGATGGATGGACACAGGTCATGATTTCAATAGGGTTATGTATTTTAGTATAAAACCCTAAAAAAAATAACTAATTACTATAAGTGTATCAATTACAGCTATGAAATTATACACAATAAATCAAACATAATAACAGTGCGGAAACATAAATCAAAATAAAGAGCGGTGACATTTTGTAACAAATATTAAACAGCTCAAATGTAAAATAAAGTGAAACAAAATATAATACTGAAACTAATTGTTATATCGTATATTCTGCCCAAAGCAAAATGTAAACGTTATTTAAATTGATAATCGAAGTGAAAGATTATGTAAAAAGAGTACGAAAAAAACTTTGATAAAACAAATCGTTACAGTAAATCATAACAGAGAAACTGATATTATGAAATGTTACAGAATAATTAAAAGAAAATAACAGAGAAGAAAGATAAAACAGAATACAAGAAAAAACCCTTCATCTCCTTAAAATTTAGTTATATGCGCAAAAAATGTAGAAAACAAAACAGTAAAGAAACAAAATATAACAAACTAAGCCATTTAATAAATACATCAGTTAGAAACAAAAAGGTTAATCAGCTGATAGAGGAACACCAATATATTTTAATATAAACTAGAGCAAACGAACATTTTTTACAAGAGAACAAATAATTAAAATATTTATAGTAGAAAAATAATTACCAATGTTAAATTAATTGCTAACAATCAAACAAAAGGGTGTAATGATAAACGTAAAATAATTCTTTTGTTAAAAAAAATTAAAATTTTACATTCGAAAAGTAAGATATTACAAATTTAATAAAATATAATTTTAATCAACATTCAACGACCATTACAAAACCTAGCTAAAACAAATCAGTACCTCTCGTTCACTTTTTAACCGTATGTCCGGCGATCAGTTCAAACAAAGTGGCAGCTTAACAACTAAAATAACAAGTTCGGAATAGTTTTCGATCGCGATTATATTCTTCAAGCTACTCATGAACTTTCCTTTCGGGGAAAGCAGTATTATGGTAACTCCATATGATTTTCACGCATTGGACCTGGCAAATGTCTCGAGCATTACTAACGCCATTGTCTTTATGTAAATAGTTGTGCCACGGTGAACGATAGATTGCGTTACGATGACGATTTTAGCATTTCTAGCGAAAGTTTCTCTCGGCGAATGTGTCTTCGATCAATGTGCTACGCTTTAGCAAGCTTCGATGCATCGTTGGCTAATGATTATCTTTGCTTGGGAAGGAATTGAATTTTATCATCGCAAATTGCAATGTTGTAAATGTTAAGCGAATGGTGAGATATTTTGTAGGTTCTATTTATGACGAAACAAGTTGGGTAAACAGACCTACGCTCATGTCAGAAGGGTTTTGTATTCAATTTACAAAATGCGGTCACCAGATCGAATCAAATCAAGAAACATGTCAAAGACGATTTTATTGGAGAAAATATGAAATACGAAGATCATACTATTATTAACAAAGTTGAACGAATTTCGACTTCTGAGGTTTTTGGTATTGTTATACGTATAAATATCTCCCTTGATAATTATTTCAGATGTCCATCCGCGACGGAGGAAACACATTTTTCATGTATTTCCCCCCTGTGCCCCGACTGAAGCAAAAACTGACAGTTTAACAACTGTTTTGAAAAGCTCCCATGAAAACTTTCATTTCATACTCATATCGGCTACGTTTGATGAGTCTTTTTTTTTCAGGGGCCACTCTCCTGTACTGTTATCATCGTTTAATGGCCATTTTTTTCGAATCCTAGAATGGTTACAAAACCCTTTTGCTAGGAGCTCTCTCCCACCTCCTTGACTTGTTTCACTTATGAGCATTAATTGTAGGACTCATTTTCAGTCATTCATTAAATTGAATCAAGTGTTCAAAGCATGCACCTTAAACGTTGAAGTTGGGAAAAAATAACTCAAAATTATTCAATCTTCGCATTTAAAACAGCCACTATTTTGTTTTACGATTACTGATACCACTAGCTGAACCGATTCTCAAAGATATGCATGACACCTATCATTTCTGAAACTTTCATGCAAATCCTAGCAAAACTGTAATGTCTGAGTCGGTAAAAAACGCATGTTGTTCCATAGCCATATGTTGCCATAGTAATAAATGCAGCGCATATTGTTCCATAGTAATACAGGAAAATTCAAACCGCTATAACTTCGCTAAATATGATTCAATCTTTATGAAACTTTCAGGATAGATCAATCTTATAAATAGACATCTACGGGCTGAATTTCATTGAATTTAAGGGTACCGTTAAGATTTTATTCAAGAAAACATTAAATCGATAAATCATACTATTACTAACAAAGTTGACTGAATTGCGACTTCTCATGTGTTTGTTGTTGTTTTTCTCATGAAGGCCTACATTCAAGATTTTTTTTTCAGGGGGTCACTCTCCTATACGGGGAGACCCCCCTTAAATACCTTATAAAATTTTTTTTGTAGTTGAACTTTAAAGAGGTCACCACTTTACACCTACACACAAAATTTGATGTTTCTAGCTTAAGTAGTTTCCGAGAAAAACTGCTGTGACACACGGACGGACGGACGGACGGACGGACGGACAGACGGACTAGTAGGGTTTTGTAAAATTATTTTACAAAACCCTAAAAAGATACAATATGTATGTTAAATGAATGAATAAATGAATGAATGAACTAGCACTCGTATAATATTATAATTTCAATTTAGTGTAATATAATTTATATGCATGATTATCAGATAAGAATCAGATGCTTGTGAATTAGAAACAATTACATTTATTGATATCGTATAAATTTAGAGATCCATTCGGGCCATTAAGTTTTCGTAGTTTTATTGTTTGGAATTTGCGTTATATTTTTTTTAAATTTATAACGATTGTTATTGAATAAAGCGCTTTTGACTCTGACTGACTTTAAAAATAATAATTCTATGCAAATGAGATAAATAATGCATTTAATAATTTAATTTAATAAAAAATTAACTTATAAAAGTATTTTCTAGGACTCAAATGAACTTGATATTATTAATGCCACTTAGTTTGAATATGAAACTTCTGAATTGAATATGTTATGTGAGAAATCAAAGTGTTAAGAGCAGACAAAGAGTTTAGAAAGGTCATTAAGTATTAGCCAATTTGTAGTTACCTTTAAGACTAGTAGATGTAGAAAAGACCTAGTTTTTCCAGCCTTGCCTTGAGTGAAGCACTCAAGTGAATTTGTGACTCGACAAATATCCCCCGTACACTAAATGTTCTATAGATTTGAATTAACGAATTCCAAAAATCATTAAATTTTCATTGTAATAATTCACATAAGTGATTAACACATATTGATTGGAAGGAGTTAAAATGATTTGGATGGGTTAAATTCTTTCTATTGTTAAGATAAACGGTCTTTAGATTCTGGTAATTCATCACAATCAAGTAGTAGTGTTTTGACATTTACAATTATATTCTAATATATGTATCTGGTAGCACTGAAAACGCTAACGTTTAGTTCTTTTACTGGGATTACTTTCTATCTCGACCGTGAAACAAAGCAGTCGCTACAATAAAAAGCATTATTGTCTTGACAAAACGATGATCATTCACATTTCCGTAGCACCAAATCCAAAATTTTTGCATATTCACTATTGAATTATTCCTATTGATGGAACACTAAGCCCTATGCTTAATAGCTATCTGTAGACTGGTAATATCATTTTATTTATTGTAAGGCATATGTAATACATACTTTTAAATTGATCTGAGATCTGAAATAAAGTTAATAATTTATTGTACTCGACATACATTTTTATAACTACACAAACACTTGTTCATAATAACACTTTACATTATAATTGACACACACAGTTAGAGTAAATAAATGTAGATAGGAGGCAAAGAGAAAAAAATGAATTAGAGAAGAGAAAATATATGCATAGAAAAATTTAGTTAGTGATTGAGAACCGACGAGAGAAGTCTGATTTAGAGAATGCAGCTAGTGATTGAGAACCGAATAGAGAAGTCTGATTTTGTGAATGGAGTTAGTGATTGTGAACCGAAGAGAGAAGTCTGATTTTGTGAATGGAGTTAGTGATTGAGAACCGAAGAGAGTTGTCTGATTTTGTGAATGGAGATAGTGATTGAGAACCGAAGAGAGACGTCTAATTTTGTGAATGGAGCTAGTGATTGAGAACCGAAGAGAGAAGTATGATTTTGTGAATGGAGATAGTTTTTGTGAAACGAAGAGAGAAGTCTGATTTTGTGAATATATAGTTTGTGATCATCGAAGCGAGAAGATAGTTTTTGAAGTGAAAATACAATTTTTAAATATCGAAGAGAGAAGAAAAGGTTTAAAGTGAAAATACAATTTTTGAATATCGAAGAGAGAAGGTAGTTTTTGAATTGATAATACAATTTTTCAATATCAAAGAGAGAAGATAGTTTTTGAAAGTGAACCATAAACATAAACCCCCTGTGAGTGTACAATAAAACCCCTTTGTGTGGTATCTATCTACAAATTTAAAATTGACTCAAGTTATGAATCGACGCAAGATGCGAATGGGCCCGAACGTAAGTATTCTTATGTTTTTCTTTTATTTTATCTAGTTAGATAGTTATATAGGATTTAGTTATTAAATAGAATTTCTCCTTAATTAAAAAAATTTATGTAGGATATAATTTTACAAAATTTCAGAATTCAGTATATATATTATTAATGTTCAAATAGAACAATTTATAATTATAAAAAAAAATCAAATAATAAATTTTAATAAATTATATAAAATTATGAATATTTACATTACACATACAATATAATTCAATACTGTATTGATTTTATTTCAGATACAATTTCAGATAAATTTTCTTAAATTTTATCGAATATATTAAATCTAAATTACGTTTGGTCAGTGTCTCAAGGAAGTTTACCACTCTTTCAGAAGTTTACAATAGTAATAAATTTTTTTTAAGAAATTTTAACGAATTGGTGACTATAATTCTAGATATTTCTGTTTCCACTTCCATTTGCGAAAACCCCACTCTGAGAAAATAATTTCTCACCACTATTGGCAAAAGTGCAACTTTATCTGAGAAGCATGTTAATTTTGATTTTTCAACCGAAGGAAAAAAAATTACCGTAACAGATATGGCGCCCAACGAGGGCTCTGCATTAATACATAGTTTGTTGTTCCTAAACGGTTTTGGACAAACAATGAAGAACTCCTGGTAATTTAGAATCGTTTTCGTAGATTTTTATATCTTTCAATTCTTTTCAGTTGTTATCATGTAACTTACATTATAAAGTCCTCTACTCCTTTTATTTTTTCTGTCTTTTGTCTGAACGACTAAGAGGCAATTTAAAATTAAATAAATTTAATTTCTTAAGAAAGGTTGACTTTATTCGTTCTTCTTTGCTACATCACTGATTCACCAGTACCTCCATAGATTTATGCCACTTTAATTAATAGGAAATTTTTTCTATGGAGGTCTTGAGTTTTTGTGTTTGGGTGTGGTATGGATGGATGAATGAAAGCAATCTGTGTTTGATCATGGGAATTTGTCCGTTGAATATTAATATTTATCATCATGGTATTTATTTAGCGAATGGGCATTTTAAATTCAAACGCTTTTCATCGATCAATTTTATTCGGTTATCTTTTGGTTTCGCTTTTATATAAAATTATTTTAAATTTTATTATTGATTGTTGAACAGCTCTGGTATGGGTGAAGATAAATATCAACCCTCCCTCTTTAAATATATACTATATATATAACTTTCTGATCTAATATTTTAATTTGATAATGTCACGCGAAGGTCCGTTATATCAATTTAAGTCAAAAATTATGGCGGAACTCGGTGATGAAAATCAACCGGAGAATACAAAACAAGAAGATACAGAAGCATATTTCCTTTTAGAAGATGTGCTTGTAGACGATATAGATAGTGAAACTAATTTTGATATGCAGAATATGGAAAATAGTCTTCAACTTCTAATGAAGCAAGTTTCTCAGCTAAGTAGTACATTTCAAAAACTTACTTCATCAGAAAACATGCATAAAACTGCACTTGAAACATCTTCTTCAGATAATATAAATAAACAAGTTGGGTAGACAGACCTATGCTCATGTCAGAAGGGTTTTGTACTCAACTTACAAAATGCAGTAACCAGCAACAAATAAAATCAAGAAACATGTCAAAGACGATTTTATTGGAGCAAATGTGAAATTCGGGGATCATACTATTATCAACAAAGTTAAAAGAATTTTGACTTCTGAGGTATTTGTTATAGTTATACCCATAAATATCTCCCTTGATAATTTTTGCAGGTTTTTTAGATCACGGGTGACCATTCGCGAGGAAGGAAACACATTTTTCGTCCTAAAAATCTTTCGTTTTGATGCAACAAGTCAAACACCATCAATACATGACTTTGGGTTAATAACATTCATTGTTGTCTGTTTGGGAAGGCTGGTACATGGTGCCGGCAATTTTATCGTCAGTCTTCACAAGTTACTTGGTCAGAATTCAGATTTAGTCAATGGATTCAGATTCTGAAATATTACATACTATTGAAAGAAGTCACCAAGGCGTTCAAGAGAGTATTGATGATTTCTTGTCAGCAATAATTGATTTCAATCTTCAACGAATTCATCCTGTTTCTGATCGTAAATTGATTTGAATAATTCTTCCTAATTGAACACTTTTAATGATGCAGTTACTTTTCGCTTCCAACTGTACCAATTTAAATGAGTTAAGAAATAAAGGGCGAGAAGCAGAATTACTTCTAAGAAGATTTCAACATGAAAACAAACATTTTCCATTTAAATTTCATAATTCAGAATTAGATACCATAGTAGACAACAAACATACTGATGATAATGTTGAATCATTAAAGAATAAAAATGATGCAAAGAAAATTAAATGCTGGAATTGCCATCTGTTTGGACATAAATTCCAAGATTGCATTTCTACTAATCGAAAAATATTTTGTTATCGTTGTGGACTAACAGGAGTCTTATCCAACAATTGTTCTAAATGTCAGGGAAACAAACAGAGAGGTCAATTGAAACCTCGAACTGGTCCAACTCAATTTACAAAGTGATGTTTTTGTAAAAACATCCAATAATGTAATTAATGAAAGTTTCCAAAATTCTAAGAGTATGACAACGGAAAATGTTCCCTTATTTCACCAATCATTAATTTATAGACAAAATAATAACCAGAAAGTTCGTATTAAAATATTTGGATCTAATGCCTGTCTGAGAGCTTGGCATCAACGTCGAATGAAGAAAAAATTAATATATGTTGATAGTCTAATTCGTAAAATTAACGATCCTAGGACTTTTGCAAAAGTTTATTTTGGATCCGTTTTGGTTGAAGGTTTATTGGATAGTGGAACATCTGTGAGTTGTCCTGGAAAAGGACTTGATAAAATTTTATCAAAATTAGTTATTGTTCTTCAACATGACGATAGTACTTTGTATTCTGCTGGCGGTTCAAATCATGTTTCTATTGGATATTTTTTCACAAATGTTTCTTACAAAGACCTTACAAAATGTTTGAAGGTATACGTTGTGCCTTCTTTATGCCAAAAACTTTATCTGAGAGTGGGTTTCTGGAGAGAATTTTAGTAAGCTCCTGAAGTTATAGGATCCTTAGACACAGTTCCTGATGAGACAAAAACGGTCCCAAAGCTTCTTTTACTAGCCTTCGAAGAAACTTATAGATTGTGTCAGGTGCAGGATTTAATTCCATCTTGTGAGAAATTGGGTTTGGGACGAACTACTTTGGAGACTGATGTAATTGATGTAAGTGATGCTGCACCTATTAAGCAAGGCCACTATCCGGTGCCTCCTGCCATCGTTAAACTGGTTTTTGGTGAACTGGATAGAATGTTATCCATGAATGTGATAGAGGAGAGCAACAGCGCATGGAATTCGCCTGTCGTTCTAATAAGGAAACCAGGCAAAGATAGACTTTGTTTAGATTCCCGCAGGGTGAATCAGGTTATCATCAAAGATGCTTATCCTCTTCCTCACATCGATGGACTATTAAGCCAGTTGCATGATACTAAATTCATTCCCGCGATTGATTTGAAAGATGCTTTTTGGCGAATTCCTTTTGAAGATAAATCTCGCGAAAAGCAGCATTTACAGTTCCCGGGCGTCCTTTTTATTGTATCAATTCAAGGTGATGCCGTTTGGACTGTGTAACGCTCTTCAAAGCATGTGTTGACCAATAGATAAAATCATGAAGCCTCTTTTACCACAGGGTAGAGACAGAGTCTCTGTTTATCTGGATGACTTATTAGTTACTACCCCAGATTTTGAATCTCATCTACTTTTACTCTCTAATGTTGCAGACTGCCTTCGCAGAGCTGAACTTACAATAAATGTTGGTAAAAGCCACTTTGGTATGAAAGAAGTGAAGTACTTGGGATTTATAGTCGAGAACGGTAAACTAAAGACAGATCCGGCTAAAATTCCAGCTGTTAAAGACTAATCTGTTCCCACTTCTGTGAAACTAACCCGTCGATTCTTGGACATGACTGATTGGTATTGATGTTTTGTACCGAACTATGCTGCTTTAGCATCTCGCATTTCTGACTGTCTTAAGAAAAATCTTAAAGGATTTCAATGAACTGAAGAGGCTAAAATAGCTTTTAATAAATTGAAAGAGGCCATGGCTAATGCCACAGAATTACATCACCCTGATTTCACTAAGCCCTCTATTATTCAGTGTGAGGCAAGCATGACGGGAGTTGGTGGTTTGTTGTCACAAATCGGAGATGATGGTGAAGAGAGACCATTAGCTTACGTCTCACAGAAGTTGAATGCTGCTCAGCACAACTAAAGTTTAGCTGCAGTGATTTGCGTTCCGATATTCAGAGCGTATGTTGAAAGTTTTCCGTTTAATGTTATAACCGATCATGCAAGTTTAAAGTGGCTTATGAATCAGAGGGAGTTGACTGGTAGATTAGCGCGATGGTCCCTCGAATTACAGTCATATGATTTTGATATGAAATATAGGAAAGGTAGTCAAAATGTGGTTCCTGATACTCTTTCACGCGTTTTTTTGTGAAGAATTGCCTGTCGATAGTGTCACATCAGAATTAGACTTGAACTTCCCACGTTTCCAGAGTGGAGAATGTGTAAATTTAATCAGCCATTTATCTCAAAATGCTGGTCAGTTAACTGATATCACTGTACAAGATGGCCACATTTGGAAAAGAGGATTCACTGTTGATTCAGAAAAAGGGATTATTGATTCAATGTGGAAATTATGGATTCCCAAAGCATATACTCAAACTCTAATACAAAAGGCACACTGTCCACCTTTGTCAGCTGATGGAGGCGTTGCGCAAACACTTGCACGTTTGAGACAATATTATTATTGGCCACACTTGGCCACGCAAATTACAGAATTTGTTGGAGGATGTGAAATCTGTAAAGCCACTAAAGGCCGAAATGTAATTTTACGTCCTACTATGGGAGCTTCAAAAATTCCTTTCTGTCCTTGGTAATGTATATTTGTTGATTTGTTGGGTCCTTATCTACGAACTAAAAAAGGCAACACTACCATTTTTATAGTCCTCGATGGATTTTCAAAGTTCATTCTATTAAAACCTCTAAGGAAGCCTACATCTGAATCCATTGTAAGATATTTGGAGCAGGAGGTCTTTCATGTATTTGGAACACCCGAAACTTTGATATCTGACAATGGAACTCAGTTCGCATCTAGGCACTATACTAAATTGTTGGTTGATTATGGTGTTAACCATTTTAAAACCGCTTTATATTCACCACAGAGTAATGCCTCGGAGAGTGTCAATCTAACGGTCTTGACAGCAATTCGAGCTTTATCAAAGGCGATTATAAGACTTGGGATGTACATTTAAGTGCTTTAGCTTGTGCTTTAAGGACCGCTTTCATTACGTCTATTGAAATTACACCTTATAATGCTCTTTTTGGATGTTCTATGACCACTCACGGAAATTCTTATAAACTTCTTAGAAGTTTATCCTCATTGTCTGATAATGATTATCATAATTTAGAACCAAGAGATAAGTTAGAAATTTTACGTATATCTATTCGTAAACATTTAGCAAAAGCTCAAAATAGGACAATGCATACTTACAATCTTCGATCTAAAGAAAATGCTTTTGAAGTTGTTCAAGTAGTATGGCGACGAAATTTTACTCATAGTGATTAGTCCAAGTCTTTTAATCATAAATTAGCACCCAAATTTTTAAAATCAATCATTGCTGCTCCAAATGGTCATTCAATTTACACACTAAAGGATGAAAATGGAAAATTATTTGTTGAAACGAATTGAGACTCTTGGTTTTCAGGGTGGAGAGTCGAGCCCCACGTTATAAGAGATTTGTCTGAACATACTTTATCAGATGTTAAAGGTTTTCTTTCGGTCCCGTTTATACGTTCTTTTTGTTTTATTTTGATTAAAAGTAAACAACCCTCTTTAAACGTGACCGGGGGTGTAGCGCATACTTTTAAATTGATCTGAGGTCTGAAATAAAGTTAATAATTTACTGTATACGAAATACATTTTTATAATTACACAAACACTTGTTCATAATATCACTTTATATTATAATTGACACACACAGATAGAGTAAATAAATGTAGATAGGAGGCAAAGAGAAAAAATGAATTATAGTAGAGAAAATAAATAGATAGAAAAATTTGATTATTGATTGAGAACCGAAGAGAGAAGTCTGATTTTGTGAATAGAGTTAGTGATTGAGAACCGAATAGAGAAGTCTGATTTTGTGAATGGAGTTAGTGATTGAGAACCGAAGAGAGAAATCAGATTTTTTGAATGGAGTTAGTGATCGAGAACCGAAGAGAGAAGTCTGATTTTATGAATGGAGATAGTTTTTGTGAAACGAAGAGAGAAGTCTGATTTTGTGAATATATAGTTTTTGATCATCGAAGAGAGTGAAAATACAATTTTTAAATATCGAAGAGAGAAGAAAATGTTTAAAGTGAAAATACAATTTTTCAATATCGAAGAGAGAAGATAGTTTTTGAAAGTGAACCATAAACATAAACCCCCTGTGAGTGTACAACAAAACCTCTTTGTGTGGTATCTATCAACAAATTTTAAATCGACTCAAGTTATGAATCGACGCAAGGTACGAACGGGCCCAAACGTAAATTTTCTTTTGTTTTATCTAGTTAGATAGTTATATAGGATTTAGTTATTAAATAGAATTTCTCCTTAATTAAAAAAATTTTATATAGGATATAATTTTACAAAATTGCAGAATCTAGGATATATATTATTAATGTTTAGAACAATTTATAATTATAAAAAAAAAACCAAAAAATAAATTTTCTTAAATTATATAAAATTATGAATATTTACATTACACATACAATATAATTCAATACATTATTGATTTTTTTTCAGATCCAATTTCAGATAAATTTTCTGAAATTTGATCGAATAGATATATTGTATTAATCGTGTATATTCCTCTGGGTTGTCTGTTGTTGTGTGTTCTCTCATTTCTGCTTGAAGTCTGCATTCCCTCTTGTTTTGTTTTATATTTTATAAATAAGTGGTCATCTTACAAGAGGAGGATATCAAAATAGTTTCAAATTATAGGATGGGATTGTGTTAAAACTATTTAATGGGGAGGTGAGATATAAATTTTCCTCTCATGCCTGAGGTGAATTAATAAATTTCAATTATTAAAACTAAATTACGCTTGGTCGGTGACTCAAGGAAGTATACCATTCTTTCAGACGTTTACAATAGTAATACATTTTTTTAGAAATTTTAATGAATTGGTGACCATAATTCTAGATATTTCTGTTTCCAATTCCATTTGTCAAAACCCCACGCTGAGAAAATAATTTGTCACCACTATTAGCAAAAGTGGAGTTTCATCTGAGAAGCATGGTAGTTTTGATTTTTCAACCGGAGGAAAAAAAATTACCAGAACATACACTGCGAGAAAATTGTTTTATCAAACATGACGATGTCATCTCAAACTTGCAGCAATATGAGTTTGAGCAAGTATTATCTAAATTTTCAACGTAATTTTCTACTTAGCGGAAACAATTGGACTAAATGTCGAGCTGCTGTAGAATTTGCCATCTGTCGTCAATATTGCAGAGCTACTATTATGTAATGTATCTTGTCATGGTATTCATTTTATTTTGTTGCATATATGTTACTAAATTTTACCGTACTTGCTGTTTGGTATTAGTAAAGTTTACTCCTATTCGTTAGTTAAAAGTGTTGGTTAAAAACGTGTTTCTGTAGTTGAAATGAAAACTGGTTTTTCGGAATATGGCGGAATTATGTTCAATTCTTTTAACTCCAACAGCCAAGGAAAGAAGTAAGGCTCTTGATTATTATTGTTTCGCCTGCTTATTTATTTCATATATTTATATACGCATATTCAAGCTTTGTTTTCTGTGTCAATTTGACAAAGAATAAAGTTGCTGTCATTTTGTTTGAAACAACTGTCGATTAAGTTTATTGCAAGTTTCGTGTTTAATCACGACTATTGGATACGTATGCAACGAGAAAAACAATACCGTTGGCACCACCAACCGGACAGGCAAATTTCTCGTAGGTAGCCTTAGTTTTAAAAGCAAATAAACATGTTATTGGCCGCCACTTTGGCAGTCAAACACTGTTTAAAGAAGATATCCTCTAGTATAAATGCTTCCCATTCAAGCCATGTCAAATGTTTCCATGAAAAATATTCAAGATTTCAGTTGCTACTTAAATAGCAAATTGCGCTAACTCCCTGAACTTTAGGAGCCGCCATTCTGAATTCTTGCATTTTGTTTAGGATTATTTTAAAATATATATGTCTTAGAGTCTCATCAATCAATGTGCCAAATCAAGTGTGAATTTAATGTTTTCAGCAATTTTTTTATAATTTGTTGCTATGTGATCTAGGCAGGTACTTGAAGTCGGGCAAGTAATTTTGTCCCTATGGACTATAACCGCTCCATTTGTTTTCAGGGTATCCTTGTACGCAGGTTATTCCAATTATTATTATATTATATATGTCAGATGCTACTCCCTTTGTCACGAAATTAATTGTATTTTTGATATAAATTGCTGAACCTCCTCCTCTTCTAGGCCTGCAGGAGAGAACGGAGCTATACCTGTATCCTGGAATATTGTAATACTTTGCTTCTTCAGGATGGATCCATACATTGTTAAGTATAATCAGATCCATTTCAGGATTTTGCTGCAGATAAATTTGAATATCACTCAGCTTGTGCCATAGGCTTCTTATATTGGCATAAAAGATAATTAATTTGTCACTTGATTGAGTTTTCGGATTAATAATCATCATCAAAATTGTAGTCAGTACTCCTTCCAGCAATTACAATCCTTCTTTGATACTTAGGCACTCCCACGAGTCTGCTCTGTGTGAGTGATCAGCTATCTTATTATTACCCATACAATTGTAACAGTTCTCATGTGTGCTTTTGCATTCCTTGAGCTCATGTTTTCCTCCACATTTCACACAGATTTGTTCTCTTTCGCATTTTGACGTCTTATGGTTATATTTTTGGCACTTAAAGCATCTCGTAACATTAAAGTCTTCCTTCACAAAATATGACCCATAGTCAATGTTGACGTATTTGTTAGCTAATCTTTAATACATGCTTCTTTTTACCCCAATAATGTGAAATCATTTTCCATTTTTTGTCTGTCTGGCACAAATGAGCTCCATTTTTTCTCTATTCCCGAAATCAGGGTTTAGCGCCTGTGTTTCCTCATTTGTAAATTGATTATCCAGCCCATTTATAACCAGTCTGCGTCGACGCATTTTTGTCTCGGTAATGTCGTACTCATCTTGCATGTTATCCATGGGTAATCGGTATAGCTCAAATGCGTTGGCATTGGTCGTTGTTTTTAATTATCACCCCACCACTGCAAATAGGCCGTAGCAGTTGAAGAGGAATATTGCAATTTGACGTTCTTATCCTAGACTTAAAATCAACAAGCGTTTCATCTGATGATGTATGCTTTGTTGGCTTGATTATGACCCCTTTCTGGGACATAACATCTGAGCGGAGCTCAGTTTGAGGCGCCGTATAGTTTTTTATCACTTGTGCATAAGTTGGTTTGCGCGTAGCTGCCGTTTTATCAATTAAAGAACTGACATTCGTCTTTAATTCTTTAATATTAGTATCCAAATCTTTAATTATCAGAAAAAGTTGTTCCTCCTTGGATTTTTGATGTAATAGCTTATACGTGGGGCACATCCATATAACATCATCTGCTATCTACTTGATGGTCTTGAATCTTTCTTCCGACTTCCTTATACATTTCAAGGGAATCCTCTTGAAATACATCCCACCACAGCCTATCGCTGAGTGCGCATCTTCTGCAGATTTCCTACATTCACCACATTTCTCATTCGATGTTTTTGTGATCATTACTGGATTCATTACCCGCGATTGTAGTAAATTTATTTATATTTCCTCGGTTGCACTCATTTTTTTGCTCCAATTCTACTTTACGAATGATCTTTTAATTTTCTTTTTATTATTTTATTAATATTTAACATAAACAAAAAATCTTTATCAAAAAAATTAACAGTAATTAACAATAAAATCTAAAATAAACAAACTTTCACTTTACTACACGAGAGTCCCTCACCTCGTACTACACGAGAATCTCTCTCCTCAAAGAATGAAGACAATGAACACAAAAGATTGAAAACAAAAAAACAACCGTCAATTTATTGTTGGAGCAAAAAATGTAAAAAGCCTGCACTTAGCTCTAACTACTTATCTTTAAGGTTTTCGAAACGTCTAGTGCAGCTCCCTCCACACTCTACTTCACAAATCACAATTTAATTCAAAGTAATAACCACTCTACTCCGTTTCACCTCACGAACGACTTTTCTTCGTACAGCTTGATTACACTCGTCAACACTAGTCATACCACACGAGCTCTGATGGCTTATATTGTTTTTGCCAACTACACTCATTAATAAACAGCAATAGTTTTATTTTGATTGGCCGTAGATTTCTTGTGATGTGTTGACTCATATAACCAGTCCTACGGTGATAAACACAAGCAAATGGTTGCAAATAAACAGTCGTTAAATTAATTGTTTTCGTATAACTCCTACAGGGTAATCCATTTTACGCTTGGGAAAGTAAAGCTAAAAAAACATAAAATATTCAGATGGAGACGAAATTTTTTAATCAGTATTAAAACTGAACCTTGCCATTATACATGAAATACAACATCATTCAAATTTCTTCCACGGGACCTCTTACAGGCCTCAATCCTTTTGAGGTAATTTTCAATGACCTTTCGGCACATTTCCCGCAATATTTCCGCCATAACTTCACGAATATTGGATTTCAATTGCTCAAGATTTTGGGGATTGTTTGCGTAAACACAATCTTTTGTATAGCCCCATAAAAAGAAATCCGCAGGATCTTGCGGGCCAATTGACATCACTCAATCTCGAAATTACGCGTCCTGAAAATTTCTCTTGCAAAAGTGCTCGATTAGCCTGTGTTGTGTGGCTTGTGGCTCCGTCCTGTTAGAACCACATATTCTCCAGATCAGAATCTTCAATTTTTTTCCAAAAATAATTGGTTAACATCCGTCCATAGCGGTCAGAGTTGACTGTAATGGCTCTTCCTTGCTCGTTTTCAAAAAAATACGGGCCAATAACAGACCATAACGTACACCAAACGGTCACTTTTTCCAGATGCAAAGGCCTTTTGCGATCACTTGAGGATTTTGAGAGCCTCATATGCGGCAATTCTGTTTATTTACGTAACCACTGAGCGAAAAATGAGCCTTATCACTACAGAAAATTTTTGTTCGAAAAATCGTTATCAATGGCTTGCTGTTCAATACCCCAATTCGCATACACGCTTCGTTGTGTATGGTCTTGAGGCTTAAGTTAAGTAATTTTGTACGGATGAAGCTGCAAATCCAATTGCGAAATCCGCCACAATGAGCCGTTAGACAAGCCCAAATGTTGAGCACGTCGAGGAATCGACAAATTCGGTTCTTCCTCCACACTTTGAGCAACGACAGGGATATTTTCAGCAGAACGAATGTTGCGATGATGCACAGGCCTTGCAATATCAATGACCGATCCAGTCTCTTCAATTTTCTGACTGTGTTCGAAATTGTTTGCTGTGTAGGTCGATTATGTTGACCGTCATCGGCTCGTAAAGCCCTAAATGTTGATACAGCAGAATCACCATCTTTATAGTACAATTTAATAATTTTAACGCGTTCTTCGACTGTTAAACGATCCATATTTCTAAATGGCAAACCTTCAGCTAAAAAAACACGCTTTGGATGACATTTAATTTTGACAGATGTCAAATGGCAGGGTTATACTTTCCTACCACGAAATGTATAACCCTGTATTTTAAGTTTATTGATTTATAAGAAGTAATTGTGTGAATATGCCGAGGAATTTAATAACGATCTTGAATCATTTTGTTATACTTGTGGAAAATTAACTTTCAAAAAACAAAAACGAAATTTCACTGAAGTTGTCATGGGAAGTTATCGTCAGTATTTTGGTTTCCTTATGGAAATCTTGGGCTCCCTATATTTATTGCATAGTCTGTGTTAAAGGTTTGAGTGATTGGAAGAAAGGGATGCCGTTTGTTGTACCCGAACCAAAAAATTACGTTTCGGACTGATATTTTTGTCTTACAGATATAAAAGGTATTAGTTCTTCACAGTGAGTTACCTTAATTTACAGCCAACTAAGAGACTAGTACTTATTAGTGAAAATTTACCTACACCAGTTACATCTACGTCTGTTACGATTAAGGATTCACAGCCCTCCACTTCGAGCGAATCGCGGGCCGTTGATGACGATGAATCTGAGTTTGAAGAAATCTCAAACAAGCCACGTTTGATAGCTCAAGGAGACCTAAACGACTTGCTTTGCGACTTGAGTTTGTCAAAAAAGCAGTCAGAACTCTTAGAATAGAATTTGCTACATCATGAAACTTAAATAAGCCATTTTCGAAATCGTGGTGAACACTTCAGGTTATACTATTCTCAAGATGAAGATTTGGTGTGTTAGAATTAAATAAATGGAGTGATGAAGAATTTCAAAATCGAATTTAATCCCACTCATTGGCGTTTATTTATTGACACATTTAAAACTAGCTTAAAGGCAGTTTTACTGCATAACGGCAATATATTTCCTTCTGTTCCTCTGGCCAATGCTACTAATATGAAAGAAACATAAAGTCACTGCTGGCAAAAAATCAAATATAGTAAATATTCTTTCAAAGCCTATGGATGTTTCAAACGTCTTTCCCTATTATTCGGACTTCAAGTGGGTTATACCGAATTCTGCTATTTTCTTTGTAAATTGGATGATCGGCAGAAAAGAAACCATTATCATAAAAAAGTATGGCCTACTGGAACATCTTCAAACCCTTGACAGAAAAATGTGTAATATTTACCTCTTTCAGAGTCATTTAAAGTTCTTCTTCCACAATTACACATTAAATTAGGCCTAATTAAAAATTTTGTTAAGGCGACGGATTGCAATGGGAGCGGATTTATGTATGTAAAAGAAAAATTCCCTAAAATAAGTGACGCAAAGGTTAAACAGGGTATTTTCGTTGGACCTCAAATCAGGGAGTAAATTAAAGATCCAGCATTTTCAGAAAAATTGAACGATCTAGACAAATAAGAATGGACATCTTTTAAAAATCTTGTTGTTTTAAATTTCCTAGGTAACCATAAGAGTGAGTAGTATAAAAAGTTTGTTATCGAGTTGTTGTTGGCTTATCAAGCATTGAGCTGCTACATGTCACTTAAGATTCGTTTTTTAGACTCACATCTGGATGTTTTTCCTGAGAATTTGGGAGCTGGGATCCATGAGCACGGAGAGATGTTCCATTAGGCCATTTTGCAGGCGAAAAAGCGCTATCAAGGTGAATGGAATCCAAGGATGTTGGCCGATTGCTGTTGCACGTTAAAAGGGACCATCTAGGAGCTAAATTTGCCAGAAAATCCTAAATCGTAAATTCATACTATAATATATTTTTATATATTTTGACTTTTTTTTGTTTCGTACAGTCATTATTTTTTGAAATATTTAAATTTCATTAAACGATAAAATTCTTGGCCAATAAATTTCTTTCAGTTACTTATTTTTACTTAGAATCATCAATTAAAGTAAAAAATACAACTGAAGTTCATGTGACACGACAAAGTTCAAATTTTGTTCCCCAGTGTTATATGTCTTTAAGTGTCTTTCCTGACAAAACCTTCACATTCAAAAGCGAGTCTCGCCATGGTGGTAAATTAAGCAAAGATTGGATCATGTGTGCACATATGTCCGGAACTTGAAAACTACCACTTCTCTTGATTGGGAAATCATAAATCCCACATGCTTTAAGGGTATCAGAACTTTGCCTGTTAGTTATCAAAATAATAACAAGTTGAGTAGACAGATCTACGCTCATATAAGAAGGGTTTTGTACTCAACTTACAAAATGCAGTCACCAGCAACAAATAAAATCAAGAAAGATATAAAAGACGATTTTATTGGCGGAAATATGAAATTCGAAGATCATACTATTCTTAGCAAAATTGAACGATTTTTGACTTCTGAGGTATAAATATCTCCCTTGATAATTTTTTTAGATTTTTTAGATCACAGGTTCCCATTCACGAGGGAGGAAACACGGGTTTCATGTATTTTCCCCCATTTTGCTTTACAATTACTGATGCCACTATCTGAACCGACTCTCAAAGATATTCATGTTACCTATCATCCCTGAAATTTTCATGCAAATCCTAGCAAAGCTGTAGTGTCTGAGTCGGTAAAAAGCGCATATTGTTCCATAGCCATATGATTCCCTAGTAATACAGTGCATATTGTTCCATCGTAAGACAGGAAAATTCAAATCGCTATAACTTCGTTAAATACCATTCGATTTATATGAAACTTGCAAGACAGATCAATCTTATAAATAGTCATCTGTGTACTGATTTTTATTGAATTTAAGGGACCGTTTAGATTTTATGTAAGAAAACATAAAATCGATAAATCATACTATTACTAACAAAATTGAGTGAATTTCGACGCTTCATGTATTTGTTGTTGTTTTTCTCATAAAGGCCTACATTCAAGATTTTTTTCAAATTTTTCGGATGAAATCGCGAGGGGGGTACGCAAAAAGTTCGTACATTTTCCCTTCCTCCGCCCCCTTGGTACCGATAAGGCAATTTTAAGACTTGTTTTGAAATGATCTCATTAAGACCTTTCCAATGACACCCTACTGGTGAAAAATTTATTTTAGAGGGTTACCTTCCTATATAGGGAGACCCCCCTTAAGCCCCTTTGAACAATTTTTCCACCCGAAAACTTTCAAGAAGTCACCACTTCTGACCTTTCCACAAAGTTTAATGGCTGTAGTGTCTATAGTTTCGGAGAAAAAGTGCTGTAACATACAGACGGACGGACGGACAGGCGGACACAGGGCGTGATTGCAATAGGGTTTTGTATTTTAGTACAAAGCCCTGAAAAGGCCTGGATGTTGGTTGAAAACGTCAACGTTAATATGAATATACTCAACGTTAATATGAATATAGTCAACATTGACTATGGGTCATATTTTGTGAAGGAAGACTTTAATGTTACGAGATGCTTTAAGTGCCAAAAATATAACCATAAGACGTCAAAATGCGAAAGAGAACAAATCTGTGTGAAATGTGGAGGAAAACATGAGCTCAAGGAATGCAAAAGCACACATGAGAACTGTTACAATTGTATGGGTAATAATAAGATAGCTGATCACTCACACAGAGCAGACTCGTGGGAGTGCCTAAGTATCAAAGAAGGATTGTAATTGCTGGAAGGAGTACTGACTACAATTTTGATGATGATTATTAATCCGAAAACTCAATCAAGTGACAAATTAACTATCTTTTATGCCAATATAAGAAGCCTATGCCACAAGCTGAGTGATATTCAAATTTATCTGCAGCAAAATCCTGAAACGGATCTGATTAAACTTAACAATGTATGGATCCATCCTGAAGAAGCAAAGTATTACAATATTCCAGGATACAGGTATAGCTCCGTTCTCTCCTGCAGGCCTAGAAGAGGAGGAGGTTCAGCAATTTATATCAAAACTACAATTAATTTCGTGACAAAGAGAGTAGCATCTGACATATATAATATAATAATAATTGGAATAACCTGCGTACAAGGATACCCTGGAAAACAACGGAGCGGTTATAGTCCATAGGGACAAAATTACTCGCCCGACTTCAAGTACCTGCTTAGATCACAAAGCAACAAATTATAAAAAATTGCTGAAAAAATTAAATTCACACTTGCAGACTGGCCGGAGTTAGATCATCGTGTCCTTATAAATTGTCGTACAAGGTCAAAGTCTCAGTAAGCAAAAACATACTCACAAAATATTCAGATATTTAGACAAGGATCTCTTCAGATCAAAATTTCAACAGTTGCCAACAAACCGAAAACCTGAAATCCTTATGGAGCTCAAAAATTTGATCACAGAATCTTAGTATGATTCTATGTACCATTGAGCAAAAGATCAGATGTGGACAGTATACATGGAAAAAAAGAAACTTTTTGTAGCTTGCATTAAGAAAAGGAAGCCTTATGAAAAATACAAAAAGAAAGCTGAAGATCAACCACTTAAACATCTGTTAACCAAGCCCTAAAAGAATCAAAACGACTCATAAAAGAAGCTTAATTTTCATATTACTCCAGAAGATTGGAAACTGCGTCGGACAACTCACACGAAATATGGAAAATAATAAATGAAGTAAAAGAGAATTTGTCACCCTAGATCTTGTCTTCAAATGCTGAAGTTTTTCGCATGGACTTTTACAACGCAGCACACCCATGTGGAACAGCAAACTCACTAAACCACTTTTCTTCAACAATTGGTGAAAAAATTACCAGGGAGCTTGGTGAAAAGTCAATTAACTATTTCAATATCATAAATAGCCCACCTAAGTCCATCTTTCACATTCATCAAACGACTTAAACAGAAGTATTCAATACAATCGAAAATTTGAAATAAAAATGCAGCACCAGGTATTGACAACAACGCCACACATGAAATTATTCTAGTCAAAGAAGAGATAGCTGAACCACTGGCAAATTTTATAAACGAGTAAATTAGAAATGGAAACAATCCGGGCGAAGAGCTGGCAAAAGTAATTCCAATATTCAAAGGAGGAGATCATCTGGACCCGAATAATTACCGTTGCAGCACTTTTGACAGCTTTAGTAAAATATTCGAAAAACTTGTAAATAATCGTTTAAAATCTTTCCTAATGGACAATTCCGTCAAAAATCCGAAGCAGTTTGGATTTCAAAAGAACAAGAGTACTTTCGATGCATTACTGTCTGTCTGGCGTTACATCAATGAAAGTCTTGATAAAGGAGATTATGTTATTGCAATTTTTGTGGACCTGAAGGAAGCTTTTGATACGGTTGATCATGACTTGTTACTTCAAAAACTTGAATCGTGTGGTAAACAAGGAAAACTTTTTTAAAGTTATCTGGAAGGAAGATTCCAAAGAAAATCAGTTAATAATGTCTTGAGCAATCTAGCACCAATGGAATCGGGGGTTCCTCATGGAACCATACTTGGACCAACCTTGTTTTTGCTATACACCAATAATTTGAATATATGTAAACTGAAAGCTCACCACACATTATATATATGCTGATGATACTGTCTTTTATAATTCAGGACATGATAAAGTTGCCATGGAGAATATCGTCAACGAAGATCTAGGAAAATATCGTTCATGGCTTATCGAAAACAACCTAGCATTGAATGCTACAAAAACAAAATACATTATTTTGAAACAGAAGAATAAGGAAGACATAAAAGTTGACCTAAAAATTAACGGCGAAAACCTGCAAAGAGTGTTTGAAATTAAGTATCTCGGTCTTACCATGGATCATCGTTTGACCTGGTTGCCACACATAAATAATTTGAGGAGTTAACTAGCACCAATGATAGGAGTGTTGAGAAGATATGGAGGTTTTCCAATGCATATAGAGAAACTTGTATTAAATGCATTTGTACTGACAAAGCTACATTATGCTGTGGTTATTTGGAGTCAATCGTCAAAGCAAAACCTTCATATTATATCCAGGACCCTAACTAAAGTCTATAAAAATATTCTAAGCCTTCCGATTCTCACTTCAACAACAGACTAGTTTATTAACGGACCAATGCACTCACCTTGAGTCAAATCATTACTTAGCTAAGTTTATCTTCAAATATCTAATTCCCAGTGAATTGC
>OZ017738.1:273609495-273794495 GCA_963969285.1 Odontomyia ornata | reverse complement strand
TATGTATATATATATATATATATATATATATATATATATATATATGTGTGTATATATATATATATATATATATATATATATATATATATATATATATATATATATATATATATATGTATATATATACATATGTATACATATATACATATATATATAAAGGGTAGTCCAAATAAAACCCACGATGTTAATTGTAAATAAAACAAAAAGTTTTCAGAGAATTATGCTAATATTTTTTATTATAATAGAAAAACCTATGGCAATTATGGGTAAAATAAAACATGGTCCAAATACTCGCCACGATTACGGTGGAATACTTCTATCCAATGATTTATATTTTCATTGATTTTGAGCATAATGGAGTTTCAATGTCGTTAATGTGCTGAATTATCTCATCCTTTAGCTCTTGAATTATTCTTGGCTTATTGACGTACACTTTTTCTTGCAAACTCACAATTATCATCGTGCATTATGGTTGGACCACCCTTTATAAACTCGATAGTCTTAAAAGTATTGAGCCCTTTTTGTCAATGTATGGTGTTCGTTGTCATATATAGCGCAATACTAATCAAATTAGGTCAAACTGACATGCATTTGAAAGGTGACATTCGAGTCAACAATTTTCATACGGATAGTTTTGTATTTTGTCGTTGTATTCATTTAAAAATGACTGATGTCACTACGATCAAGGTGAGAATGCATTGCAGGCTCGTGAAAAAATTTGTGGGGTTTGCGGCCAAGATAGTTTATCAAAAGCCACAGCCAAGAGATGGTTCGCTCGCTTTCAGTTGGGAAATTTTTATATCAAAAATGCACCTCATTCAGGTCGACCTATCACTGAAAAAGTCGATGATATTTTACAAAAAATCGGAGAAGACTGACACATGAGCAGCCACGACATTGCTAAGGAACTGAATATCCAACACCAAACAGTTTTGAACCATCTGCGTAAGGCTGGATACACAAAGAAGCTCGTCATTTGGGTGCCGCATGAATTAACACAACAAAATTTGATCGACCGGCCATTTTTAAACTAAATCATTCCGGGCGATGAAAACTGGGCAAGATACGCGAAAGTCGTTCGAAACAGAACATAGTCAAGAAAACGTGATTCATCACAAACGACTTCAAGCCAGGATTGACACCAAATAAGGTTATGCTATGTGTATGGTGGAATTGGAAAGGAATTGTATATCATAAGGTGCTAGAACTTGGCTAAATACTCAATTTGGCTCTGTACTGTCAGCAATTATCCAGGTTGCAGCAAGCAATTCAAAAAAACCGGCCAGAATTGATCAACAGAAAGGGCGTTGTCTCCCATCATGACAATGACAGACCACACACATCTTTAACGACCCTCCAAACATTGACAGAGCTTGGCTGGGAAGTTTTGATGCATTCACCGTATAGTCCAAACTTTGCACCATCAGACCACCATTAACTTCGGTCTCTGCAAAACTTTTTAATGAAAAGATCACTTGGCAAAGTTTTTCGCCGATGAACCACAGAAGTTCTACTCAGATGGAATAATGGCTATACCCAAAAAATGGCACAAGGTCATAGATAATATTGGAAAAATTTATAAAACTTATAAATAAAGAAAACACATCGAAAAATACAAGAATTTTTGAACTGACCAATATATATATATATATATATATATATATATATATATATATATATATATATATATATATATATATATACGAGTATATATATATATATATATATATATATATATATATATATATATATATATATATATATATATATATATATATGTGTGTGTATATATGTATATGTACAATATATATATATATATATATATATATATATATATATATATATATATATATATATATATGTGTGTATATATGTATAGATACAATATATATAAAGTACTCTCGACAATCTGTAAACTTCTCTCGAAAAATTTTCCTAAAAAGATATAACAAGCAAACAACGGTATCTGATGCAGGTCTAAGTTTTGTTTGGAAAACATTTTCATATCAAAGCAATTATTCTTTAACATAGATGTTCATGGCCATCAACAAGTAGGTCACTTTTAACACTACGCCTGTCCTGCTCAGGCAAAATTGTCTCAAGGAGGCAACGAATGAATTTGTACCAGTGGAAGTGCCAAACTAATAATTGTATTATAATTTCTAGTGAATAAATGACTGACGAGAGAAACTAGCGAGTTTTATTGAGCGAATTTAAGGGTGAAGCAATTTTTATTAGATCCCTTTATAAGTATTCAATGTGGTAATTAGATTTGCATATCTACCAAAATATATTGGCACTATGCCCAAGAAAGCTTGGCCCAAACCATTAGGCGTGAAAAAAAGCTTTGCAAAATAACGTCAATAACCTCCCAAGTCCACATCAATAACCAACTCATCGATGCCTTTGACACAAATAACGGACTAAAGCAGGGAGATGGCCTGGCTCATTTCTATTCAATTGGGCTCTAAAGTACGTCATAAGAAAGCTACCTGTCAATACAACAGGTATATTATTGCACAACTGGGGCCAAGTGGTATCGTATGTGAGCAATATCAACATATTGTCACTGTCATTAACCACCACCAAAAACCCTTCTCGAAACTTGACAGCGAAGCAAAACTAGTTGGGCTACAAATCAATGAGAAGAAAACAAAACTCATGGCGCAGTTGAGAAAAAATTCCTTAATCTTGAAGACCAGCGGTACAGGAAATCAAAGCTATAAGTATACAAATCTGCGATAGGACCTGTGCTTTGCTATGGTTGTGAAACATGGACCCTAGCCCAATCATTCGCAAACATTGTGAATACTTTTGAAAGACGTGTCCTGAGGCGAATGACTGGTGTGAAGCTAGACGGAGATCAATGGCGGATTCGATACAACCATGAGCTGTATGAAATTTGTGAGGAGTTGGAGGTCTCAACGATTGTAAGAACGCGCAAATTGCGATGGGTTGGTCACGTGAATCGTATGGATGAAAAACGCATACATAAAAAGGTTTTCGTTGGGAGAACTGAAGGGTTGAGACCGGTGGGGAAACCGAGGAAACGCTAGTCTGACTCGGTCGACAATGACAGTTCATTACTGCCCAGATTTTGAAATTGAAGGACGCATTCAATGGGTTTTTGTGGTAGGGAGGTGAATGCCATTTATACACAGAGTGTGGGACTCCCATGCTCAAAAGAAGCCACTGGACTACCCACTAAACACCTCCCCTGTCAACCTGAGAACCCAGCATGGAACCGTTTGACACATCATTTGGGGCCAGATCTCGTTTTGTTACGGTGTGAGGTGCCTTCAAGCTGGGGATCCCTTTCCTAGCGATCCCCCAGCCCCAACCCCCCGGCTGCTATGATTCTCTTTTATATTTTAGGACTGCCCGAGCATAATGAGCAACCTGGTCGGTCAATTCGTCAACCGATTCGAGCATCACCGCAACTATATTATCCGGAGTGAGCTCTCCCGTCTCCCTGTAGAGTTTCCTTCGCAGCTTGACCCATTCTGTACACGGAAAAAATATGTGGCAGGCATTGTCCTCCTCTCCTGGGCAAAACCGACAATTGGGGGACTGTGACTTACCAATCTTGTGCAGGTAAGACTTAAAACACTCATGCCCACTCAAAAGCTGCGTCAGATAGAAGTCAGTCTCACCATGCCTTCGATTTAGCTACGGTCTCAAATTGGGGATGAGGCGCGCAGCCCATTTTCTCTTCGTGCAATTCACCCAAGACTGCAGCCAATCGTTGAGCGAGCGCTGTCTCTTCTCGCGGACAACAATCCCCCTCGCATCCTCGTTTCGGCGCAGGTAAATAGTGCGGCGCTCTCTAGCAAGAAGGGCGACAGGTATCACGCCTTCAATAACTCTCATCACCGGATTAGAGACTGTCGGATACGAAGATGCAGTCCTCAATGCTTCCCTTCTCTGTACCTGCGCCAAACGTTTTCGGTATACCTCCATCCTGAGAGCGTCGCCCCATACTTCTGCTCCGTACAGTAGCACTGACCCTACAAAACTCATCAAGAGGCGTCTTCTTGATTGGCTGGGTCCCGCTTCGTTGGCCATAAGTCAACTCAGAGCCGATATTCCCGAAGCAGCCTTTTCAGCTGTTGCCCTGATTTGCTCAGAGAAACTCATCTTCGAGTCGATCAGTGGCCCCAGGTGCTTCACCGATGGCTTTGATTCGATTCGTAAGTCCCCAATACTGATCATCCTTACCCTAGGGATTCTCTTTTTTGTCAAGATGACCACTTCGGTTTTCTCCAGTGCTAAACTGAGCCTGCGAGCAGTCCTCCAGTCTCTCACTCCGCGCATTAGCATACCTAGCCTAAGTTGCGCCTGTTCAACGGTGCGTCCAGCGACCAGAGCCGCAACATCATCCGCATAGCCAACCAAGCGCGACTCAATTGGCATCTCAAGTCTCAGAAGCCTGTTGTAAGACACGTTCCACAAGTCCGGACCAAGGATGGATCCCTGGGCAACACCCGATGTGATATCCATCCTTCGTTGGCCCTGTGTCGTGTCGTATAGCAGGTTTTGGTCCTGTCAGTAGTTCCATAAAAGTAGCACTAGATATTCAGGAGCTTGAAAAACGTTTTTCAGCGTATCCAGAATATCCACCCATCTAGCGGAGTTGAAGGCGTTGCTGACGTCGAGTGTCACCGACAGGATGATCCGTCGCTTGGTGCGACTATATGCCTCTGCCTTTTGGACCGCGTTGATCACCTCTGCAGTCGCATCAATGGTAGAACATCCTGCTCTAAAGCCATACTGCCGAGGATGTATGTCCCCGGCAGCATGAGACAGTTGGAGGTACTATTTGCAGGAAGCGAAGGTTCTAGAGGGGCTGTAGTGCTACGAAGAAGAAGAAAACTTTTTTTTACGTTGAATACGAAACCCTACTCAAATTGATTTTTATGTTTGTCTCCGTAAAATTCTGAACGGAGATAGGAAGGAGAGTGCTTTTTTTACTACATTATTTTGTTTACTATCTGTGAAGTCCAATTTGATGGACAAAGAAATTTAATAATAGCAAAGGACATTTTCTAGCATAATCGTAAAATTAAGTAATTTGAGTTCAATATGGAAGACAAGATCTTGGATTTAACTGTGTCAGTGTGGATATTAATAGTAAAACATGGTGTATTGCCAACGAGAAATTAAATTTTTATATACTACCTTCATTTGAAATGCAAACACTATTTTTCAGAAATGCATACACTAGTTTTCAGAGTTTTCATAGATGATGGAAAGAATCATGATACAATCTGCCTCTAAAAATGCTGCTTTAGCAAAAAAAAAACAAGAAAACCGCTATCAAAGTGGCCTAAAGAGGGTGAAATAATTTCCCTATTTCATTAATGTGATACTGACCATAGTGACCAAAGAGTGCGGATGCATTCGATCATGATAATGAGATACTGTAACTATCTCTAAGCGAAGGCCCGAAAGGGGCTGTAGTGCTATAAAAAAAAATTTTTAATGTTCACCCCATGTTAGTAATTTTTATACAGAAAAATCTATTTAGCAATACTTCAATCAAATGTACTTTGCGCCTCTTAGGGTGCTTTTAAATCAGTTAAATCGGTTTACCCTATCAATATCGGTTTCTGTCTGTCCGTCCGTCCACCTATTAGTATGTCACATCAAGTTTTCACCGGAACAAGTGTAGCTAGATTCATCAAATCTTGTGAAGAGCTCAGAAGTTTCTGGTTAATTACATTTTTATAGTGGGAAAAATTTCAAATGATTTTAAGGGGGATCGACCCATATAAAGATGTAATCCCTTTTAAATTATTTTTCCTCGAACAAAGTTATGTAGAGTATCAAATGAAAGATATGGATGATAATATCCTTCATTAACTTGCAATAATAATAACGGAAGATTAATAATATTGCAACCAAATGGCGGCTAGTAAAATGGAGTAACCATGGTTTTCCTTTTAAAACTAGTATGTGTTTGTTGTAGATGTCGTTAAAGTTTTCATTGAGTTTATTCATTATTGGTGTCTGCATTTCGTATGTTGCGTACAAAACCCTTCTGACATGAGCGTAGCTCTATCTACCCAACTTGTTTTCTTAATGTAAGAGTTTTCATTCTAAACAGTGATTTATGTATCATAAAAAATACCAAGTTTTATAAATGAACACATGTTTTACCTGTGGGCTTACTGGTGCCTTCGGTAAATTAAGTGTATCTTCTTCCTCTGCCACAACAGTAGCCAATGTTATGAAATAAGGTATGATAGCAATAATATCTATAATGTTCATCACATCCCTGAAGAAATTGAACTTATTTGGGCATGCGAGAAACCTAAAATGAAGTTTTTATTAGGCAATTGGTTAAATGCTTTCTGTTAAAATAAGTAACCTGACGCTCAATTCAAATGTAAACCAGATGATGCATATTGTTTCAATAAGAAAAAATGGATCAGTTATATCAGGGACTTCGTCTTCTTCAATTTTTGTGCCATTCGTCGTTGTATTGAATACCTTCATGAAATTGAATTATTATTGAAATTCGTTCTTCGAATATAACATACTTACCTTATAGTGCTTGAACTCAGGTAGCGTTTCTAGACAAAAAATTACTATTGACAATAATATTACAAAAACACTTATTATAGCCACCACTCGGGCAGCTTGAGAGCTTTCTGGGTATTCAAAAAGTAACCAAACTTTTTTCTGATTTTCATTGGATGGCAGAGGCTTTTCTTCCTCTTGAATAAAGCCCTCATCTTCTCTGAAAATAAAAAAAAAATAACTACATTATGACATTTGCCGAACATTGATGAAGTAACGGCAGAGTCTCTGAAGTAACTGAAACTAGTTGATCTTGTGCTGAGGCAACGTTCTTTTAAAAATTGGTTCAAAAATCGTGTGCTGTGTAAATATTTTGTTAGTTTTGCTAATTATTCAAATTAGCTAAGTATAAACAAAATGGCAGCTGTTTTAGATGCAAATCTGAGATTTCTATCCTGACCAAAGTATTGCTCCGATTTACACCAAAATTGATGCAAAGGTTCACTCAAGTGTGCGACGAAATTCACAACAAAAAATCCTAAGTCGAACCATCTGAAATTAAATGGTGGCCGCTTAAGGGTTGGAAAACGTGCAAAATTTTGTTGCTATAGTTTTGAACAAACTCCTGAACCAATGTTGATGAAGCTTGGCCATTTGGTAGAGACCGTAAACGTCTAGTGAGCAGTAAAAAAAGCTTCAGGGTCAGGTTAGAATATGAAAATGGCAGCAAGGCTAATTTCAAGTTTCGAAAGCTTCTTAAAGTTGCAATTTATATTGGATTTTTATGAAACCTAAAATAAAGGTTGAAGTTGATGAGATCTTGGATTTAAATGTATCAGAATAAAATTCGATTCCTAGGATGCTGCAGATTGTAGCAATTTTGCATTGCAGTCAAGAAATTTAATTTTAGTATACATGGTGCAATATATTCAAGAGACTAAATTTAAAAAGTTTTAAATGGAAAAATTTGCTGCGGAACAGATAAAATAAATTTTATGAAAGTGGTGTCATATTAATTTCCTCATTTCAACATAAAAACTTTCAACATGTGCACCATCACAGAGGAAACAGGAAAAAACTGATACGGCATCGTTTCCATAAAATATATTTCGTCTTTTTAAGGGTATTTCTAAGTCGGTTTTCTTTTCTTTCTAAAAGTTATTTGGTTAAATAAAATCTCCATAATAAATATGATGATTGTAGCTTAAATTTTACCTTAATATTAAAAAAAACCTTTTAAACCAGTCGCAATAAAGTCTATGAAGCACTTTAAACTTTAAAGGGTATCAATAAATCAAGTCGAATTTACGTTATTCTTTTATGTATTCAACTTGAATCTCAAATTGTACTGAGCTCTGATTGTAAAATGAGAACGTTTCATAGAAAATATTTGCAAAGTCTTTCCGAGGATGTCTAGGAAAATACTGTTAAAAAAGAATAAGACTTGGTCTTGAGATAGTGCTCTACAATTTCGTACGTTATTTTCCTACTAAACTACACCATTTTTCTCGTAGAGAGATACATCCTAAGTGTTGGCCTCCCTAAATTGTAAGGCTTCAAGTGTTCCCACTAAACACCTCCTCTGTTAACTTCAGAAACTAATCTGAAACCTTTTTATCTATTAGTTTGGCGCAGGTATTGATTTTTCGTACCTTAGGGTGTGATTGGCTAACAGTGATTGCTTATGTTACAAAAACGATGCAAGGAAGAGTGGTTGCTAAAAAAGGAACTTCTACACTACATTGTTCCATTTTTTGAATACCGAAGAAAAGCTCTCCTATAACCTTAAAATATTGCCTGTATTACCTGCTCTATTTCTTGCATGCGAAAAAAATGGAAGGTCCCACCTCTCTCACCTACAAAAAAACACACGGTCAGGTAGAATTGAAACATTCATGCCCCCTAAAGGGCTGGGTCAGCTAGAAGTCATTCTCAGTTTACTTTGGACAGAGCCTCCGGCACCGATTGTTGATGGTTTATTTGACCCTTTTCCCTTTGTTTTCTTTTATCCAGAATCATTGCCAAACATCAAATGAGTATTATTTCCCCTTGATAAATAAAGAATGAGCATTACCAATGCTGTGACCTGCTCGTCTGACTGAAAGACTTTCCGATGCATAGAGGCAATCCCCAGTGCTCTTTGTCTCTGCAACTACACCAGTCGATTTCAGTTTCGTGCTTTACCTTCTGTCCTTGTTTCTATGCTGCTAAGCGAAAAGGTCACAGTAGCATGAATGGCCTCAATGTGCATTTTCTTCAATTACGAACAAATTTTTCCAGCTATTTATACTATACATAACAGTAATTTTAGTGCTTTTTTTTGGTGATAGGGAGGTGTAGGCTATTTATGCCTTAAGTGTGAGGATCTCAGATACGCAAAACATCTGGAACATAGTATACTCAAATAGTAGCCACACCTTTCATTTACCCTGTGTTGCACACTTTTTGAATTTTCCCAGGGGCACGTCAGCTGATCCGGGGCATGACAGCTGATCCCATGTTTGGCGCGCTCAAGAAACAAAGCAAAATGCAAACAAAATTTCCGACGCACGTGTTCTTTTACGCATTTCAGAACATAGGAGTGCTGCCAAATCCTAATAAAAAACTAAAAGATTGCATGGAACGAATTTGTTTTTCTGCAATGTGATTGATTTTTTAGCTCTGGTAGCCCTGAAATCTCTCATCGAAGCATATGTTTATATTCGCGCCATTCCTCGCATCAGTGTTTACCATCTACCTGCTACCGAAGATTTATGGCTCGCTGTTCGGCTTGTGTTCGAATTTTTCCGGAGGGTTGATGGAGTGTGGTTACTAGTTGAGTATACTATGATCTGGAATATCCCCTAAATTCCTCCCACTCCAACATGACAACCTAGCCTGGAACCGTTTGACACATGATAACGGGCTAAGCCTTATTTTGCTATTTCAAGGGGTGCTTTAAGTTGCGGAACTCCTTCTCTGGCGAGAAGTGAGCGAGGAAGAGGAATTGCTAGAAAAATGATTTGTAACTCCATCATCTCTGGCTGCTGTGGGCGCCTACCGCAACTTACGAATCTTGTACAAGTAAGACTGCAAAGATCCATGCTTCCTCGAGAGCTGAGTCAGGTAGAGGTCAGTCTCACTGTGCGTTCGGTTGAGTTACGGTCTCAAATCAGGGACGATGTATGCAGTCCATCTTCTTTTCATGCTCTTCACTCAGTGCTGCTACCAATCATTGAGTGAGCGTTGTCTCTTCTCGCGAGTAACTGTCTCCTTTATGTCTTCGTCTCAACGCAGGTAGACAGTGACATGCTCTCTAGCAAGGAAGGTGATAGGTGTCATGCCTGTGATTGCTAGCACTACCAAATCAGAGGATGTTCGATATCAAGATGAAATTCTCATTGCTCCCCTCGTAGAGCAGAACCAACTTTACGGACCTTAACAAAAATCTGCTTCTTGATATGTTGGGACCCCTACGCTGATAACAAGTTTACTCAGACCCAACTGTAGTAGCTTCTGAGCCGTTACCCCGATTCGCTCAGAGAAACTCATCTTCGAGTTGATCAGCATCCCCAGTCACTTTACCGATGGTTTTGATTCAACTAGTACTTCCCCAATACCAATTGAGAAGCATTGATGTAAATATAGCGAGAAAAAAAATAAGACAAGCACTTAAAGAAGTAAAAAGCCTGAAATGTGGTTATCAGCCCAAGAACACGATCTGCCATAATGACATTGGCAAGATCATTCCTGATGAAAACAGAATCAAACAAGTTGGGTAGACAGACCTATGCTCATGTCAGAAGGGTTTTGTACTCAACTTACAAAATGCAGTAACCAGCAACGAATAAAATCAAGAAACATGTCAAAGACGATTTTAGTGGAGAAAATGTGAAATTCGAGGATCATACTATTATTAACAAAGTTGAAAGAGTTTTGACTTCTGAGGTATTTGTTAGAGTTATACAGAGGTATTTGTTAGAGTTATATAGAGGTATTTGTTAGAGTTATACCCAGATCACGGGTGTCCATTCGCGAGGGAAGAAACACATTTTTCATGTATTTCCCCCCCTGTGCCCCCACTGAAGCAAAAACGGTCAGTTTAAGAACTGTTTTGAAAAGCTCTCATAGAGAACTTTCAGTTGATACTCATATCGGCTACCTTTCATGAAATTTTTTCCAGGGGTCACTTCTCTGTACTGTAATCATCGATTCATGGCCTATTTTTTCGAATCTTAGAATGGTTACAAAGCCCTTTTGCTAGGAGCTCTCTCCTGCCTCTTCGACTTGTTTCAATTATATGTACTCATCTTCATGATACCTATCATTTCTGCAATTTTCATGCAAATCTTAGCAAAGTTGTAGTGTCTAAGTCGGTAAAAAGCGCATATGGCTCCATAGCCATATGTTTCCATAGTAATACAGGGCATATTGTTCCATAGTAATACAGGAAAATACAAATCGCTATAACTTCGTTAAATACTATTCGATCTTTATGAAACTTTCAGAAAAGATCAATCCAATAAAAGGTCATCTGTTTGCAAAATTTTATTGAATTGAAGGGTACCGTTTAGATTTTATTCAAGAAAACATAAAATCGATAAATCATACTATTACTAACAAAGTTGAGTGAATTTCGACTTCTCATGTATTTGTTGTTGTTGTACTCATTAAGGCCTACATTCATGATTTTTTTCAGATTTTTCGGATGGAAGGTGTCCAATCGCGAGGGGGGTACGCGAAAAGTTCGTACATTTCCCCTTTCCCTGCCCCCCCCCCCCTCGGTACTCATAAGGCAATTTTAAGACTTGTTTTGAAAAGATCTTATTAAGACCTTTCCAATGATACCCTACTCGACTACCAATGGTGAAAATTTTTTTTTGAGGGGTCACCTCCCTATATGGGGAGACCCCGCTTAAACACCTTTAAAAAAATTTTTCACCCTTGAACTTTCAAGAGGTCACCACTTCTGACCTGCCCACAAAGTTTCATGGCTGTAACCTCTATAGTTTCGGAGAAAAAGTGCGGTGACATACAGACGGACGGACGGACGGACGGACAGACGGACACAGGTCGTGATTGCAATAGGGTTTTGTATTTTAGTACAAAACCCTAAAAAGATGCGTATCATATTTCAAGAACCTCCTCAATTCTTTACACAGCTCTAGAGCTTTGGAGCGTATAGATACTCCTGAAGAGTTTGAGTTGGCCCCACTGACAGCAGCAAAATTCAGGAAGCCATCTTTAAAATTATCCAGCGCATTTGGCAACAAGAACATAAGCCAAACAAGTGGATCCGATCAATTGTATTTCCTATTCACAAAAAGTTGATAAGCTACAGTGCAAAAACTATAGAGCATATCACTACTTTGTACAGCAAACAAAATATTTTAAAAAATCTTAGAAAATTTAATCAGATCATACGCGAACAGCATTGTTGGGGAGTATCGATGTGACTTAAAAGTAGGTAAATCGGCGATAGATTATTTGTTTAAAGACAAGCAGATACTTGAGAAATGCTGGGATTTCAGTATAGACATATACCAAACTTTCATTAACTCCCAGTAAACATTCGACAGTCTTGATTGGAGCACACTGTACAAAATAACGCTTTGCTTTGATATCCCAGCCAAATTAGTCCATCTTACTAAAGTGACAATGACGTTGACAATCTTCGAAGGCCACATACATAACCAACTCACTGATGCCTTTAACACATATATCGGTCTAAAGCTGGGAGATGGGCTGGCGCCAATGCTATTTAATTTGGCTCTGGAATATGTCATCAGAAAGCTATCTGTTGACACACAAGGTACATTACAGTACAATTTGAGCCAAATGGTAGCCTGTATGGACGGCATCAACATTTTGTCACGTTCGTTCACAACCACCAAAGACCTTTCCCTGAAACTCGACAGTTAAACAAAACAAGTAGGGGTACAATACGTTGAGAATAAAATAAAGCTTATGAAGTAGTTGAGGAAAGATATCTGAAATGTGCAAAATATTACACTTAGCGAATACATTAAATGTGGGCAAATTTGTATACTTAGGGACTGAAATAATGAGAACCGGTGATAAAAGAGATGAAATTCTTCGAAAAATACAGCTCGGAAGCAAAATATTTTTTTTGTTTTGACGGTCTTTTCAACCAGCTGTATGCACAGGAAAAGAAAGCTCTAAGTATACCTCTATACCATTGACTCACACTTATCAACTTTTATCACTAGACATCGCCAACCTCTTTACGGCTATACCTGGCGATGACATACTGGCTATGCTAAAAAAATTTTCATTTAATAACAGCTGACGATTCACATATCAACTACTCAATCTCATGAAGACCATAATCAAGCAGAACTATAATAGGCTCAATAATAACACATACATTCCCATAGGCGGTTTGGGTATAGGACGTCCAATGTCCTGAATACTGTCATAAATATTCTAACAATCTTTAGAAGAAGTCGTTGTACGCCAAATTGTCAAAAGATTCAATGTAATATTTTACAGACGATATATGGATGACTCTTTCATCGTTATTGACTCGCAAGAAAATAAAATAGGTGAACTACTTTCCAACATGAAAGAAATACACCTGATTATAAATTTCATTATGGAAAAAGAAACAAATGAATCACTCAATTATATTGAAATAATTGTGGAATGAGAAGAAACACAATTAGACTACAAAATATATAGAAAACCAAACACAACTGATCATACTATACACTAACATCTAACCACTCCGAACAACATAAACTAGCAGCATATAGATCTATGGTGCAGAGACTCCCCTCCATCTCCATAACTACTGCCACCTTCTCCAATGAACTTATGTTGTACACAATAGCTAGCTATAATGAATACAAACAACATGACACTGGTAAACCTATTATATAGTACAAAAAAAAAGAGCGCATACTGACTGTAAACCATAAAAAGACGGGTAGACATACCTATGCTAATGTCAGAAGGGTTTTGTACTCAACTTACAAAATGTAGTCACCAACAACGAATAAAATCAAGAAAAATGTCAAAAAGATTTGCTTGTTTAAACGAAAATCCATTGTTTCACATTTTCAACTAACAAAAATCGCTCAAATCAAAAAATCCCAAAAGCAATTATGTCATTAATCGTATCTAAAAATTTTAAGAAGATCAAATCAAAACTCCAGTGTCTGATTCGATGGAAAGTCTATGAAATACCAAAATAGTATGTTATTATTGTCGTAATTGGAGAAATTTCAAACGGCTATAATTTCCGTGAATATGATATAAATTTCATCAAATGTACAGAGTATTAGGATCTTGTGGAAGGCTACTTAAATATCGAGTTTTGTTGGGTTTAAAGGCATCCATATGATTTTATTGGAGAAAATGTGAAGTTCAAGGATCATACTATTATTAACAAAGCTGAACGAATTTAGACTTTTGAAGCATTTGTTATTATAAACATCTCCTTTGATAATTTTTTCAAATGTTTTAGATCACAGGTGTCCAATCACGAGGATGAAACACATTTTTCGTGTATTTCTCCACATATGCCCCCACTGAAGCAAAAAATTTCTGTTTAAAACTGTTTTGAAAAGCATATTTGCACATTTCCACTTCCCCTGCCCCCCACAGTACGATAAGACAATTTTAACACTTGTTCTGAAAAGATCTTATTAAAACCTTTCCAATGACACCCTATTCGACTACCAATGGTAAAAATTTTTTTTTGAAGAGGCACTTCCCTATATAAAGAGAGCCCCCTTAAACCCCTTTGAAAAATTTTTCCACTCCAAAACTTTCAAGAAGCCACCACTTTTGAGCTTTCCAAAAACTTTCATGGCTGTAGCTTCTATAGTTTCGGAGAAAAAGTGCTGTGACATACATATGGACGGACAGACGGACACAGGTCGTGATTGCAATAGGGTTTTGTATTTTAGTACAAAACCCTAAAAACGACCAAGAGTGGTTTTCGTTGACATACGTAGGAAAAGAGACATACAAACTATCAAAGTTCCTTACAAAATATAAACTGCAAACTGCATTTAAAAGTTACAACAACATTGGAAACAAACTGAAGCCAAAACTGAATGCCAAATCAATATACGAGAACAGTGACATATACAAAGTAACATGCAAGGAGTTCGACTTGGTATGCGTGGGAAGGACTACACGGAAACTAACGACAAGATACAAAGAGTACTTAAGATCTTTATTATAGAACGAGGCAGACTCCAATTATTTGACGCACCCACAAACCGGCGCACACGAGCATTGGTCCACAAACAATTGACCGAAACTTGAAATCTCAGAAAGCCCTGAAATATATAAATACAAAAAATCAGACGGTTACATTGTCAACGAACAAATTGCGACGCAATTTTCTCAGTCCTAGAGCACACACCCTGATGGAAACGTAAGCGAGACAAACCAGAACAAATGGATATCCAACAGCCCAAAATCCTGGAATCCCTCTATCTGGCCTAATTCAGTACCTACCCACTTAACCCGCCCTGCACATATATCAAGTCATATCCTTCCAACCATCTTTTAGACACTGAAGGTGACTCGAAGGAGTTGAACCGCGTCTGCTCACACAACGACGGCCCATTTCGAGTATCGCATTATATTGGTCGAATGTATTGCCACCCGAGAAGGTGATATGGTCAGTATGCTTGGCCAGAGAACTTTGGCTTAGGTACTATATAGACTACTCAAATGCACTTACTTCAAGTAATTTTACATACATTGGATTATCCTTATATTTATATTTTTTAAGTTATTTTTGTGTAGCAACCCGGTAAATAATGATCAATGGTAAGACCAACCTATTTTATTTTCAAACCATTTTGCCGTTTATAGTGAATATTTCTGTCACCATCTAAGTCTTCCTAAATTTTTATTTAGAAACAATGTGTTGCAGAGTTCAAAGCTACTTTGTTTTCAAAAAACCTGTAGTAATTGAGCAGTTCGTGCATATGAACTGCTCAAAAGACCTTCAAAAAAATATATGATTGAATTAGTAGAACGCGTTTCGGGTAAAACAAAAACAATTAACAATCAATCAAAAGCTTCCTTAGCGAATACCCATAAATCAAATTTTGTTGGACAAACTAAGATACAGTGCCATGGACAACAGCTTTACCAATTAATTCACGATCATTTGATTTCACAAGGTCTGACAACTTTGGCAGCAACTTTGCAGAAAAAACAGTTGACAATTCTTGCGAAAATTTCAAACAAAGATCGTAATTTTTTATAATTTTCAATGAAATCGCTTCTTTCGGGTAGTTTGTACAAGTGATTTCGAAAATAAAGTGCTTAACGTGTAAACGTGAGTAAAAAAATGAAAGCGTCGTCGAGTATTTTCCATCATTCAGGTAAGTAAAGTGCAGTCAAGGAAACAATTATGTGTCTGGGTATAATTTACGTGATGTTTTCTATGTCCGTCCAGGTTTTTGGTGCGTTTCGTGAATGAACGCATAATTTCGACTGTTGCGTGAATCGTGCCTGCTATAAACGGTGCATGGGAGACGCGAATTTAAAGATTTTCTCGGTTGAAGCAGATTTGAATCGGGAACCTTCGGCTTATGCGTTCATGCTCTAACCACTAGACCACACAGACTTTATACATATATATGATATAAGGAAAATCGTGACTACGCTAGGAGTCACAATTTCACTCCAATTTCCACAAAATTTTTATATTGCTACATGTACAAATAATTCTGCGAGTTACTGTCGCAATTGTTTTCACAACCATTAACACCATCATGATCAAAAGGCGAATGTACTCGAAAGCAAGAAAATCCACCAAGCATAATCAACATCCGAAAGTGACGTAATTGCGCCACTGCTCGAATATTCCAGGTAATTCGCCAATGTACGAGAAATGGGTTGAATGACTAGAGCCCTATTTGAAGCCGAGCTGAATGAATGCGGGAATCATTACAACCACGATATAGTAAAACTGCGACAGTGTGGAGTACGAATTAAAAGCCATATTGATCGTGAAGGGATAAACAGTTGAAATAAAAATTGATAGACAAGTTGTGAAATAGTGAAATAAATTATTATGTATTTTTTAGTAAACAAACTCTTTCAACTTAATTTAAAAGACATTGCGTTCTCACTTTCCCGGAACATTAAAATTATTGGCCGCGAACGATAACACGCGAAAATATAAACTGCAGCAGATTTTGGAATTTTTTATAACTCTGCTTTGCTTAATCAAGGGAATATTGTAAAGGAAAGTTATATGTAGCAAGTAGCTTGCATTGAAATGATTGCGGAAATAGTTCGGATCAAAAGAGCGGTTAAGGCAAACGGTAGGATAAGATTCACTCGACAAGCTTTGCATGAACTTGCATGTGATACTCGTAGATTTGCTCAAATACCACCCGGGCGAGATGAGTAGTTGCTATGCACTTGTCGCAAGGACGAGTTGAGTAGGATTTTGTTCACTATCCACAACAGAAATTCTTCGCCAGTGAATAGGGAAAGAGAAGATGAGATAATTTGTGTAGTTATGCGATACATAATGCAAATAAAATTCACCATGTATATGCATCAAAACATCCTTTGTATGTATGTTATCTATTCACGACTAATTGGGGTATAAAGTAGTCATTTTATTGGAGCTGCGTCATCCCATTTTCTATCTTACACCTCATTCTACTGTCGTCAACAGCCTGTAGAAAGTTAAATTTACCGTGCGTCAAAAAAACGCAATGTGCGAATTGCGAACAAAGTTTTGGCTTAGACGTCCATCGAAATAAAATTCTGAGTTTTGAACTAATAACAAAAAAAAATTTGATTCACAGATCTAAATAAAACAAAGACCGAAAGTAACACAAATATTTGATGGCGTCAATCAGCGTGAAAGCTTACAAGATAAATTTTAATGCCTACACGACAAACATTAATGCCCAAAACAGCTTAGAAATTGGCACAAGTATATGTCAAACTGATGACTGAACGAACGGTTCACCGAAAATTCTATATTTTGCTAAGCAAATATCTACAAAAGAATCATCCGTTATCCATATTATGCCAGAGAATCTATAATTGGTTTCATTGAGCTTAAAGCAACTGGAGAGGAAGTCCCCTGTTGAGTGTGCATGATAAAGTGCAGCCAATTGTCAAAGAATTTTGAAAATTTACTAATGGCAACTGACTATTCAAGTCGGGCCAAGTCAAATTGTTATTACGTGATCAGATAGAGCTCACGATATCTAGCCTAGACAATTTTCTGGTAGTGGGTGACGTCTACCGACAAGACAAAATCAGTTCAACTCATTACCCAGTATTCCATCAAGTTGATACTGTAAGAATCATCAAACAGGACAAACGATTTGAAAACAAAATTTTGACAGCTGCATTTAAATTCGACAAGGTAGATGCAATCGTTCAAGAGTTGTTAGAAAATTGTGCAATAGACTCCAATAGTTGTTAGAAAATTGTGCGATCCTTCTTTTTTAACCGACTTCCAAAGGAAAGAAGGTTATCAATTCATCATGTATATTTTTTGTTGTTGTTGCTTCTTTTAATGTATGTTCACGCATAACTTTTAAACGGAGAAAGAAAGAGGAGCCCTGTTTTTGCAAATGTTAAGTCTTACTTTTTCTAGGTCCCATTAAAAGGAAAGTAACGGTAAAGGACTTTTACCGTTAAAACTACAAAATTTCCGAATTTCACCCCGATTTTCCAGCATAACTGATCGACACGTGTAAGGATTTTGATTGTTGAGGTTTCAAATGAAGGACAACATATTGGTATAAAATGTTTTGGAACAGAATTGTAATCCTTCCAAGGAATCTGTAGATACTAAAAGTACAATATGACACATTGATGTCGAGAAATTGAATTTAAATGATATTTCGTACGAAAAGAGCCAATTAGCTGGCACTCTTCAAGAATTTGATGGAGATACCGAGTCCTTTGGTGACGGATGATAAATTTGATCAGTATTCTTAATTTTCTGCATAAACGGTACATTTCAGCCAATCATTTCTACCAGAAATAACGAATAAATTAATTCTAAATGTGGCATAAATACAATTCAACAAAAGTAAGAGTGAACATTTCAGGATCCTTTTCTCTTCCGCATTCATTCTTTGCTTACCGATGAACTTAGCGAATTATTCTTTTTACATCCTTAGACGTAATCGTTACACATAGGATTTCTAAAATTCCCCGAAGGAATAATAAGGATTGAGTGATTGCAAACTATAGAGTTGATTCGTTACTTTCCAGTCAATATTTTACATTATAACATATGCCGTGAAATCTAAAGTTAGTGATTTCCATACTAAAGACCGGCGAGAAGCGCAACTTAAAACAAGTTGGGTAGACAGACCTTCGCTCATGTCAGGAGGGTTTTGTACCCAACCTACAAAATGCAGTCACCAGCAACGAATGAAATCAAGAAACATGTCAAAGAGATTTGCTCGTTCAAAAGAAAATCCATTGTTTCTCCACTTTCAACTAATAAAAATCACTCAAATCATGTAATCCGAAAACCATTTATGTCATCGATCTTATTTGATTCGTTGGAAAGTTCATAAAATACCAAAATACTGTGTTATTGTTGTTGCAATTGGAGAAATTTCAAAGGGATATAACTTCTGTGAATATGATACGAATTTCGTCAAACTTACAGAGTATTGGGATCTTGTGTAGTTTTGTTCGGTTTAAAGGCATGCATATTATGTATTGGAGGATGTACAAGGTGTGTTCAAAAAGTATCACGAATTTTGAATTTTCGCGGGTTACGTATATTCGAATTTCGATTTTTTTGTGGCATTATGTTGGTACTCATGTCTGTCACTTATGCCGACAAGCTCGGCCATTTTGAATGTTCACTTAATTGGTGATAGCTGCTTTACTTGCACGTGTTTTCAACCGTCTTCGATTTTTACTTATTCAAAAAAATGGATCAAAGAACGTGTATCAAATTTTGTGTGAAAAACGAAATTAAGTGCGCGGATGCATTCCAAATGTTGACTGTGGCATACGGAGAAGCTACCTTGGACCGAAGCAACGTTTATCGGTGGTACAAAATGTTTTTAGAAGGCCGAGAAGATGTGAACGACGAAGAGCGTGCCGGACGCCCGAGCACTTCAACAACAGACGAAAAAATTAATGAAGTGGAGAAAATGGTATTGGCCAATCGTCGAATCACGGTTAGAGAAGTTGCTGAGGACCTAAACATATCGATTGGCTCGTGCCATTCGATTTTTATCAACGATTTGGGCATGAGACGGGTCGCCGCGAAATTCGTACCAAAATTGCTCAATTGCGACCAAAAACAGCAACGCATGAACATTGCTAATGAGATGTCAAACTCTGTCCGCGACGAACCAAATTTGCTCCAGAGGGTCATAACCGGTGACGAATCGAGGGTTTATGGTTATGACGTGGAAACCAAAGCTCAATCATCTCAATGGAAGCTGCCGCATGAACCAAGACCGAAAAAAGCGCGCCAAGTTCGGTCGAATGTGATTGCAGGGGCGTGGTGCATCATGAGTTCTTGCCACAGGGAAGAACGGTCAATAAGGAATATTACCTGCAAGTTATGCGCAATTTGCGCGAAGCAATCCGCCAGAAATGCCCGGATTTGTGGGAGAACAAAAATTGGCCTTTGCACCACGATAACGCCCCTGCTCACACATCGTTGCTTGTGCGCGACTTTTTGGCCAAAAACAACACACTAATGATGCCGCAGCACCGTATTCCCCAGATCTGGCCCCCTGCGACTTTTTCTTGTTTCCTAAACTGAAGAGGACCATGAAAGGACGACGTTACGCTACGCTTGACGAGATAAAGACGGCATCGAAGGAGGAGCTGAACAAGATTAAAAAAAATGATTTTTTGAAGTGCTTCGAAGACTGGAACAACCGTTGGCACAAGTGTATAATATCTCATGGGGATTACTTTGAAGGGGACAAAATAGATATTCATGAATAAATAAATAATTTTTGAAAAAAAAACAAAATTCGCGATATTTTTTGAACACACCTCGTATATTGGAGAAAATGTGAATTTTGACTTCTAAGTTATTTGTTACTGTTATACACATAAATATCTTTCTTGTTAATTTTTTCAGATCGCTTCGATCACATGTGTCCAATCGCTAGGGGCAAACCCATTTTTCGTGTATTTCTCCCCTTGTGCCCCCCACTGTAGTAAGAACTGTTGAAAAGCTCTCACTGTACTGTAATCATCGATTTATGGCCTATTTTTTTGATATAATATATATATATATATATATATATATATATATATATATATATGTATGTATTTATATATATATATATATATATATATATATATATATATGTATATGCGTTATAATATATATATATATATATATATATATATATATATATATATATATATATATATATATATATATATATATATATATATATATATATATATATATATTTATATGCAAACATAAAGTTAACCCCGGAATCAATCTCAAGAAATTTACTTAAAAAGACACTTCTTAACTGTATAACTCGCTTACGTCTATTCGATACCCATCGCCTTCGTTTTTAGTTAACTATGGTACCTAATTTTTATGAAAATTTCAACATAATTATACACTATAGTTCAATGAAAACTCGGCTATGCAGTTTCATCTTCATTTGTAAATTTATGATCCGTTGTAGAAGGAAAAGTATCTTTTAAGGGTTTTGTACTAAAATACAAAACCCTTTTGCAATCACGGCCTGTGTCCGTCTGTCTGTCCGTTCGTCCGTCCGTCTGTAGGTCACAGCACTTTTTCTCCGAAACCATACAAGCTACAGTCATCAAACCTTGTGGAAAGGCCAGAAGTGGTGACTTCTTGAAAGTTTTGGGGTGGGAACATTTTTCAAAGAAGTTTAAGGGGGGCTCGCCTTATGAGGAGGTGACCCTTTAACATTTTTTTTCACCATTGGTAGTTGAATAGGATGTCATTGGAAAGGTCCTAATAAGATCTTTTCAAAGCAAGTCTTAAAATTGCATTATCAGTACTGTGGGGCGCAGGGGAAGGGGAAATGTACGACTTTTTGCGTACCTCCTCCCTCTCGTAATTGGACACCTTTCATCCCAAAAATTTGAAAAAAAATCGTGAATATAGGCCTCTATGAGTACAATAACAACAAATACGTGAGAAGTCGAGATTCACTCAACTTTGTTGGTAATAGTATGATTTATAGGTTTTATGTTTCCTTAAATGAAATCTTAACGGTACCCTTAAATTCAATAAAAGCACAAATATGACCATTAATAAGATTGACCTGTTCTTAAACTTTCGCAAAGATCGAATGGTATTTAACGAAGTTGTAGTGATTTAAATTTTCCTGTATTACGATGGAACAATATGCGCTGTATTACTATAAAAACATATGGCTATGGAACAATATGCGCTTTTTACCGAAATGCTCCCTCTAACTATTGTTGAATTGTATTTATGCCACATTTAGAATTAATTTTTCGTTACTTCTGGTAGAAATGATTGACTAAAATGTACCGTTTATGCAGAAAATTAAGAATACTGATCAAATTTATCATCCGTCACCAAAGAACTCGGTATCTCCATCAAATTCTTGAAGAGTGCCAGCTAATTGGCTCTTTTCGTACGAAATATCATTTAAATTCAATTTCTCGACATCAATGTGTCATATTGAACTTTTAGTATCTACAGAGTCATTGGAAGGTTTAAAATCTTGTTCCGAAACATTTTATACCAATATGTTGTCCTTCATTTGAAACCTCAACAATCAAAATCCTTACACGTGTCGATCAGTTATGCTGGAAAATCGGGGTGAAATTCGGAAATTTTGTAGTTTTAACGGTAAAAGTCCTTTACCGTTACTTTCCTTTTAATGGGACCTAGAAAAAGTAAGACTTAACATTTGCAAAAACAGGGCTCCTCTTTCTTTCTCCGTTTAAAAGTTATGCGTGAACATACATTAAAAGAAGCAACAACAACAAAAAATATACATGATGAATTGATAACCTTCTTTCCTTTGGAAGTCGGTTAAAAAAGAAGGATCGCACAATTTTCTAACAACTATTGGAGTCTATTGCACAATTTTCTAACAACTCTTGAACGATTGCATCTACCTTGTCGAATTTAAATGCAGCTGTCAAAATTTTGCTTTCAAATCGTTTGTCCTGCTTGATGATTCTCGCAGTATCGACTTGATGGAATACTGGGTAATGAGTTGAACTGATTTTGTCTTGTCGGTAGACGTCACCTACTACCAGAAAATTGTCTAGGCTAGATATCGTGAGCTCTATCTGATCACGTAATAACAATTTGACTTGGCCCGACTTGAATAGTCAGTTGCCATTAGTAAATTTTCAAAATTCTTTGACAATTGGCTGCACTTTATCATGCACACTCAACAGGGGACTTCCTCTCCAGTTGCTTTAAGCTCAATGAAACCAATTATAGATTCTCTGGCATAATATGGATAACGGATGACTCTTTTGTAGATATTTGTTTAGCAAAATATAGAATTTTCGGTGAACCGTTCGTCCACTCATCAGTTTGATATATACTTGTGCCAATTTCTAAGCTGTCTTGGGCATTAATGTTTGTCTTGTAGGCATTAAAATTTACCTTGTAAGCTTTCACGCTGATTGACACCATAAAAAATTGTGTTCTTTTCGGTCTTTGCTTAATTTAGATCCGGGACGTAAACGAGTTATACGGTTAAGAACGATCTTTTTAAGTAAGTTTCTTGAGATTGATCCCGGAGTTACTTTCTGTTTACACATATATATATATGTATATATATATATATATATATATATATATATATATTGTACATATATATATATATATATATATATATATATATATATATATATATATATATATATATATACATATATATATGTGTAAACAGAAAGTAACTCCGGGATCAATCTCAAGAAACTTACTTAAAAAGATCGTTCTTAACCGTATAACTCGTTTACGTCCCGGATCTAAATTAAGCAAAGACCGAAAAGAACACAATTTTTTATGGTGTCAATCAGCGTGAAAGCTTACAAGGTAAATTTTAATGCCTACAAGACAAACATTAATGCCCAAGACAGCTTAGAAATTGGCACAAGTATATATCAAACTGATGAGTGGACGAACGGTTCACCGAAAATTCTATATTTTGCTAAACAAATATCTACAAAAGAATCATCCGTTATCCATATTATGCCAGAGAATCTATAATTGGTTTCATTGAGCTTAAAGCAACTGGAGAGGAAGTCCCCTGTTGAGTGTGCATGATAAAGTGCAGCCAATTGTCAAAGAATTTTGAAAATTTACTAATGGCAACTGACTATTCAAGTCGGGCCAAGTCAAATTGTTATTACGTGATCAGATAGAGCTCACGATATCTAGCCTAGACAATTTTCTGGTAGTAGGTGACGTCTACCGACAAGACAAAATCAGTTCAACTCATTACCCAGTATTCCATCAAGTCGATACTGCGAGAATCATCAAGCAGGACAAACGATTTGAAAGCAAAATTTTGACAGCTGCATTTAAATTCGACAAGGTAGATGCAATCGTTCAAGAGTTGTTAGAAAATTGTGCAATAGACTCCAATAGTTGTTAGAAAATTGTGCGATCCTTCTTTTTTAACCGAATTCCAAAGGAAAGAAGGTTATCAATTCATCATGTATATTTTTTGTTGTTGTTGCTTCTTTTAATGTATGTTCACGCATAACTTTTAAACGGAGAAAGAAAGAGGAGCCCTGTTTTTGCAAATGTTAAGTCTTACTTTTTCTAGGTCCCATTAAAAGGAAAGTAACGGTAAAGGACTTTTACCGTTAAAACTACAAAATTTCCGAATTTCACCCCGATTTTCCAGCATAACTGATCGACACGTGTAAGGATTTTGATTGTTGAGGTTTCAAATGAAGGACAACATATTGGTATAAAATGTTTTGGAACAGAATTGTAATCCTTCCAAGGAATCTGTAGATACTAAAAGTACAATATGACACATTGATGTCGAGAAATTGAATTTAAATGATATTTCGTACGAAAAGAGCCAATGAGCTGGCACTCTTCAAGAATTTGATGGAGATACCGAGTCCTTTGGTGACGGATGATAAATTTGATCAGTATTCTTAATTTTCTGCATAAACGGTACATTTCAGCCAATCATTTCTACCAGAAATAACGAATAAATTAATTCTAAATGTGGCATAAATACTATTCAACAAAAGTAAGAGTGAACATTTCAGGATCCTTTTCTCTTCCGCATTCATTCTTTGCTTACCGATGAACTTAGCGAATTATTCTTTTTACATCCTTACCTTGTAAGCTTTCACGCTGATTGACACCATAAAAAATTGTGTTCTTTTCGGTCTTTGCTTAATTTAGATCCGGGACGTAAACGAGTTATACGGTTAAGAACGATCTTTTTAAGTAAGTTTCTTGAGATTGATCCCGGAGTTACTTTCTGTTTACACATATATATATATGTATATATATATATATATATATATATATATATATATATATATATATATATATATATATATATTGTACATATATATATATATATATATATATATATATATATATATATATATATATATATATATATATATATATATATATATATATATATATATATATATATATATATATATATATATATATATATATATATATATATATATTGTCGCGTGTTATTGGTTCGCGGCCTATAATTTTAACGTTCCGGGAAAGTGAAAACGCAATGTCTTTTAATTTAAGTTAAGAGTTTATTTAATTCAAGAAAGTGCACAGTAATCAGTTTAACACTTTCACTAATTTTAGTTTTCACTATTAAAATAAAATCTAACACTTGTCCATAAATTTCTTATCGCAATTGTCTTCTAAATCACTTCACTATTACGAAACACACTTCCTGCACACTTTCGCAGTTCTTATCGCGGTCGAATGAATGATCCTCCCATTCATTCAGCTCGCCTTTATATAGGGTCTCTAAGTATTCACCCATTTCTCGCATATTGGCGAACGTTCTACCGAGAGGTACCTGGTAGGTTCGAGCAAATTCATGAATGGAGTGACGTCGCTTGCAGATGTTGATTATGCTTGTTGAATTTACTCGCGGGTTCGAGTAAATTCATTTGTTGACGTTCTTAATGGTGATGAAAATAATTGCGACAGTAGCTCGCAGAATTATTTGTACATGTAATTATTTGTACATGTAACACTGCCCCCATCTCAGTTCTTTTCGCCCCGAAAAGATGTGTCGCTATTTGTAGTCAATTCTCCCTGGGTGTAATATGGGGCAAGACGGTCCAGATGCACGATTTTCATTTTAGCTCTCGGCTTACGATGTTCCTGTATTCGGTATACGACGTCATTGATTCGCTTTGTAACTCGGTATGGTCCCTCCCAATTATGTTGCAACTTTGGAGACCTACCCTTTCGCCGTTGCGGGTTATGAAGCCACACCAAGTCATCTTGCTGGAAGCCAGTAGAATTAGCCTTTAGATCATACCTGGTCTTCATGCGGTCAGTAGCCGATTCGAGGTGTTTTCGCACTGTCCGATGTATCTGGTTCAACCGTTGTCTTAGATCACTTGCGTACTCCGAAACCGTTTGGGGTTTCTCAGGGGGTGTTCCGAACTTTATATCGGCTGGCAAACGAATAGTCTTTCCAAAAATGACTTTGGCTGGGGCTTGGCCCGTCGACGCATGTTCAGCGGCTCTATATGCCATTAAAAATAGTGGGATATGTCGGTCCCAGTCCCTTTGGTTCTCGTCAACCATCTTGGCAAGGTGTTTATTGAGCGTGCCGTTGAAACGTTGGACCATTCCATCGGATTGGGGATGCAGCGGTGTTGTCCTCGTTTTCCGTATTCCCAGCTGCTCGCACATTTCGCTAAAAACTAGTGACTCAAAGTTTCGGCCTTGATCCGAATGTAGTTCACAAGGCACGCCGTACCTGCTGACCCAATTTACCACTACCTGTTCGGCTACCGTAGTTGCTTCCTGGTTGGGAATGGGGTAGACCTCGGGCCACTTGCTGAAATAATCAGCTACAACCAGCGTGTATCGATTTCCCCATTCAGATTCAGGAAAGGGTCCAGCGATGTCAACAGCAATCCTTTCGAATGGCACGCCTACGTTATAGGTTTGCATTTGTCCTCTCAGTCGTCGTTTTGGGCCTTTGACGGAAGCGCAAATGGTGCATCTGCGACACCAGTCCTCTATGTCTTCTCGAGCGTGGAGCCAGTAGAATCTTTCCCGCAATTTCGCTAAGGTTTTGTTAACACCAAGATGGCCTCCCGAGGATCCTTCATGCATTTCCTTTACCACATCGTGGATTCGGCTTTTGGGTAGTATAGTTTGCATCCTATAGGAGCTGCCATCTGCCGTTTCCCATTTCCGCTTGAGTACACCACCCTCCACCTGAAGGGAGTTCCATTGTGCCCAATAGCTTTTCAGGGTTGCGCCATGCGTTGAAACGTCCTTCCACTCAGGTCGCCCAGTCGTCTCCTTCCATACAACCAATGGTCCGATGTCTTCATCGGCTAGCTGGGCATTTCGAATCTCCTCCGATGACCAACCTTCATCGAATTCGGCCGTTATCAGTCGCAGATCAACGGGCGGTTCCTTTTCCTCAATCCGTCGGCAATGCTTGCAGTTAGCTGGACATGGGCGACGAGATAGGGCGTCAGCGTTTCCATGAACTCCGCCCTTTCGATGAACAATTTCGTAGTCGTATGACTGCAATCTTTCGATCCATCTCGCAACTTGTCCCTCGGGGTTTTTGAAGTTAAGTAGCCATCTCAATGAGGCATGGTCCGTTCGAAGAACAAATTTCTGGCCATTTCAAGACACGTTTTCCCAAGTCCAACGTGATTCCATGTGGTCGCAGAAAATCCATTCCGAGAATGCAGTCATCCATAATGTTCGCGACCAGAAAATTATGTCGGAACACAAGGTCTCCCAACTGTATCTGGAGGTTGACCTCTCCATGAACAGGTGCAGTTTCTCCCGTAGCTGTCCGGAGTGAGAAAATTCTGCCCTTGTGAAGTTGTTGCTGTCTAACTAGGTCTGGTCGGATAATCGATCGGGTTGCACCAGTGTCGATTGTTATGGTGCAGTGTTCTCCGTCAACTTGACCCGGAAGGCATAAGTCCGCTTCTCCACGATGTAGTCTTGACACGGTGATGGTGGTGCTGGGGACGTCGATCCTCCTAGCCAACCTCTGCCCCACGAAGTTGGCTCTTACATGTTTCCCGACCCCTCTGTTTGAAGGGCTTCCATTCTGGGCTCCTGACTCGGTCTGGATCTCCTCCTAGCTGCACACCCTGGACAATAGCTCGGTTTTCTTCGCTTCTTGCAGTCTCTTTGCAGGTGCCCCTTCTCTCCGCAATTCCAGCATCTAGGCGCACCATTTACATGCCGGTCTCGCTCAATTTCCACGCGCTCACACCTGCACTCGTCTGTCACTACCTCACGAACCCGGGCAGTGGTACGAGTCACATTTTTCGCTGCCTCAAAGTTCAGACTATAAGCCAATGCGTCCTTAACCGTTTGCTTTTGAGCTAAACGCACGGCTTGTTGCAATTCCGGGTCTTTTAGTGCGCTGATGAATGCTTCTGTCGCTGCATCATCTCGATGTTCTGGGTCGTAGGCTGGATAAGCCAAAAGTGCCAGTCGCTCAATATCTTGGGCAAGCTGCTGTAGGGTTTCACCAGACTTCTGCATTCGATGCCTTAGCTGTGACCGATAAATCTGCTTTAGATGATCGTCTCCATAACGCATGTCGAGCGCATTCATTATAGCATTCGGGTTTGAGTGCAATTCAACGGGGATCGTCTGCAACAGCTCGGCAGCTGGGCCTCTTAGAGCAAGAATCAATGCAGTTGCTCGTTCCTGTTCATTCCAGTGATTTATGCGAGCGGCTGCTTCGAACTGGGTTTTGTAAATAGTCCAGACCGTTTGCACATCGAATATTGGTGCTTGCACATTTCTAGATGAGCTTTGCGCTGCTGTTATAATTGGGGCTGGTGAGGCGGTTACTATTGCCTTCGCTGCTTCCAAATCCTTTTTCACTTTTTCCATCTCATGGTTGACCCGGCTGATCTCAAGGTTGATTCTCTCCTCGACCTGGTATACCTTCTCCTCGACGCATTTAATTTGGCTTTTGAGACTACTGAGCTCCGCTTTTATTTCGGTTGACTGTTTTTCCAGCTTCTGTGCGATGTCCACCTTGATTTCGAACGCTTGTTGGTCTAGCTTCGCTGATTGTTCATTTAGCTGCGCTGATTGTTCATTTAGCTTCGCAGCTAAACTGGATGTCTGTTCATTTAGCTGCGCTGATTGTTCGCTTAGTTTCGCTGATTGTTCATTTAACTTCGCTGTTAAATTGGATGACTGTTGTCGCTGCTCTTGCTGCATCAGCATCAACATCTGCATCAGCGCATTTTCTGGTTCCTTTGGTTTTGGTGTTCCGGCTTCACCACCTTCTGCACCTTTTTCTGCATCTGAGAGCTCACCCAAATCCAGATTCACGCCTTCCGACTCGATCGCATCACGCAAGCGTGCAATCAGTATGGCCTTTGTACCTTGTGTAGCCAGATTTCGTTGTTCCAACTCCTCTTTGAGCTCCGATATGCTCAATTGATTAATTTTAAGATGTAAATTTCCTGGCATTTTTTATTGTTTCGGCTATTTTTTAAGTTACTTTTCACAATTGTGCACTTTAAAATTGTTTAAACGTTTTCACTTCAAAATTTCAATCGCACTTCTCGACACCACTGTCGCGTGTTATTGGTTCGCGGCCTATAATTTTAACGTTCCGGGAAAGTGAAAACGCAATGTCTTTTAATTTAAGTTAAGAGTTTATTTAATTCAAGAAAGTGGACAATAATCAGTTTAACACTTTCACTAATTTTAATTATCACTATTAAAATAAAATCTAACACTTGTCCATAAATTTCTTATCGCAATTGTCTTCTAAATCACTTCACTATTACGAAACACACTTCCTACACACTTTCGCAGTTCTTATCGCGGTCGAATGAATGATCCTCCCATTCATTCAGCTCGCCTTTATATAGGGTCTCTAAGTATTCACCCATTTCTCGCATATTGGCGAACGTTCTACCGAGAGGTACCTGGTAGGTTCGAGCAAATTCATGAATGGAGTGACGTCGCTTGCAGATGTTGATTATGCTTGTTGAATTTACTCGCGGGTTCGAGTAAATTCATTTGTTCACGTTCTTAATGATGATGAAAATAATTGCGACAGTAGCTCGCAGAATTATTTGTACATGTAATTATTTGTACATGTAACAATATATATATATATATACATGTATATATACATATATATATATATATATATATATATATATATATATATATATATATATATATATATACCTGTATATACACATACATATTTATATAATATATATATATATATATATATATATATATATATATATATATATATATATATATATATATAATATGTATATATATATATATGTATATGTATTATATATATATAAATATATATATATATATATATATATATATATATATATATATATATATATATATAAATTTTTTTTTTATATATATACAGGCTGCGTACAGTATTTGAGGACTTGCATAAATGTGACTATAACTTAACGAATTTTTGTTTTATTGATTTTGCCTTTTCAGATATGAAATGTCGGAGTACAACATCACTCAAAAACTGAAGAAACATGCTGTCATCGTCGCTATATGTGCACACCATACAGATTAGAGATCTCCAATTTTCTTAACTGCGCACGTTCATTCGTGTTCAAGGTTCGCCGTGAATTGGAAGCATCAGGAGACGGTACGGAATTGGTTGCAAAACGCAAAAAGCACGAGCAACGTTCTCACACTGTCCGATCTGCAGAGTTTTTAGAGCAAGTGCAAGCGATCATGGATGTGGACCCTTCAAAATCAATGAGGGTTCTTGCGAGTGAGCTTCATGTTTCTGAGCGCCTTATTCGTAGAGTTGTGCACGAAGACCTTCGGTATAAGTCTTTTTTTTTGTGGTAGGTAGGTGAATGATATTTATGCACAGAGTGTGGGATTCCCATGCGCGACTGGACTACCTACTAAACACCTCCCTTGTCAACCTGAGAACCCAGCCTGGAACCGTTTGACACATTACTTCGGACCAGGTCTCGTTTTGTTTCGCCGTGGGGCGCCCTCAAGCTGGGGAGTCCCTTTCCTAGCGGGAGGGGAAAGGGGAAGAGGAAATGCCAGAAGAGCGATCCCCCAGCCCCAGCGCCTCCGCCTGCTGTGAGTCTCTTTTATATTTTAGGACTGCCCGAGCATAATGTGCCACCTGGTTCCACTTGTCAACCAATTGGAGCATCACCGCAACTATATTATCCGGGGTGAGCTCTCCCGACTCCCTGTAGAGTTCAATTCGCAGCCTGATCCATTTCGTACACGCGAAAAATGTGTGACAGGCATTGCCCTCCTCTCCTGGGCAAAACCAACAATCGGGAGACCGTGACATACCGATCTTGTGCAGGTAAGACTGAAAACACCCGTGCCCGCTCAAAAGCTGGGTCAGATAGAAGCCAGTCTCACCATTCCTTCGATTTAGCCACGGTCTCACATCCGAGATGAGGCGCACAGTCCACCTTTCCTTCGTGCAATTCCCCAAAGACTGCTGCCAATCGTTGAGCGAGCGTTGTCACTCGTCGCGGACAACCATCTCCCTCGCATCCTCGTTTCGGCGCAGGTAAATAGCGCGGCCCTCTCTAGCAAGGAGGGCGACAGGTATCACGCCTGCAATCACTCTCACCGCCGAGTCGGAGACTGTTGGATACGAAGATGCAATTCTCATTGCTCCTCTTCTCTGTACTTGTGCCAATCGTTTTCGGTATACCTCCTTGCTGAGAGCGTCGCCCCATACCTCTGCTCCGTACAGTAGCACTGACCCTACAGCACTCATCAAGAGGCGTCTTCTTGATGGGCTGGGTCCCCCTTTGTTGGCCATAAGTCGACTCAGGGCCGATATTCCCGAAGCAGCCTTCTCAGCCGTTGCCCTGATTTGCTCAGAGAAACTCATCTTCGAGTCGATCAGTAGCCACAGGTACTACTCCAGTTCCAGCTGTGTGAAGAGTGGCCACTCTACTGCTGTTTCACCATGGACAGCGTCAACATGGACGGGATGGACGGGGAAGAGTCCCCGCACTCTCGCGTCCATTTTTTCTGCGTCATGTATACAAGGCTTCCATAGGGCACCAAGTTTCCCCATGACCAGCTTGTAGCCAAGGCCCCACCGATCCTTGTTCACATTGTCCACTAGGTCTTGCCAGCAGCGAGCCTTGCTACTGTTGATCAATTTGCGAAGGCATTTCCTGGCCGACTTATATGCTGCCACCTGCTCGCATGCCTCATCAGGGTTCCGCACCCGTTGAGCCTCACGTCGAAGCTTGTGACGCTCCCTTCGCTTTTCAGCGATTTCAGTAGACCACCAGTACACTGGGGGCTTGCTATGCCGGGGTCTTTGACGGGGCATAGAAGTGCAGCAAGCAGTCGTAATGATGCTCATAGTAGAGTTCACGACGTCTTCAGCTGCCCGTTCTTCCGTCCCCTCCGAAGCTCCCTGCAGCGGCTCACCTGCTGTGAGAGCCTTGACGAACCTCTCGACGTCCATCCTTCCGATGTTCCATCCAGTTGTGGAAGGCCGAGAGCACGGACATCGGGAGACAGCATCACTTATCTCAAGCAGAACGCACTGATGATTACTGGCTGAGTAGTCCTCTAATACTTTCCAGTTGTGTATCCTTCGAACTAACGACTCCGAGGCAAATGTCACGTCCGGTATGGTTCCCTCACAGCCAATACGGCGGAAAGTCGGCGTATTCTCGGAGTTTAGTACGACGAGGGCCGTCCTGGCCGCTATTTCCAGGATTCGTTTTCCCCGCGTATCCGTCCGAGGCATGCCTCATTCGATTGCTTTAGCGTTGAAGTCGCCCCCAACGAGCACTTTGCCCTCTGCGTTCGAGACAGCGCCCTCCAAAGCATTAAGCTTGGCTTGGAAAGATGATATCGACTCGTTAGGCGTTAGGTACACACTAAAGAAGGTGATCCCTGAGCACCGAACCCACACGAAACCATCCCCCCGTCCACAACTCTCCACTTGAAAGTCACTGTTCCAAACCCAGATAGTGAAAGTACCAATTTCATCAAAATACCATAATGCAGGACTTTTACTATGGTGTTGCTCACTCAGCAGCAAGAAGTCGGCTTTCATGTCCCTCGCAAACTGCTCAAGCAGATTTTGGGTGGTTGAACTGCGGTGTAGGTTTAGCTGCAGAATGCGGGTCATCGAAGCTCTGATTTGGCCTTGGCTAGGGCTTCCTGGAACACCTCGCATTTTCCTGATCCCAAGACGTATCCAAAATCAGGTTTAGGATCAGCATCCTTGCAAAGAATACAGTGTGCTTCCTTCGTACACTCTTTTCTTTTATGTCCAATTTCACCGCATTTGTAACGTAGGGAACTCCTATCGGGTCCTTTGCATACTTGTGTGGTGTGACCATAACCAAGGCAAACATTGAAGAGGCGTTACTCTTCGCCGTATCCTACAGACAACCCACCCAATACGTACTTTGCCCTTGTTCAGGAATTGTTTGGCGTCCTTTTCGGTCAAGTCAACTATTGCCATGCGTTGTCCCCTGTTGTTTTCTGGTGTCAGTCTCGCTTTGATCCTTCCCACGCTAGGGAACTCCCTTTTGATGGCCTCTTCTACCTCGGCCAGATCCGTCACGCAGTCAATGTCCCGTATTTCGATCGTTGCCATCAGCTCGAGCGGGGCTGTAGTTGCGCTTTTGCCGAGGGCTTTCTTTACTGCGTCACAGAATGCTTCTTTATTGCCGGCCTCTGCTCCGAATTCGACCAGTATGTGGCCCGACCGCGTTGGTCGTACTATTTTAATGGTAGTATTGGTGTCTTCGGGCCTTACGTTTCCCCTGATGTCCCGCAGCACCTCCACGTAGGATCGGCCATTTTGGGGCTTTAGAAGCAATGCCTGCTGCCGGGGTCTTCGTCGGGGCTTCTGCCTCTCCTGTTTTGCATCAGGTCCTTTTTGTAATTGGGCGTCCGTGCGAATTTTATTTTCTGGCTTTTTTGAAGGAGTTTCTTTGCGGCTTTCTTTGCTCCTTTTGTAAGCACTGTCTGGAACCCTGATCTGGTGCTCCACGCTCGTCAAGTGCCTCTTTCTTCCTTCTTTTATCTCGATCTCCTTCAATTGGGCTAGACGCCATTCTTTTATTGACTTTTAACGATGGAGCTATCTGCATGTCGCCTTTAGATTTTGCCCCAAGCGCCTCTTTAGCCTTCTGTCCATCTTCGGCCCTTAACCAGCTTCTCCGATAGTGCCCTATGCGATCTAGGAGCTCCTCTAGTTTAAGGAGCCCTTCGTTTGCTACTTTGCTAATTTTTGGGGAGTCGCATGCAGCTTGTATTCTTTTCAGAACATCTCCCGCTTTTCGAAGTAGTCTTTCTTCTTCGTATCGCTAGGCCGCAATTGTACCTTGCAACCATCCTTGGGAGAGGTTTTCGCGTTCCGCTTCCGAGTGCAGTATTTCCACCACATTTTCAACGTTGGCGGTACAATCACGCGGTGTCTGGTCACTCTTTGCTTTTAGTACCGTAATCTCCTCGTTTGCTTCTGGATTTTTCGTTGCAATGTCGGGATTTGTGACCCTTGCATCGGTCACTTTAGTAACGATCGCAGCGGTGACAATCGATTTTTCGGTGCTCTTTATATTATCTTCTTCCGAGGCTCGAACACCTGAAGCATCCTGCCGAGTCTCCCGCTTCTCCTTAATAGGACGCTCGGGCGTTTGCATAATTTTTTTGCTGCGCCCAAACGCCGCAGGAAACTCAGTCTGCACCAGGCTTTCTGCTGTTCTCCGTTTTTCGTCTACCGTCACTGTCGTCGTGTTAGTCTTCGTTTTTTTCGTGGTTAGTACAGCTCTCGATGTACTGTTGACATCGTGGCTGCAACCGCTGGTTGCGTCGTCGTTGCTATTATTTTTAATTTCCTTTGTTGGATTTTGTTGGTCTTTTGATTGCTCCAGTTTTTTTGGGTCCCACCTCGGAGCCGCTATCTCCGTTCGTGTGTGTAGTCACCTTTTTGGTCTCATGGTTATCTTTGCAGAGCAGGGAGGCCATGCGAGGGTTGGCACAAGCCCTTATGGCGACAAGTGCTCAGAGCCAGACCAGTGCTAATCGGGAGTCCGTCTCAACTAGACCTACACCACCAACCCAATGGTGCGAACTTCGAACGTACTCCGAGGCCTGTCAAGGTTTTACCGGGACGGAGACGGTATGATAGTTGAATTGGCGCCGTTCACACACGAGTTTCACCTTGGCGCTACTGTGCAAAGCAACTTGGTCCAAACCATCACATCCACTAGCCCAAAGCGTCAATTCCAGTTCGTTGTCCAAAGCGTAGTCCAGATACAATCAGAGTCGTTACCTGTCATCCCAGGAGGGAACCTCACGGCACCTCTCATATCCTCGGGTCCGTGGGGGCGGAACTCTCCAAAGAATGCTAGCCTCCACGAGTGGTCTTGTTGACCGGCATTCCCCCTGCGGGCTCGGTATAAGTCTTACGTGATGCGCAAAGGACAGTTCATGTCCGAACGAACACGGGAACAGAGAGTTCTCCGATCAAAACGTCTTTTAAACAACATCAAACACCCTGAGCCGCCCAAAATGTTATGGTTTTTTTCCGACGATAATAATTTTGATCAAGATCAAGAGATCAATCGCAGAAATAACAGATGGCTATGTTCAAATCCTACGGAGGTTCCTGTTGCTATGCACACAAAATTTCCAGCCACTGTTATGGTTTTAGGTGTTGTCAGCAAGGAAGGACATGTTATGCCACCAAACTTTTTTAATCAAGGACTTCGAGTGAGCTCTGCTGCATACATCGAGGTTTTGGAGACGGTAATGAAACCCTGGATAGACAATGTAAGCGGAGGCAGACCATACATTTTTCAACAAGACTCTGCAACTTCACATAAATCGATGGTGACACAAGATTGGATGGCCGAAAATTTTCATGACCACAGATCCCGGAACCTATGGCCACCTAGCTCCCCAGACCTTAATCCCTTGGATTATTAAGTATGGGGCGTAGTTGAGCGTGAGACCAATAAGCGTCCTCAGAATACCACTTCTTCGCTGAAGACTGCTATTAATGCCGTTATGGTCAATATGAACAAGGAGCATTTGACTCGGGCATGTAATCGTTTCTGGACCCGGATCGAAGAGCTTATTGCTGCTAATGGCGATTTTATTGAATAACTTTATAGCTATATATTAATTCAACGTTGTATAAAAAAATCCTGAAATTTCATTAAATTTTGTTAAAAATACAAGCTAAGTAATTTTACTCTCAAATTGTCCTCAAATACCGTGCGCACCCTGTATATATATATATATATATATATATATATATATATATATATATATATATATATATATATATATATATATATATATATGTATGGGATATAACGAAATTTGTGACCTCGGTTGCAATTTTGCTCCGATTTGTATTGAGTAAATATCTCGGTTTAGTTCGTTAACCAGCTATATCGGCCAGGCGAAAACCAAACGGCGGTCATTTTAGAAAAAAAATCTGGATTTCTGTTCGGACGAAAGTATAGCTCCGATTTGGATGAAATTAGGTACAAAGGTTCACTGATATATGTGATGAATCTCACAACAAAAAATCCAAAGGCGGTACGGCAGAAACAAAATGGCGGCCTAAGCGAAAACGCACAAAATTTTGTTGTTGTAGTTTTGACCAAAGCTTTAAACCAATGTTAGTGAACCTCGGTAGTTTGATAGAAACCATAAATGTCTAAAGTATTATGTAAAAAAACTGGAGGGCAGGTTGCAAAAAAAAGATGTATATGAAACTTGGTTTTAAGATAGGAATTGCTTATGTCTAGAGCCTTTGATATTTTGATGATCATGTAAGGGCGAATTCCTAAATGGTGGCCGTTTAGTTACGCTTTTTTTCCAGGAATTTGTGGCCCTCTAGCGGTCACGTTTTACAACGGATTCTGATAAAAAAAATACAAAGTTCTATATTTGTGCAAAAAATTATCAGAATCGAATGAAAGATAAAAAAGTCAAAAATTTAAAAACTAATATTTTTAGCTGCCATTTTCACTAAAAATTGAATACTATTGCCTTGTCTAGTGTGAAACTCCTATTTGAACGAGACTCGGCACATTGATTGATGAGGTCTTAGCACACAAAGATTTAAAATAATCCAAAATCAAATGCATGCATTCAAGATGGCGGACCCCAAAGGTTTGAAGGCAGGCACAATTCGCTATTTTAGTAGCAACTGAAATAATGAATATTTTTCATGGAAACGTTTTAAATGACAACTTGTATTTATTAGCCAGACAAGTTTCAAGATATTGTAAAATATTTTTAATAATACCCTAAAATAATTATAAAATCGCGACTTGTCTGTCCGTCCGTCCGTTTGTTCAAGCGTCATCACAAGTTTTCTCGCAAACCACATGAGCTAGAATGAGGAAATTTTCTACGTAGGTCATCTTTAAGCAGCCGTTTTCAATAAAAATCAAAATGAAGGCCCCTGATAGTTCAGAAAAGAATTGAAAATGTATATATTAATGGCAACACAAGTGCTGATTAAACGTTTATGGAAATCTTTTGTAATTAACTATTTGAGGTATTTAAGCCTTTGTGCGGTAACCACTGTGAAATGTGTAAACAGCAATTTTAGAAGGGCGAAACCTGTATTTATATATTTACAACAATTTATTATCCGCCAATTTGCAATATGTAATCAATACGTGTACAACTCAATGTAATTAGCAAAATATTTGTGCCTATAATTTGTCTCTAAATACTGAGGTCGGCAGATTCTATTTATGTTAATAAATACCCATGTTCTTTTTATGCTAATAAATACCGATGTGGTACTACGAAAATTGTAGTAAGAAGTCTAGTAGTAGGCAAGCCAAATTCTTTTTTGAAACATTACGCTACATACGAGAAATTTACCTTTCCGACTGGTGCTGCCAACGGGAATTTTTTTAACTTTTTTTTCCTTTTCTGATAAGAAATGGCGGGCTACAAGATCACTCAAGAAATGAAGAGGCATGCTAAAATTGTGGCTTTATGTGCGAACCATACAGATTTAGAGATCTCTGATTTTTAAGGGTTTTGTACTCAAATACAAAACCCTATTGCAATCACGACCTGTGTCCGTCCATCCGTCCATCTGTATGTCACAGCACTTTTTCTCCGTAACTATAGAAGCTACAGCCATGAAACTTTGCGGAAAGGTCACAAGTGGTGACTTCTTGAAAGTTTTGTGATGGAAAAATTTTTCAAATGAGTTTAAGGGGAGTCTCTCCATATAGGGAGGTGATCCTCTAAAAAAAATTTTCACCATTGGTAAACGAGTAGGGTGTCATTGGAAAGGTCTCAATGAGCTCTTTTTAAAACAAGTCTTAAAATTGCCTTATCGGTACCGAGGGGGGCAGGGAAAGTGGTAATGTACGTTCTTTTCGCATACCTTACATCCGAAAACTCTGAAAAAAATACGCGAGAAGTCGAAATTCACTCAACTTTGTTCGTAATAGTATGATTTATCGATATTATGTTTTCATGAATAAAATCGTAACGGTACCCTTAAATTTAATAAAATTCAGTAAACTAATGACTATTTATCAGATTGATCTGTCTTGACAGTTTCACAAAGATCAAATGGTATTTAGCGAAGTTGTAGCGATTAAAATTTTTCTGTATTACTATGGAACAATATGCGCTATATTACTATGGAAGCATATGGCTATGGAACAATATGTGCTTTTTACAGACTCAGACACTACAGCTTTGCTAGGATTTGCATGAAAGTTTCAGGAATGATAGATATCATGAATATCTTTGAGAGTCGGTTCAGCTAGTGGTATCAGTTATCGTAAAGCAAAATGATAGCTATTTTAAATGCGAAGATTAATAATTTTGAGGTATTTTTCCCCAACTTCAACGTTTAAGGTGCATGCTTTGAACACATGATTCAATTTAATGAATGGCTGAAGATGAGTACCTACATTTAATACTCATACGTGAAACAAGTCAAGGAGGTAGGAGAGAGCTCCTAGCAAAAAGGCTTTGTAACCAGTCTAGGATCCGAATAAATTGGCCATGAATCGATGATTACAGTACAGGGGAGTATCAAATTAAAGTTCCTTATGGGAGCTTTTCAAAACACTTCTTCAACTGACAGTTTTTGCTTTAGTAGGAGGAAAGGGGGGGAAATACATAAAAAATATGTTTCCTCCCTCGTGAATGGACACCTGTGATCTAAAAAATCTGAAAAAGTTATCAAGGGAGATATTTATGAGTATAACAATAAAAAATACCTCTGAACTCAAAATTTGTTCAACTTTGCTAAGAATAGTATGACCTTCGAATTTCATATTTTCTCCAATAAAATCGTCTTTAACATGTTTCTTGATTTTATTCGTTGCTGGTGACTGCATTTTGTAGTTTAAGTACAAAACCCTTCTGACATGAGCGTAGGTCTATCTACCCAACTTGTCTTAATTGTGCCCGTTTATTCGTGCATAAGGCACGCCGTGAATTGGAGGCATGAAAAGGAGATACTGAGTCGGTTGCAAAATGCAAAAAGCATGAACAACGTTCTGACACTGTCCGATCTGCAGAATTTTTAGAGCAAGTGCAAGCGATCATGGACGAGGACCCTTCAAAATCAATGAGGGTCATTGCGAGTGAGCTTCATGTTTCTGAGCGCCTTATTCGTAGAGTTGTCCACGAAGACCTTTGGTATAGGTCTTATGTGGTGCGCAGAGGACAGTTCATGTCGGAACGAACACGGGAACAGAGAGTTCTCCGATCAAAACGTCTTTTAAACAACATCAAAAACCCTGAGGTGCCCAAATAGTCATGGTTTTTTCCGACGAAGAAAACTTTGACCAAGATCATAAGCCCAATCGCAGATATGACAGATGGCTATGTTCAAATCCTACGGAGGTTCTTGTTGTTATGCAAACAAAATTTCTAGCCACTGTTTTGGTTTTAGGTGTTGTCAGCAACGGAATTCCAGGAATTCGAGTGAACTCTTCTGCATACATCGAGGTTTAAGAGACGGTAATGAAACCCTGGATAGACAATGTAAGCGGAGGCAGATCATACATTTTTCAACAAGACTCTGCTCCTTTACATAAAGCGATGGCGACACAAGATTGGATGGCCGAAGATTCTCATTACCACAGAACACCGAACCTATGGCCCCCTAGCTCCCCAGACCTTAATCCTTTGGATTATTAAGTATGGGGCGTAGTTGAGCGTGCGACCAATAAGCGTCCTCATAATACCACTTCTTCGCTGAAGACTGCTATTAATGCCGTTATGGTCAATATGAACAAGGAGCATTTGATTCGGGGATGTAATCGTTTCTGGATCCGGATCGAAGAGCTTATTGCTGCTAATGGCGATTTTATTGAATAACTTTATGGCCATATATTAATTTAACGTTGTATTAAAAATTTCTGAAATTTCATTAAATTTTGTTAGAAATACAAGCTAATTAATTTTACTTTCAAGTTGTCCTCAAATACCGTACGCAACCTATATATATATATATACATATATATATATATATATATATATATATATATATATATATATATATGTATACATACAAATATATATTTATTTATATTATAATGTATATATATATATATATATATATATATATATATATATATCCATATATATATATATATATATATATATATATATATATATATATATATATATATATATATCTGTATACATATAAATATATATTTATTTATATTATAATGTATATATATATATATATATATATATATATATATATATATATATATGCTCCTATGTATAGATATACATATATATATACACGTATATATATATATATATATATATATATCTATATGTATATATATAAATATATATATATATATATACATATATATGCTCCTATGTATATATGTATATATATATATATATATATGCTCCTCCTATGTATAGATATATATTTATATATATAAATATATATATATATATATATATATATATATATATATATATATATTTATATATATATATATATATATATATATATATATATATATATATATTTATATATATATATATATATATATATATATATATATATGTATATATATATACACACACACACACACATATATATATATATATATATATATATATATATATATATATATATATATATATGTATATATATATATATATATATATATATATATATATATATATATATATATATATAAATACTTGCAAGAAAAAGTATCCGTACATCATCAAAAGAAAGAAACATATTAGGAAATTCATGCTAAAGTAAGCTGCTACATATAAATATTTAAGCAACAAAATTTATTTATTAATGAGAGTATCTTTTCTATAAATGTTTCCTGTGGTATTCCTTTAAAAACTAGATTTCACAAAATAGAAACAAAAAAGCCTCACTTAAACGAACCAGAAAAAGTATCCGTACAGACAATATTAATTTGAAAAATTCAAATATTTTTTTACATATCAGGGCTTAATAACTTATCGGATAACTTTTTTGCTAAAGAACCTCCTACAGGTGATTTGGGATGGAGTGAACCGATTTGGCTGTGTCCTGCCTGGTAATTTTGCCCCATTCATCGACGATGACGTTTTTCAGCATTTCCTTCGAAATTATGCTGCGCTGACGGATCCTGCGCTCCAACAAGTCCCACAAATGCTCAATGGGATTAAGGTCGGGGTATGTGCGCGGCGTAGATAGTTGGTTTTTTGTGCTATAGAGCAACCAAAGCTTCTCATTTTGTGCTGTGTGCTTGGGATCACTATCTTGCTGGAACCAGAAATCGTCACCAAACCTCAACTGCTGAACGCTTTGCTTGAAATTTGCCTTCAAAATATTAAGGTAACCCTATTGATCCATAGTTGATTCTATAAACACAAGTTGGCCAACTCCTTCTGCCGCCATACACCCCCAGACCATTGCTTTCGTCAGAGAATAGGACCTGTTCCCAAAACTCTAATGGCATGTTTATATTTTTTTTTTGCAAGTCCACACGTTTCTTCACTACCAAAATGTATGGCTCCTAACGTGCTATGCATGAGCGATATCTCTCTCTCTCTTTAATATTTTTTGCATGATATCTTCGTGGAGAACCTTGCCAAAGAGTTTTTTTTTTATTTGTAACAATTTGGGAAGAAGTTACTCGAGAATTCTTTTTAACTGCCTGTAAAACGTTTCCTTTTTCGCGTTCAGTTAGTATGGAGGGTCGACCACAACGAGGCTTTGACATAATCTAACCAGTTGTATTAAATGTTTTCACCACATACTGGACAGGGGAGTCAGTTCTGCCTACTATTAGACCAATTTCGCGGTAAGTTTTCCCCTCACTATTTGGGAAGAAGTTACTCGAGAATTCTTTTTAACTGCCTGCAAAACGTTTCCTTTTTCGCATTCAGTTAGTATGGATGGTCGACCACAACGAGGCTTTGACATAATCTAACCAGTTGTATTAAATGTTTTCTCTACATACTGGACAGGGGAGTCAGTTCTGCCTACTATTAGACCAATTCGCGGTAAGTTTTCCCCTCATTCTAAAGTTTCAGCATAATTTTCCTCTCCTCAGCACTGGTTTCGCTAATTTTGGGCGTCATCATGTATTCTAGTCCACAAAAAATTTTAAAAAACTGCACTCACTTTTAAACCTGTCACAAATTAAAGTAGAATTATTATCGGACCTTAAAACATTAATATGCATCTGCATATGTCATCGCATAACACCGGGAATCCTCCGGTTTGTTCTGTACGGATACTTTTTCTGGTCTATTGTGTTGCCGCAAATTGATTTTTTTAAGGTTCAGGTCTTTTTAAATAGTAATTATTATGAAACATACTGGGAATCATGCAAAATTGTAGATTTTTTGATATTATAAAAAAAGCATTCAAATAAAGTAGGCATATCTTTTTTATTACAACAGTAACTTTGTTATCTTGCATGTACGGATACTTTTTCTGGCAAGTGTATATATTAGATATATATATAGTATATATATTAGATATATATATATATATATATATATATATATATATATATATATATATATATATATATATATATATATATATATATATATAAATAGATGTGTATATATGTATAGATGTATAAATATATATCTATATATGCATATTGTCGCGTGGGTGACGTCATTGATGCATATACCTCCAATAAGTGACACTCCAATTGCTTCATCAACGACGTCATCACCACATAGAACATTTGATATCAATTTGACCCCAAGTGCAAATGAACTTCCAGTCAACTGGTTAACTTAGTTCATTGTAACACTTAAAATCTATTATTATGATCAGCAATCTCGCAACCATAAAATTTCACAATGTAAAATTGCATTTTTTCCAATATCAACAATTATCATTAAAATGAATTCTTGTAATCAGCATTCTTGCAATTGTACAATTTCATAACGTAAATGCTAATACTAGAATCAATTGCAAAAGTGCTGATTGATATTAATAAGCAATAATTGTAATGTAGGTCATATTGTTGAGGTAGACTAAGTGTAATGTTAAGTGAACAAATGTATGAAAGTTAGTTATCAATTGATCACAGAACGGGATTCTAAGTATAGCTTTTAAAAGTTGTGGCTTTTTTTATTTCGAATAAAAGAACCTTACATAAGTGGCGCAGTCGGTAAGCAGTCAATCCAAAGATTGACTTAGTGAAAATATTCGTTTTTTTAAAAAAAGATAAAGTGAAAATATCCCGGTAATAACTCATAAGGCTTTGCATTGCCTTGAGCTGAATTTTCCAAGAATTCGCTCCTACCCTTTTTTCAAAAAAAAAGAGGTAGCTAACAAAGGTCCCTTGGTACCATAAACTAAAACAGTGCAAAAAAAAAATCAAAAAGACTTATAACGGAAGGCTAGCATTGCCTTGAGCTGTATTTTCCGAGAATTCGCTCCTACCCTTTTAAAAAAGAAAGAGGTAGCTAACAAAGGTCCCTTGGTACCGAAAACCAAAACAGTGAAAAGAAAATAAAAGAAGAAAACAAAAAATATTATAAAATAGAATGGCAAATCCATCACATCAGTAGTTCAGCATCTCTGCTACAGAGTTGCTTAAGGAGGCAGCGGCAATCAAGGAATTTTGTGGCAACAGGAACTACGATCTTTCATCATTTATCCGGGAAGTAGAACTTATACTTCCCATGTTTCGGGATAATGCTGCCCTACAGGAGTACGTCTACAATAGATACATCCTAAATAAGATCCAGGGAGCAGCATTACAAGCAATTCGAACGTTGGGAGCCCATCCAAGCTGGGAAAAAGTGAAGGTGGAACTACTAAAAAACTTCGGAATCAGGGAATCGTACCACAATTTGCATCATCAGGCTATCAACACGAAGAATCATAATGTAAGTGAATTTTACCGTGTACTAAGAAATATTTTAGATAAGCTTAACACTAAGTATGAGTTTGACAACAATAAGCCAGTGGAATTTTCACCTGCCTCTAATGAGTCGATAATTTTAAAGATATTTTTGGACGGTATCGACCAACATCTGGCTAGTGTAATTTATAGTAGGGACATTAAAACATTGAGAGAAGCCTATTATTTATTAGATGAGACTGGACTCCTTAGACAGTTCAACGACAGACAGAGACGCAATTACCACTTTGATAGAGATAACGGATTCCGACAAAATTATAGGAAGGAATTCGGGAGAAATGAAAATAATGGTACATTTAGAGGAAATGTAAATTACTCTGATTCGGGACAATTCCGAAGAAACAACAATTTCGGTCAATCAAGTTCAGGGCAGTTTCGAAATCAATTTAATGGCACAAACTCCGGACAATCTAGACGCATTGAACCAATGGAAGTCGATCATTTGAATGGGGAAGTAAATTTTCAATTACCGCCTCGCAACAGGATCTACCGATAGTAGAACTGACTGTTGGTGGTGAAAGAATCAAATGCCTTATCGACACTGGTTCGACCACAACCCTGTTAGACAAAAATAAATTACCTAAATATAAACGCGAAAATCTAAAGGACGTTATCCGCTTTAATACACTTAATGGTGCAACTGAAGTTACGCAGGAAATTATTACGGAGCTTTCAGAAGAATTTAATGAGAAAAATCTCATGAGTTGGAAAATCACAACTCTTAAAAATAAGAATTTTGATGGTCTCATTGGTCAAAATTTACTGAAACCAATGCAGGCAACCATAAATTTAGAAGAGGGTTCTATTGAAATTCATAATGTACGAACAAAATTTTTGTACTCTTGTCCTTACACTTTTGAGGATGTAAATGTGTTAGGAGAATTCACCGATGACCAAAATATTTTCGATAAACTTTTGAGGGAAGATAAGAACTCTGAAGACAAAGACATTCGAATTACCTTGATAGGGAAAAACAAAGATTTGTTTTTTCAGGAGGGACAGAAGTTGACCCATACTCACGAAATTCAGCATGAAATTGTCACAAAAACCAATAGACCCATTTACTCAAGAATCTATAGGTACCACCAGGCTCACGAGGAGGAAATCAATAAACAAATGAAGGAAATGTTGGATCAGGGTATCATCAAGGAAAGCAATTCACCATATAATTCACCCTTGTGGATAGTTCCCAAGAAAAAAGATAATTCTGGCAAGAAGAAGTGGAGAATCGTTATTGATTATAGGAATCTCAACGAGGAGACTATAAGCGATAAGTTCCCCATCCCTAATATTGAGACTATATTGGAAAAACTGGGCAGGGCTCAGTACTTCACAACACTGGATCTCACCAAGGGTTTTCATCAGGTGTTGATAAAAGAAGAGGATAGAAAGAAAACAGCATTTTCGACGCCTTTAGGGCATTATGAATTTGTGAGGATGCCGTTTGGATTGAAGAATGCTCCGGCAACATTTCAACGACTTATTAATTCTGTTCTAAGAGATTATATAAATCAGATTTGCGTAGTGTACTTAGATGATATTTTGATATTTAGTACTTCCATCGAGGAACACAAGTTGAGTATCCAAAAAGTATTCAACAGATTAAGATCACATAATCTGAAAATCCAAATTGATAAATGTCGATTTTTTGCGAGAACTACTGAATATTTGGGACATATTCTTACAACAGAAGGGGTAAAACCAAATATGGACAAAATTGAAAATATCCAAAAATTAAGACTTCCCGAAACACCAAAACAAATCAAATCGTTTTTAGGGATGACTGGTTATTATAGGAAATTTGTAAAAGATTATGCAAAGGTTGCCCAAGAAATGATAAAATACCTCAAAAAAACCTGCAAAATTAACAAAAACGATCCTCAATATATTGATGCATTCCAAAAGTTGAAACGAATGTTAACTGAGGCCCCAATTCTAAGGTACCCTGATTTCAATAGAAAGTTTAAATTAGTTACGGATGCGAGCGATTTTGCAATAGGAGCTGTTCTTACACAAGATGAACATCCAATAAGTTATGCTAGCAGAACCCTCAACGATCACGAAAGAAAGTATTGTACTACAGAGAAGGAGCTTTTGGCGATCGTTTGGGCTTGTACTTATTTCAGACCCTATTTATACGGAAGACCTTTCGACTTGATGACGGACCATCAACCTCTCAAGTCGTTGCAAACTAAAAATAAGGTTATCGATTTATCGATAGTGCCCTCAGACTGGGGAACCAAACGCGTCCCCAGGGTTGCGGATAGGGGAAGACCTTTCTCGAAAGGTTCGCTGCGAATAACCAATAAGCAGCCGCGGACAATGGTCGGCAGTGAAGGGAGAGTCTCAGGACAAATACCTGAGTGTCAATGATCTTCACTGTGACATGACGAAATATATGGCGTCATCAATTATCCATATATCCTGGCAGTAGGTAAAATGCTATGGGAGCGGAAACCCAGACAGAAAACCAAATCATGCAGGTTCACAAGGGGAACCAAATTACGGTGCAGGGGGTCGGATCCCCAGTACCGGCGGCAGAGAGTAGTGAGCGAGCAGACTCCTGGCCGTCGTCATCCAGCGACTGCAATGTTATAGAAGTGGTGAACTTGGCTTCTGTAACAGATATAACTACAAGCAAACAGGAAACTAGCACGGAGAACCCTTTCAGGCAAAAACCGCTGTTGGTAAGAACACCGATAAAGCAAGTCACCGATTGCGGGGGGAGGCAGCAAACCCCAGAAACACTGTCAAAGTCAACATCACAGGTTAAATCATCGGAGACAGACCACAGACGGACTAACGAACGAAAGAAGGCAGAGTGCGTTGTGCAACCTGGCATCATTGCGGCCTTTGGGCGCAGTAGAAGGACTATGCGCACCCCGGAGCGTCCAGTGCAAGACATACACAATCCAGATCAAGCTGCGACACCAACAGAGGCCAGTGTAAGACTGGGGGAAGGAGAAGTTTTGCCGTTGGCTGACGCCACTTCAAACGCGACCCAAGCGATAGAAGCAAAGAGCTAGGAAACGGAGGCCTCTCCCAAGAGGTGGCGCCAAATAACACAATCGCCCTTGACCGCGCCGAAGAGGAGCGGCTTACTCGGAAAGCGGGGACTATCGTCAAGCAACTGAGGGCTGCCTGCGAAGTGCAGAAAAACATAGGAAAGAGTGTCAAGAATGGCATTCTTGAACTGGAGGAGCTTTTCACCGCATAACGCACTACAGGCGGAGGTGGGTTGCAACCGAAAAGCACCAAAAAGACACGCTCTCCCTCGAGGCATCACTGGGTCCTTGCAGCAGCAAAAGAATGGCCGGTAGCCCAATTGAAGGCGACCGTGAGAAAAAGAGGAAGGACGAGACCATAAACGAAGTTGACACTCCAGGCGAGGAGTTTCATGTGGTGCGAAACAAGGCAGCGAAAAAAGCGGCCAAAAAGCTACTCCTAGAAAAAACAGACAAAGAGCTCAACCACGAAAAGACGGACAAAGAGCCCCCCGATATACCGCAGAAAACAAAAAGCGAACCGCGGCGCAAACCCTTGCGAGAGGCACTGCTTATTAAACCCACTAAGGGCCGAACCTACGCAGATGTCCTCCGTGAAATTAAAGGAGCGGTCAAGCCAGACGACACCAAAACTGCCATCAAAGCAGTTCGACCAACCCGGACCGGTGGCTTGCTGGTGGAATTCGGGCCAGAGGCCACAAACAAAGATGCATTCCGTGACGCGGTTCAAAAGGTTCTTGGAGATGCGGCAACGGTTGCCTCGCTCGAACCAATGGCCACCCTGGAAATCAGGGACCTCGACTGCGTCACGGACAAAGCTGAAGTAGAGGATGCCATCAGGAGGGAGTTCCCCAGCTTAAGTGAAGTCAAGGCAAGATTGACACGTGAAAACACAAGGGGGCAACGCATGGCTATTGTCGAACTAGCTGATAAAGACGCCCAGCAAATCCTGGCGAAGGCCAAAATTAAGATAGGTTGGGTGATCTGCAGGATACGGAGAAGACGATCCCTATCCGCTGCTTCAGATGCTTCGAGTACGGACACACCGTGTTTGGCTGTAGGGGACCCAACAGGAGATCTCTGTGCTACAAATGTGGTGAAATGGGCACAAAAGGAAGGAGTGCACGAACGAGGCAAAATGCATTCTTTGCAAGGATGCTAAGCTAGCACCCGGCGACCTCAAACATGAGCCGGGGACAGGGAGATGCCGGGTTTTCAAGGAGGCCCTAACTAAAGCCAAATCGATACTCAAATGATCCGTATCCTGCAGGTCAATTTGCACCGAAGCACAAACGCCCAGGACCTACTTGAGCAGTTTGCGAGGGATAAGAAAGCTGACTTGCTGTTGCTGAGCGAGCAACATCATAACAAGGACTCGCAAGCGTGGTACCCTGACGAATCTGGTACCTTGGCCATCTGGGTTCGAGACAGCGCCCGCCTTCAGGTGCAGGGCCATGGACGCGGGGATGGTTTTGTGTGGGTGCGGTGTTCAGGGATATTACATTTCAGTGTTTATCTGACGCCTAACAAGGCAATGCGATCTTTTCGAACCAAACTCGATGCCCTGGAGGACGCTGTCTCAAACACAGAGGGCCACATTCTGGTCGGGGGAGACTTCAACGCTAGAGCCATTGAATGGGGCATGCCACAATCTGACCCAAGGGGAAAGCAAATCTTGGATATGGCGGCCAAAACAGCGCTTTTTGTCCTAAATACTGGTAACACCCCTACTTTCCGCCGCTGGGGTTGCGTAGGAACCATACCCGATGTGACACTCGCTTCGGAGCCCCTGGTACCTAGAGTACACAACTGGCGAGTACTAGAGGACTACTCGGCTAGTGATCACCTGTATAAAGCGGTTGAGATTCACGACAGTGCCACTCTGCGTGCATATGCCCAAACTTCAATCCTCGGATGGAGGACTTTGAGGATGGACGTTGAGAGGTTCGCTGACGCGCTTACGGCAGGCGCACCGTTGCTGGGAGCTCCGCCAGGGAGTGGAGGGCCCACAGCCAAGGACTTGGTGAACTCAACTATGAGTACCATCATAGCTACTTGCGAGTCTTCCATGCCCCGTCGGAGACCCCGACACGGTAAGCCTCCAGTATACTGGTGGTCAAACGAGATCGCCGAACAAAGAAGCGAGTGTCACAAACTTCGGCGAGAGGCCCAGCGGGCGCAAACACGGGAGGAGGCAGACACTAGGCTAGCAGCATACACGTCCGGCAGGAAATATCTTCGCAGGCTTATTAACAAGAGCAAGGCTCGATGCTGGCAAGACCTCGTGGATGATGTAAATAGGAATCGGTGGGGCCTTGGCTACAAGCTGGTCATGGGGAAACTTGGTGCCCTACGGAAGCCTTGTATACATGACGCGGAAAAGATGGACGCGATAGTGCGGGGACTCTTCCCCGCCCACCCCGTCCGTGTTGACGCTGTCCGTGGTGAAACAGCGGTCGAGTGCCCACTCTTCACACAGCTGGAACTGGAGGAGGCAGTCCTCTCCCTGAAAGCGAGGAAGGCTCCGGGTCCAGATGATGTTCCAGCTGAGGTTTTGCAACTCGTCTATCACCATTGTCCTGACTTGCTGCTCAGCACATTCAACGCTTGCCTACGGGACGGGGTTTTCCCGGTACGATGGAAGGTGGTGAGGCTCGTGCTGATCAGCAAGGGGAAGGGAAATCCCGAATCGCCGTCTGCATACCGCCCGTTATGCATGCTAGACACGGCTGGGAAGGTGATAGAAAAACTCATCAAGGGAAGACTCACTGACGCGATTCGTGCTGCTGGGGACCTATCTCCTCGGCAGTACGGCTTTAGAGCAGGACGTTCTACCATTAATGCGATTGAAGAGGTGGTGAACGCGGTCCAAAAGGCAGAGGCATGTAGTCGCACCAAGCGACGGATCGTCCTGTTGGTGACACTCGACGTCAGGAATGCCTTCAACTCCGCTAGATGGGTGGATATTCTGGACACGCTGGAAAACTCTTTTCAAGTTCCTGAATATCTAATGCGGCTTTTGAGGAACTACCTAAAAGACCGAAGCCTGCTCTACGACACGACCCAGGGCCAACGAAGGATGGAAATTACATTGGGTGTTGCCCAGGGATCTATCCTTGGTCCGGACCTCTGGAACGTGTCTTACGACGGGCTACTGAGACTTGAGATGCCAATTGAGTCGCGCTTGGTTGGCTATGCGGATGATGTTGTGGCTCTGGTCGCCGGACGCACTGTTAAACAAGCCCAACTTAGGCTAGGTATGCTAATGTGCCGAGTGAGGGACTGGATGACTGCTCGCGGGCTTAGTTTAGCACTGGAGAAAACCGAAGTGGTCATCTTGACAAAAAAGAGAATCCCTAGGGTAAGGATGATCAGTATTGGAGATATACAAATCGAATCGAAGCCAGCGGTGAAGTACCTGGGGCTACTGATCGACTCAAAGATGAGTTTCTCTGAGCAAATCAGGGGAACGGCTGAGCAGGCTGCTTCGGGAATATCGTCCCTGAGTCGACTTATGGCCAACAAAGGGGGACCCAGCCCATCAAGAAGACGCCTCTTGATGAGTGCTGTAGGGTCAGTGCTACTGTACGGAGCAGAGGTATGGGGCGACGCTCTCAGCAAGGAGGTATACCGAAAACGATTGGTACAGGTACAGAGAAGAGGAGCACTGAGAATTGCATCTTCGTATCCAACAGTCTCCGACTCGGCGGTGAGAGTGATTGCAGGCGTGATACCTGTCGCCCTCCTTGCTAGAGAGCGCCGCGCTATTTACCTGCGCCGAAACGAGGATGCGAGGGAGATGGTTGTCCGCGAGGAGAGACAGCGCTTACTCAACGATTGGCAGCAGTCTTGAAGGAATTCCACGAAGGGAAGGTGGGCTGCGCGCCTCATCCCGGATGTGAGACCGTGGCTTAATCGAAGGCATGGTGAGACTGACTTCTATCTGACTCAGCTTTTGAGCGGGCACGGGTGTTTTCAGTCTTACCTGCACAAGATCGGTAAGTCACGGTCTCCCGATTGTCGGTTTTGCCCAGGAGAGGAGGACAATGCCTGTCACAAATTTTTTGCGTGTACAAAATAGACCAGGCTGCGAAGGGAACTCTACAGGGAGACGGGAGAGCTCACCCCGGATAATATAGTTGCGGTAATGCTCGAATCGGTCGACAAATGGAACCAGGTGGCACATTATGCTCGGGCAGTCCTAAAAGATAAAAGGAACTCGCAATAGCCGGAGGCGATCTCCCAGATCACTCTTCTGGCATTTCCTCTTCCCCTCTCCCCTCCCGCTAGGAAAGGGACTCCCCAACTTGAAGGCGCCCCACGGCGTAACAAAACGAGACCTGGCCCGAAGTAATGTGTCAAACGGTTCCAGGCTAGGTTCTCAGATTGACAGGAGAGGTGTTTAGTGGGTAGTCCAAGGGTATCCTCCATGGGAATCCACACTGCTAGACTCGGCGGGCGTAAATTTATTCACCTCCCTACCACAAAACCAAAAAAACAAAAAAATATGGGTAAGGAAATTAACCCAAGGCTTCAAAGGTGGTTGCTAAGACTGGGAGAATATGATATAAATATAAACTATATCAAAAGAAAAGAGAACAATGCGGCCGATTTTATGAGTAGAATTAACGCGGAAACAGGAGAAATCAATACATTGAGCAAGAACAGAGAAGAAGACTATAATATGAACACTAATGCGACCATTCATTCACAACAAGACGAACTCAATGACCATTTTCCTATTCTAGACACAGTAGTGAACCGTTTCAATACTCAGATCATTTTAACGGATCGCAAAACAAAAGAAATCGAAACTATCAATAATAAGCGCAAAATTTTTATAAGTCTGAATGATATTAAAAATCATGATATGTCCGATGTGTTCCAAAGGTTACTTACAGGTGGCAAAGTAGGAATTTTTCCGAGCTTCCAGACCACGAATATAATTTGGTCCAGCAAAAACTGATCGAACTTTTTAACAAAAGTATAAAATTTTATAGATGTGCATATCATGCCAAGGATATGAAGACGGAAGAGGACACATTTAAACATATAGTCAGGTACCACAAGAAAGAAACAGTACATGCAGGGATTAATGAGAATTACGAAGGACTAAAGAAACTTATTTATTTCAAAAACCTTAGGGTTTTGATACAAAAATTCATAAACAACTGCGATACCTGCAACAGGGCCAAATACGACCGAAAACCCCTTAAACCCAAATATGCAATTACCGAAACCCTGACTAATGTAAATCAAATAGTACATGTGGACATGTACATCAATAAAAAACATAGTTTCATAACTTTTATTGACAAATTTTCAAAATATGTAATCGCTTTGTATTTAGAAGATAGGAATAGTATAACGATAACCGAAAAGATAAGGCTATATTTTTCTATAAAGGGCAAACCAAATCGCCTAGTAATGGACAATGAATTCAATTCAGTAAACGTGAAGGAGTTTTTACATTCTGAAGACGTCAAAATACACTTCACAAAACCTAACAACCACACAGGCAATGCAGATATAAACAGTTTTCACAACATACTAGGTGAAAAACTTAGAGTTTTAGAAGTAGAGAAGTCGGAAATGTCAATTCAAGAGAGAGTATTCAAATGCGTTGAATGGTATAATTAGTCTTTCCATTCTACGATCAAAACAAAACCACTAGATGTCGAACAAGGAAAGGTGAATCCTGAGGAAGTAGAAAAATTATTGCGTACAACGAAGGAAAAGAGAATTAATAAATTAAATGAAACTAGGGAAAACTACCAACAAAGCAAAGACGAAGGGTATGTTAAAAATTACAAGGCCTTGAGGCATAAAAATGAACTTAGATATAGGAAACTCAAATTAGAAAATATCCATCCGACCAATATTAAAAGAGATAAAAAATTTTCAGGTCAAGTTTATAGTGATGCTAGCAATACTGACAATGATGACACCAACGGACGGGACTCTGACCATAGAACAATTGAACAGTAGCAATGGTTTTGCAGAGATCAAAAGGGAGAATGTTGCGATTGTCGAAAACTATTATACGATAATACATTTTATAGACCCGGGAGACATCCTATTCATTATTAACTCACTAGAATCAAATCTCAATCAAGTGGAATCAACGGAAAATCAGCAATTACTACAACATGAACTAACGAATATTAGAGCTAAAATTTTAACAATCCTACCACACAGGGAAAGACGGGGACTCATAAACGTTATAGGGACAGGACTTAAATGGTTATACGGGACAATGGACGATAACGACAGGACTGAGATTGAAGAACATTTGAGGACAATTGACGAAAACACTCACAACACAATTGGGACGATAATTAAAAACATCGCAATTAACAATCATTTTAACGCAACATTTTTCAAATTGAAAGAAATTATTGAATCAGATCGAAGTAAATTCCTTGAAAGATTTAATGATGTTAGAGCAACAAACGAAAAAATTTACAACCAACTTATTTACTTGGATATGATGTTGAAAATCAAAATTTTGGGTGATAATGTTGAACATATACAAAATAACATCGCATCCGCTAAATTGAGGATTATGAGTAGTAACATTCTAACTAGCGAAGAAATTGTTCGATACCACATTGACTTATATAAACTGGAAAATATAAGATTAGGTGCAGCTAGTTATAAGAAAAATAAACTATTGTTTGCTATAAGAATTCCAAGAGACACTGTTAATGCTGAACGATTACTAATTACGCCAATGGTAAATAAGAATTACCAACAGCTTTCGTTTCGTACTCAAGAATTATGAAACCAATGCTAATAAGAACAGTTTGAAAAAATGTGACCTATGTATATTTCAAAACAACTGTATGAAAACCAAGAATTATCAAATGGAAGTTATAGAAATAGAACCAGGATCAATATTGTTAAAAAACGCAAATAGAACATACCTAAATAGGACTTGTGATGATAGAACATTATACTTAGAAGGAAACTATATTGTAAATTTTCATAAATGTAATGTGAACATTGGTGATCAAATATATTCTAATAATCTAAAGACTTTTAAACAAATTTTGTTATTCAATCAAGATTTAAACTAAATGAAAGTATAAATCAATTAAGTTTTGACGAATTGGTGTTGCGACAAATCGAAAATATTGAGCAAATAAACGAACTAAAATATCATAAGTGGATATTTTGCTGTGTCAACTTTTGCATCAATTTCATTAACTATCATTTTATTAATCATTGCGTACTTGTACTTGAAAGGAAAATACGATTTAATTAAATCAACTCTTAAGCAGAAAACTCAGGAGGGTTCTCAATCAAAGGAGGGAGGGGTGACGTCATTGATGCATATACCTCCAATAAGTGACACTCCAATTGCTTCATCAACGACGTCATCACCACATAAAACATTTGATATCAATTTGACCCCAAGTGCTAATGAACTTCCAGTCAACTGGTTAACCTAGTTCATTGTAACACTTAAAATCTATTATTATGATCAGCAATCTCGCAACCATAAAATTTCACAATGTAAAATTGCATTTTTTCCAATATCAACAATTATCATTAAAATGAATTCTTGTAATCAGCATTCTTGCATTTGTACAATTTCATAACGTAAATGCTAATACTAGAATCAATTGCAAAAGTGCTGATCGATATTAATAAGCAATATTTGTAATGTAGGTCATATTGTTGAGGTAGACTAAGTGTAATGTTAAGTGAACAAATGTATGAAAGTTAGTTATCAATTGATCACAGAACGGGATGAAATAAAATTCTAAGTATAGCTTTTAAAAGTTGTGGCTTTTTTTATTTCGAATAAAAGAACCTTACATAAGTCGTGTTTTAGTTCGCGACCAATAATTTTAATGTTCCGGGAAAGTGAAAACGCAATGTCTTTTAAATTAAATTAAATGAGTTTATTAAATTACTTAAAAATGCACAATCACTTATTTGGTCTATTTCATTGTTTGAATTTTCACTATTAAAATCTAACTTCCACTTGTCCATTAATTTCTATCGCAATTGTCTTCTAAGATCACTTCACGATCAACGAAAATCACTTTTCTATTACTCGAACAATATCGGTTTCCACACACTATCGCAGTTTTTATCGCGGTCGAATGAATGATCCCCCCATTCATTCAGCTCGTCTTTATATAGGATCTCTAATCATTCAACTCAGTTCTCGTACATTGGTGAATTAGCGGGAACATTCGAGCAGCATAATGAATGGGCAGTGACTCACTTTCAGATGTTGATGCTTGGTGGGTTCTCATGGATTCGAGTAGATTCATTTTGTTGATGTTCTTAATGGTTGTGAAAACAATTGCGACAGTAGCTCGCAGAATTATTTGTTCATGTAATACTGCCCCCACCTCAGTACTTTTCGCCCCGAAAAGATGTGTCGCCAGTTGTAGTCTATTCTCCCAGGATGTAGTATGGGGCAAGACGGTCCAGATGCACGGTTTTCATTTTGGCTCTTGGCTTACGATGTTCCTGTATTCGGTATACGACGTCATTGATTCGCTTTGCAACTCGGTATGGTCCCTCCCAATTATGTTGCAACTTTGGAGACCTACCCTTTCGCCGTCACGGGTTATATAGCCACACCAAGTCATCTTGCTGGAAGCCAGTAGAATTTGCCTTGAGATCATACCTGGTCTTCATGCGGTTAGTAGCCGATTCGAGGTGTTTTTGCATTGTCCGATGTATGTGGTTCAACCGCTGCCTTAGCTCACTTGCGTACTCCGAGATGGTTTGGGGTTTCTCGGGGGGTGTTCCGAACTTTATATCAGCTGACAGACGAATAGTCTTTCCAAAAATGACTCTGGCTGCGGCCTGGCCCGTCGATGCATGTTTGGCAGTTCTGTACGCCATCAAAAATAGTGGGATGTGTCGGTCCCAGTCCCTTTAGCTCTCGTCAACCATCTTGGCCAGTTGTTTATTGAGAGTGCCGTTGAAACGTTGGACCATTCCACCGGATTGGGGATGCAGCGGTGTTGTCCTCGTTTCCCGTATTCCCAGCAGTTCGCACGTTTTGCTAAAAACTAGTGATTCGAAGTTCCGACCTTGATCTGAATGTAGTTCACAAGGTACGCCGTACCTACTGACCCAATTCAACACTATCTGTTCGGCTACAGTAGTGGCTTCCTGGTTGGGAATGGGGTAGACCTCGGGCCACTTGCTGAAATAATCGGCTACAACCAGCGTGTATCGATTTCCCCATTCGGATTCAGGAAAAGGTCCCACGATGTCAACAGCAATCCTTTCAAATGGCACCCCCACGTTATAGGTTTGCATTTGTCCTCTCAGTCGTCGCTGTAGGCCTTTGATGGAAGTGCAAATCGTGCATCTGTGGCACCAGTCCTCCACGTCTTCTCGAGAATGGAGCCAGTAAAAGCTTTCCCGCAATTTCGCTAAGGTCTTGTTAACACCACGCCACCCTCCACCTGAAGGGAGTTCCATTGTGCCCAATAGCTTTTCAGGGTTGCGCCATGCATTGAAACGTCCTTCCACTCCGGTTGCCCAGTTGTCTCCTTCCATACGAGTAATGGTCCGATGTCTTCATCGGCTAACTGGGCATTTCGAATCTCCTCCGCTGGCCAACCTTCATCGAATTCGGCCGTTATCATTCGCAGATTAACGGGCGGCTCCTTTTCCTCAATCCGTTGGCAATGTTTGCAGTTAGCTGGACATGGATGATGAGATAGGGCGTCAGCATTTCCATGAACTCTACCCTTGTGAAGTAGTTGGGGTCTCACTAGGTCTGCTCGGATCGTCGATCGGGTTGCACTCGTGTCGTTTGTTATGGTGCAATGTTCTTCATCTACTTGGCCAGGAAGGCATCTGTCTGCTTCTCCACGATGTTGCCTTGGCACGGTGATGGGGGTGCTGGGGATGTCGATCCTCCTAGCCAACGTTCGCCCCCACGAAGTTGGCCCTTGCAGTTTAATGGGCCTCCATTCTAGGCTCCTGACACGGTCTGGATCTCCACCATCCTGGGCAATAGCTCCATTTTCTTCGCTTCTTGCAGTCTCTTTGCAGGTGCCCCTTCTCTTCGCAATCCCAGCATCTAGGTGCACCATTCACCTGCGGCTCTCGCTCATTTTCCACGCGCTTACACCTGCACTCGTCTGCCACTACTTCACGGACCCGGGCAGTGGTACGAGTCGCATTTTTCACTGCCTCAAAGTTCAGACTATAAACCAATGAGTCCTTAACCGTTTGCTTTTGAGCTAAACGCGCGGCTTGTTGCAATTCCTGGTCCTTCAACGCACTGATGAATGCTTCTGTTGCTGCGTCACCTCGATGTTCTGGGTCGTAAGCTGGATAAGCCAAAAGTGCCAGGCGCTCAATGTCTTGGGCTAGCTGCTGTAAGGTTTTGCCAGACTTTTGCATCCGATGCTGTAGCTGTGCCCGGTAAATCTGCTTCAGATGATCGTCTCCATAACGCATGTCGAGCTCATTCATTATAGCAGCCGGGTTTGAATGCAACTCAATGGGGATCGTCTGCAAAAGCTCGGCAGCTGGGCCACTTAGAGCAAGAATTAATGAAGTTGCTCGTTCCTGCGCATTCCAGTGATTTATCCTAGCGGCGGCTTCAAACTGGATTTTGTAAATACTCCAGACCGTTTGCCCATCGAATATTGGTGCTCTCACATTTCTGGATATGCTTTTTGCTGCGGTTACAAGTGGGGCTGGTGAGATGGTTACTACTGCCTTCGCTGCTTCCGATTCTTTTTTCACTTTTTACGTCTCATGGTTCATTCTCTCTTTGACTTGGCTGATCTTATAGTTGCTGACTTTTTCCTTGACGCATTAAATTTGACGCATTTAATTTGATTGTTCAGGCTACCGAGCTCCGCTTTTATTTCGGTTAACTGCTTTTGCACTTCCTTGATTTCGATCGCTTGTTGGTCCAGCTTCACTGATTGTTCATTTAACTTCGGTGACTGTTCATTTAATTTCGCTAGTTGTTCATCTAAACTGGATGACTGTTAAACAATATCGCTTTCCACACACTATCGCAGTTTTTATCGCGGTCGAATGAATGATCCCCCCATTCATTCAGCTCGCCTTTATATAGGGTCTCTAATTATTCAACTCAGTTCTCGTACATTGATGAATTAGCGGGAACATTCGAGCAGCATAATGAATGTGCAGTGACTTACTTTCAGATGTTGATCATGCTTGGTGGGTTCTTGTGGTTTCGAGTAAATTCATTTTGTTGATGTTCTTAATGGTTGTGAAAACAATTGCGACAGTAGCTCGCAGAATTATTTGTACATGTTACAATATTGTCGCGTGTTATTTGGTTCGCGGCCAATAATTTTAATGTTCCGGGAAAGTGAAAACGCAATGTCTTTTAATTTAAGTTAAAAGTGTTTATTTAATTAAATAAAATGCACAATAATCAGTTAACACTTTCACTAATTTTAATTGTCACTATTAAAATTATCTAACACTTGTCCATAAATTTATTATCGCAATTGTCTTCTAAATCACTTCACTATTACAAAAATCACTTTTCTACTACTCGAATAATTTCGCTTCCCACACACAAACGCAGTTCTTATCGCGGTCGAATGAATGATTCCCCCCATTCATTCAGCTCGCCTTTATATAGGGTCTCTACCTATTCATCCATTTCTCGCACATTGGCGAACGTTCTACCGAGAGGTGCCTGGTAGATTCGAGCAAATTCATCAATGGAGTGACGTCACTTGCAGATGTTGATCATGCTTGTTGGGTTCTCGTAGTTTCGAGTGAATTCGTGTTCTTCATTGTTGTGAAAACAATTGCGACAGTAGCTCGCAGAATTATTCGTACATCTAATTATTTGTACATGTAACACTGCCCCCACCTCAGTTCTTTTCGCCCCGAAAAGATGTGTCGCTATTTGTAGTCAATTCTCCCTGGGTGTAATATGGGGCAAGACGGTCCAGATGCACGATTTTCATTTTAGCTCTCGGCTTACGATGTTCCTGTATTCGGTATACGACGTCGTTGATTCGCTTTGTAACTCGGTATGGTCCCTCCCAATTATGTTGCAACTTTGGAGACCTACCCTTTCGCCGTTGCGGGTTATAAAGCCACACCAAGTCATCTTGCTGGAAGCCAGTAGAATTAGCCTTTAGATCATACCTGGTCTTCATGCGGTCAGCAGCCGATTCGAGGTGTTTTCGCACTGTCCGATGTATCTGGTTCAACCGTTGTCTTAGATCACTTGCGTACTCCGAGACCGTTTGGGGTTTCTCAGGGGGTGTTCCGAACTTTATATCGGCTGGCAGACGAATAGTCTTTCCAAAAATGACTTTGGCTGGGGCTTGGCCCGTCGATGCATGTTCGGCAGCTCTGTACGCCATCAAAAATAATGGGATATGTCGGTCCCAGTCCCTTTGGTTCTCGTCAACCATTTTGGCCAAGTGTTTATTGAGCGTGCCGTTGAAACGTTCGACCATTCCATCGGATTGGGGATGCAGCGGTGTTGTCCTCGTTTTCCGTATTCCGAGCAGCTCGCACATTTCGCCAAAAACTATTGACTCAAAGTTTCGGCCTTGATCCGAATGTAATTCGCAAGGTACGCCGTACCTACTGACCCAATTTAACACTAGCTGTTCAGCTACGGTAGTTGCTTCCTGGTTGGGAATGGGGTAGACCTCGGGCCACTTGCTGAAATAATCGGCTACAACCAGCGTATATCGATTTCCCCAATCGGTTTCAGGAAAGGGTCCTGCGATGTCAACAGCAATCCTTTCAAACGGTACCCCCACGTTATAGGTTTGCATTTGTCCTCTCAGTCGTCGCTTTGGGCCTTTGACGGAAGCGCAAATTGTGCATCTGCGACACCAGTCCTCTACGTCTTCTCGAGCGTGGAGCCAGTAGAACCTTTCCCGCAATTTCGCTAAGGTCTTGTTAACACCAAGGTGGCCTCCCGAGGATCCTTCATGCATTTCCTTTACCACATCGTGGATTCGGCTTTTGGGTAGTATAGTTTGCATCCTATAGGAGCTGCCATCCGCCGTTTCCCATTTCCGCTTGAGTATGCCACCCTCTACCTGAAGGGAGTTCCATTGTGCCCAATAGCTTTTCAGGGTTGCGCCATGCATCGAAATGTCCTTCCACTCCGGTCGCCCAGTCGTCTCCTTCCATACGAGCAATGGTCCGATGTCTTCATCGGCTAGCTGGGCATTTCGAATCTCCTCCGATGACCAACCTTCATCGAATTCGGCCGTTATCAGTCGCAGATCAACGGGCGGTTCCTTTTCCTCAATCCGTCGGCAATGCTTGCAGTTAGCTGGACATGGGCGACGAGATAGGGCGTCAGCATTTCCATGAACTCCGCCCTTTCGATGAACAATTTCGTAGTCGTACGACTGCAATCTTTCGATCCATCTCGCAACTTGTCCCTCGGGGTTTTTGAAGTTAAGTAGCCAACTCAGCGATGAACAAATTTCTGGCCATATAGGTACTTGTGGAACTGCTTGGTGGCCTCTATTATAGCCAATAGCTCCTTCCTGGTCACACAGTACTTCCTCTCACTTTTTGAAAGAACTCGACTATAATACGAGAGGACTCTTTCTTCGCCATTGATCTGCTGGGAGATTACAGCTCCAATACCGCCGTTGCTTGCATCAGTGTCAACTACAAACATTTTTCCGGGTTTCGGATACGCCAGCACGGGTGATTCACACAGCTTTTCCTTCAGGGTCTCAAAGGCTGTCTGGCATTGTTCGTTCCAGACATACGGACGATTTTTCTCGGTTAGCTGATAGAGACACTTAGCTATTTTGGCAAAGTCTTTGACGAATCTTCGATAGAAGGTTGCCAGACCCAGGAAACTTCGTAGTTGGCGCTTGTTGTTTGGTGTTGGCCAGCTTTTCACGGCTTCAATTTTTTCAGGGTCTGTTTTGACCCCTTCAGCTGATACGACATGTTCCAGGTATTTTACTTCAGCTGCGAAAAGGGTACACTTGTCGGGACTAAGTTTCAAATTTGCCAGTCGCAGTCGGGAGAAAACCTCTTCTAAGTTCCGCACATGCTCTTCGAACGTTCTCCCGATGACGATGATGTCATCTAGGTACACCAAGCAGGTTTTCCAGGTTAGACCACGTAGCACGTATTCCATCAAGCGTTCGAAAGTGGCTGGAGCATTGCAAAGCCCAAACGGCATCACCACAAATTGCCACAATCCGGTCCCAACTGAAAATGCGGTCTTCTCTCGGTCCTTCTTGTCAATTTCTACCTGCCAGTAGCCACTCTTGAGATCGAGTGTAGAAAACCATTTTGCGTCGGCTAAAGTGTCCATGATGTCATCGATGCGTGGGAGCGGGTAACTATCTTTCTTAGTGACGTCGTTAAGCTGCCTATAGTCGACACAAAAGCGAGTGCTACCATCTTTTTTCTTTACTAGAACTACAGGCGCGGCCCATGGACTTACAGAAGGTTCGATAATGCCTTGTTTTTCCATATCCGAGATCAGCGTGCTCACTTCTCCCTGTTTGGCTATAGGGAGACGTCTTGGTGCTTGTCGAATCGGCTTGGCTCCCTGTGTATCTATGACGTGAGTTACCAAACTCGTTCGGCCTTGGTCATCCGGGCTTGTTGAGAAGATGTCACTGTACTTGGTGACCAGATCAGAGGCTCGCTTGAATAGCTGCACCGGCAATTTGGCTTGCTTCAATATTGCAGACGTGGATTCCCGGGCTTTGTCTGTGTCTTGCCTCCTTTTCCAATGATGGCCGTGAGTAGCTTCCAAAGAGGTGATGGTGGAAACAGGCTGGCAGCTGCCGATGACTTCTCCCGCTTTGATGCTCGTGGTTGAGTCTGCGGTGTTAAGGACTCTAACCGGCACATATCCGTTCCTTAAAGATCTTACAAGGCTTCGTCCTACAATCAAACTGCGCAATGCAGATGTCTTCGTTGGCTCTATCAGATAAGATCGGTGGTCTCCAGAATCACCATCCAGCTTGGCCCATACAATGCTTTCGGAAGAATTCGGTACATCAGTGTCAGTACATACCACTACATTCATCTTGGGGACTTGGACGCTGGGATCCTCCATCAGTACTTCGACATTCTGCCATTTCAATACACGTTGGCCCAAGTCCAACGTGATTCCATGTGGTCGCAGAAAATCCATTCCGAGAATGCAGTCATCCATAATGTTCGCGACCAGAAAATCATGTCGGAACACAAGGTCTCCCAACTGTATCTGGAGGTTGACCTCTCCATGAACAGGTGCAGTTTCTCCCGTAGCTGTCCGTAGTGAGAAAATTCTGCCCTTGTGAAGTTGTTGCTGTCTAACTAAGTCTGGTCGGATAATCGATCGGGTTGCACCAGTGTCGATTGTTATGGTGCAGTGTTCTCCGTCAATTTGACCCGGAAGGCATAAGTCCGCTTCTCCACGATGTAGTCTTGACACGGTGATGGTGGTGCTGGGGACGTCGATCCTCCTAGCCAACCTCTGCCCCACGAAGTTGGCTCTTACATGTTTCCCGACCCCTCTGTTTGAAGGGCTTCCATTCTGGGCTCCTGACTCGGTCTGGATCTCCTCCTAGCTGCACACCCTGGACAATAGCTCGGTTTTCTTCGCTTCTTGCAGTCTCTTTGCAGGTGCCCCTTCTCTCCACAATTCCAGCATCTAGGCGCACCATTTACATGCGGATCTCGCTCAATTTGCACGCGCTCGCACCTGCACTCGTCTGTCACTACCTCACGAACCCGGGCAGTGGTACGAGTCACATTTTTCGCTGCCTCAAAGTTCAGACTATAAGCCAATGCGTCCTTAACCGTTTGCTTTTGAGCTAAACGCACGGCTTGTTGCAATTCCGGGTCCTTTAGTGCGCTGATGAATGCTTCTGTCGCTGCATCATCTCGATGTTCTGGGTCGTAGGCTGGGTAAGCCAAAAGTGCCAGTCGCTCAATGTCTTGGGCTAGCTGCTGTAGGGTTTCACCAGACTTCTGCATTCGATGCCTTAGCTGTGACCGATAAATCTGCTTTAGATGATCGTCTCCATAACGCATGTCGAGCGCATTCATTATAGCAGTCGGGTTTGAGTGCAATTCAACGGGGATCGTCTGCAACAGCTCGGCAGCTGGGCCTCTTAGAGCAAGAATCAATGCAGTTGCTCGTTCCTGCTCATTCCAGTGATTTATGCGAGCGGCTGCTTCGAACTGGGTTTTGTAAATAGTCCAGACCGTTTGCCCATCGAATATTGGTGCTTGCACATTTCTGGATGAGCTTTGCGCTGCGGTTATAATTGGGGCTGGTGAGGCGGTTACTACTGCCTTCGCTGCTTCTAATTCTTTTTTCACTTTTTCCATCTCATGGTTTATTCTCTCTTCGACCTGGCTGACCTTTCCCTCGACCTGGCTGACATTTTCCTCGACCTGGTAAACCTTTTCCTCGACCTGGTCAACCTTTTCCTCGACGCCTTTTATTTGTTTGTTCAGATGGCCGAGCTCCGCTTTTATTTCGGTTGACTGTTTCTCCAGCTTCTGTGTGATGTCTGCCTTGATTTCGATCGCTTGTTGGTCCAGCTTCACTGATTGTTCATTTAACTTCGCTGATTGTTCATTTAACTTCGATGATTGTTCATTTAACTTCGATGATTGTTCATTTAACTTCGCTGATTGTTCATCAAGCTTCGCAGTCAGACTGGATGACATTAGCATCAACATTTGCATCAGCGCATTTTCTGACTCCTTTGATTTTGGTGTGTCCACTTCTCCACCTTCTGCGCCTTTTTCCGCATCTGAGAGCTCACCCGAATCCAGATTCACGCCTTCCGACTCGATCGCGTCACGCAAGCGTGCAATCAGTATGGCCTTTGTACCTTGTGTGGCCAGATTCCGCTGTTCCAACTCCTCCTTGAGCTCCGATATGGTCAATTCATTAATTTTTAAGTTTAAGCTTCGTGGCATTTTTAATGTTTCTTTAAATTTTACTATTGTGCACTATAAAAATGTTCAAATTTTCACTTTCAAAATTTTTCTTTCGCACTTCTTGACACCACTGTCGCGTGTTATTTGGTTCGCGGCCAATAATTTTAATGTTCCGGGAAAGTGAAAACGCAATGTCTTTTAATTTAAGTTAAAAGTGTTTATTTAATTAAATAAAATGCACAATAATCAGTTAACACTTTCACTAATTTTAATTGTCACTATTAAAATTATCTAACACTTGTCCATAAATTTATTATCGCAATTGTCTTCTAAATCACTTCACTATTACAAAAATCACTTTTCTACTACTCGAATAATTTCGCTTCCCACACACAAACGCAGTTCTTATCGCGGTCGAATGAATGATTCCCCCCATTCATTCAGCTCGCCTTTATATAGGGTCTCTACCTATTCATCCATTTCTCGCACATTGGTGAACGTTCTACCGAGAGGTGCCTGGTAGATTCGAGCAAATTCATCAATGGAGTGACGTCACTTGCAGATGTTGATCATGCTTGTTGGGTTCTCGTAGTTTCGAGTGAATTCGTGTTCTTCATTGTTGTGAAAACAATTGCGACAGTAGCTCGCAGAATTATTTGTACATGTAATTATTTGTACATGTAACAATATATATATATATATATATATATATATATATATATATATATATATATATATATATATATATATATATATATATATATATATATATATATATATATATATATATATATATATATATATATATATATATATATATAAATACATATATATATATATATATATATATATATATTCATATATATATATATATATATATATATATATATATATATATACGTATAGATGTATATATATGTATATATGTGTTATATATATATATATATATATATATATATATACATATATATATATATATACATATATATATATATATATATATATATATATATATATATATATATATATATATCGGACATATATGTGTATTCTATATATATATATATATATATATATATATATATATATATATATATATATATATATATATGTGTGTGTGTGTGTGTGTGTGTGTATGTGTGTGTGTGTGTGTGCGTGTTGTGTGTATGTAGTTGTTTGGTTGTATGTGTGAGTTTACACAGGATTTAACCAAATTTGTGCCTGGAGGTCGGAGCTTTGTTTCGATTTTTGCAAAATTTTCAGAAATATTTCATTCCGACCAAAGTCTAGCTCCGAATTGCACCAAAACTGGTACAAAGATTTATTCAAGTGTATGATAAAGCTCAGAATAAAATATCCGAAGTCGAACAATTTGAAACAAAATGGCGGCCGCTCAAAGGTCGAAAAAAGTTTTACGATAAAAAAGCACTTTAGGGTCAGGTTGTAATGAATCATGCGACGCCGCTGGTGACCACTACCAACACACCTTGCTGCTATATGGCTTGTCATCTCATGTTGGTAGTGACGGGTTCACATCCCATGTCAATTTTGTCGTGGGATGTCAAAGTGAATTGACAGCCACATGTTAGCGGAGTGTGGGAGTAGTGGTCGCCACTCAAGAGCTGCCGCTATGACACGACAAGTCGCACTCGGAAATTGATTCCTGTTCATTTTTTTTGGAAGTGTGTGTACCTATTGGAATTGTGGCGTATTTAAGGGGCACGCTAAGGATCGTGACATCATATGAAATCAAATACGTTGGAAAATTAACTTAGATATAGTTGCACTGAATATAGGTTATAACTAATAGGGATCAACGACGGGATCATCGCCATCTGCCACATATTCATCATCGTCGTATTTGACGACCAGCAAGATCGCGCCCGCTATTTCGCAACACGAGCCTCCAGGCGCGCATCATTTAGTCGGCGGAATTTTGATCCCAGTTTTATTTGTTGTGACTGTTCTTGGCATCGTGTATGCATTGAAATATATGAATTTAATCCGATGCGCTCGTGAAGCGTTCACGCGACGAAATCGTCCCCTCTATGAGGATGTCATGATGGGAATTGATAATGATTATCCACCGCTGATTTAAGTGTCATGGAGCAATGGGATAGTGGGTCACCAAGTATAAACTATCTTACTGCTGCCTTGAATCTACCAATTCAAAATATCTAAAATGAAGTTCGAGTGGGGAAAATTGCTGAGACTGTCTCAAACAACATTTTTCATCAACACAATGCTTGGTACAACGTTCACTCTACACGATACGGCACATAATCATCGTCGCAGTGAGTAGTACTCGAACGTTATATGCAACACAAAAAAAGGTTTTTCCAACTTTTGACAAAGGAATACGCAAGTTTAGGATCAGAAAACCAAAAATAGCATTAAGTCCAAACAATTTGCGGGCGCAAGTTAAAAAACAGCAACTGCAATGTTACGGAATAAACTTAAAAAAATTGCTCGACATTTCTTTTTACAAAAAATATATGAAGCAAATCCATTTGCCAAGCACTTATATGATGATTTGCTTAGCAACTATAACCGTTTGATAAAGCTTCTGTCTATTTAACTTTTTACCATACGGAGTTTACCAATTATGTATAACTATACCTTGAATTGCTTATTTAAGAAAAGAAAAATTTAACTCATTAAAACGATGCCGAGTCATTTTAAATCATTTCCCTTTTAAACTGTTTTAAACTTTAATATAAAATATATTGATATAAAATATCCAGTATAGGATTTTTTTTACATTTTTATTTAAAAACAATAACAGATTATTAATGGAAGCATCTAGAAAAATTTAGTACTGATAGGCATACTTTACAAAAGGTAGAAGATTAAGTCAGTTAAACATTTGCATATATGGACTTCATTTTCGAATTTCCGAAGTTGATGCCAATTGAAAGTATTTCAGTATTTTTACTACACCCTTTATGTTTTACCTCTTGAGCGAAAACGTACTTAACTAATGCAAATACTGTACATGCACTGTAAAAATGCTGCACTTAAAAAAAATGTATGCTTAAGAAGTCCTGCGGGGTTCCTTGGTGAGATTTAAAACTATGGAAGGGTTATTTGAAAGCTGTGTTCTTCCTTCAAACCTTTAACCTTAGGTCACTATTTTTGATATTGTAGGAAGAAAATAAAAATTAGCATTTTAAAGTTTAATTCGAACGTTGAACAATGAGTAGATTGTCTAAGAAACAAAGACTTTGACAAAATTTCAAAAGGGATTCTGGATGTTGAGCCATAACTCACGATTCTTTGGACTGTTTCATTCTATGCATGAGTACCTCTATATAACGGCAAACTTCATTTGGCTCGATTTAGCACTTGCTATTTTAAGTTAACTATTAAGAAAAGGGAATAAAATAAAATTTCTCAATCTTTTTGGAATATGATTTAGTAATAACTGCCTGCCTACCATTTTAAAGTCATTATCAATCGAATATGGTTATTTAATAGTTGGGCGTACGCAAACCATTAACAGAATATAGATAATCAGAGTTCTTATGCATAACACTAATTTAGTTGTTTAGTGACGTTTTACATCGTTTTATAATTTCTCAAGTTATAAAAAAGTATTGTGAATTCGATCCTATACACGGTCATTCTCCTTTAGAGATGAATGTTAGGTTTGGTGTTAAATCTATTGACCACTATGAATCCAACAAATGGAAATGATCGTGACATATAATAGCTTCGTTCGTGAGTTTATGGTAAACTTGTATGAAATTATTAGAATTTAAATATTTGTACTGCAGCTTTCGTTATAAAACTTCACTAAAAATTACTTTTAAGGGATTCACGTAATAAAAGAATTTCTTTGCGTTCATTCCATTACGTAATAAATGAAGTGATCAGAACCAATACAATATTATATAAAATGTAAAGTATATGGATAAGATTTACAAATAGTTCTTTTTTCATTTAATTAGCTTCTCGCAGGAAAAGGACATTTAGTACAAAAATAGTTTTAAATATGTGAGAGGTACATAAAATCAAATTTTAAAATTATCGAACAAATTGCAGATCGTTATTTGATAACAACGAAAGATTTCTATATACATAAGTAAAGGTTAATGATGTTAATTTATAATTTACTTAAAAACATGAATAAAACTATGTATGACTAAGCTTAACAACGACTTTCCTTTCCAGTGGTCCTTTCTTTCCAGCGGGAAGTAGAGTGCATGGTATGTATGCCGTCGCGAGGGTAGGGTCTGAGAAAATCCGCTGAGGCCGGTTTCGCGTCGCGCGCGGTACGCGGTACCTTTGTTGGTTTGTTTTTAGGTAAATTTCTCGAGAGAAATTTACCTATTGCGGAGAGCATCATATATATATATATATATATATATATATATATATATATATATATATATATATATATATATATATATATATATCTATATATATATATATATATATATATATATATATATATATATATATATATATATATATATATATATATGGGATATAACGAAATTCGTGACCACGATAGAGGTCGCAATTTTGCTTCGATTTTCACCAAATTTTCAGGAAAGGTGTATTGGGTAATTATCTCGGCTAAGTTTGTGAACCAGCTATATCGGCCGGGCAGAAACAAAACGGCGGCCATTTTAGACGAAAAATCGTGATTTCTGTTCTGACCAAAGTATAGCTCCGATTTGGATGAAATTTGGTACAAAGGTTCATTGCTGTATGTGATGAATCTCACAATAAAAAATCCAAAGTCGGTACGGCAGAAACAAAATGGCGGCCGCTCAAAGGTCGAAAAACGTGCAAAATTTTATTGTTGTAATATTGGTCAAAGCTTTCGACAGATTTTCATGAAATTTGATAACTTGATAGAAATTATAAGTATCTAAAGAATTACGTGAAAAAATTGGAGGTCAGGTTGCAAAAAACAAAATGGCGACCAGTTAAAGGGCAAAATTTCAAAGGCTTTTTAAAGTCGCAATTTTAATCTGACATATGCGAAATTCGGTTTCAAGATAGACATTATTTAGGCCTACAGTCTTTGATATTTTGGTGATCATGCATGAGCAAATTTCAAAATGGCGGCCGTTTAAATATGCGTTTTTTCAGGTTTTTGTGGCCCTCTAGCGGTCACATTTTCCAGCGGATTTTGATGAAACTTGAGATTATGGATCTCTGTAATATGTTCTTGTATTATGCAGGAAATTATTAAAGTTGAATGAAAAATAAAAAAGTCGAAAATTTAAAGCCTAATACTTTTAGCTGCCATTTTCTTTAAAAATTGAATTATTTTGCCCTGTCTAGAGTGAAACTTCTATTTGAACGAGATAGTACATTGATTGATGAGTTCCTAGCATACAAAGATTTAAAATAATCCAAACTAAAATGGATGCATTCAAAATGGCGGCCCCCAAAGGTCAGAAGGCAAGCGCAATTCGCTATATTAGTGCCAACTGAAATAATGAATATTTTCCATGATAACGTTTTAAATGACTTTACTTGATAGAATTTATAAACCAGTCCATTTTTAAGATATTGTAAAATCTTTTTAACAATCCCCTAAAAAAATTATAAAATCGCGACTTGTCTGTCTGTCCGTCCGTTTGTTCGTGCGTCAAAACAAGTTTTCTCGCAAACCACATGAGCTAGAATTAGGAAATTTTCTACGTAGGTCAAAAATGGTGCCTCTTGAAATTTGCAGCGCAAGAAAATATTTTAAGGTATTTTAAGGGGGGTCTCCCCATACAGGGGGTGGCATACAATTTTTTTTATTTCTGTAGCAGCCAAGATTCTCAACAGATTCCGTTGAAACTTGAAATTATAAGTTATTAACTCAAGTTAATTTAATTTAATTATGCAAATCGAATGACAAATGAAAAAGTCGAAAATTTACAGCTTAATATTTTTAGCAGCCGATTTCAATAAAAATTGAAATGACGGCCCTCATAGTTCAGAAAAAAATTGAAAATGTATATATTAATGGCAACGCAAGTGCTGATTAAACTTTCATGGAAATCTTTTGAAATTAACTATTCGAGCTATTTAAGCCTTTGTGTGGTTACCACTGTGAACTGTGTAAACAGCAAATGCGAGAAGGGCGAAACCGGTATTTATATGTTTACAACAATTTATGATCCGCCGATTTTCAATATGTAATCCATACGTATGCAACTCAATTTAATTAGCAAAATATTTGCGCCCCGATAAAAGGTCTCTAAGAACGAACGTGGCCAGATTTTTTTTATGTTAATAAATACCCATGTGGTACTACGAAAATTGCAGAGAGAAGTTGAGTAGTAGGCAAGCATAATTTTTTTTCGAAGCTTTATGCTACATACGAGAAATTTACCTTTCCGGCTGGTGCTGCCAACGGGGATTTTTTTTATTTTTCATTCGAGTTGCATGATTAAATTAAATTAACTTGTCTTAGTAACTTATAATTTCAAGTTTCACTGGAATCTGTTGAGAAACTTGGCTGCTAGAGGACCACAGAAATAAAAGAAAATTTAAGTCACCCCTCTGTATGGGGAGACCCCCCTTAAATACCTTGAAATATTTTCTTACACTGCAAATTTTAAGAGGCACCACTTTTGACCTACGTCGTAAATTTCCTCAGTCTAGCTCATGTGGTTCGCAAGGAAACTTACTGCGACGTACGAACAAAGGGACGGACGGACAGACAAGTCACGGTTTTATAATTTTAAGGGTATTGTTAAAAATATGTTTAACTTGAATATGTTCAATCGGCCGAGCATTCAGAAAAATAATTCAAGCTAGATCAAAATGGCAGCTGCACTGTGCTTATAAAAGAAACTGTGCATTTTTGCATAAATTTGAATGATTTCTTATCCAAGTATTGGATGAATAGTTCAAGTTATCGATTCCCGCTATTTGAAAACTTATTTCTAACCCTGGGATATTTACAAAGACCTTCCGGTAGGAGCACTCTCCTGCTTACTCAACTTTTTTATTGTTAAAACATGTTTACATAGACCTACTAGTTTTGCATTCATTCTGTCCGTCTGTCCGTGCATCACAGCAAGTTTCCTCAGAACTATAGCAGCTAGAAAGCTCAAACTTAGCGAAAAGGTCACAAGTGATGATCTCACAAAAATATAAGTCTTATCAAACATTTCAAAGTTTTTAAGGGGGTCCCCGCTTGCAACGAAGTATACTTTGAACATTTTTTTTATTAAATGGAGTCGGGTGGCATATTCAATGCAAGAACTTGATTAGATATTTTCGAATCTGGAATAGAGTTGTCATTTTATGCATCAGGGGGTCCAGGGGAGGCAAAATGTACAAAAATTATGTGTGTGTGCTCCACTCTCCTTGCGATTGAACACATTTGAGGCAAAGCATCTGAAAATAATCACATGGGTATATTTTTATGAGGGTGAGGGCAAAAACTGTATCAGAAATAAAAATTCACTTATTTTTGTTAATAATAGTATCATTTGTAGATTTTAAGTTTTCTTCTATAAAACCAAAACGGTACTCTTAAACTTCCTGAAATCGTTGAAAACCTATAAATACTCGTACAGGTTTCGCCCTTCTCACATTTGCTGTTTACACATTTCACACTGGTTACCACACAAAGGCTCAAACAGCTCAAATAGTTAATTTCAAAACATTTCCGTAATAGTTTAATTAGCACTTGCGTTGCCATTAATATATACATTTTCAATTCTTTTCTGAAATATCAGGGGCCATCATTTTGATTTTTTTTGAAAATGGCTGCTTAAAAATAATAAGCTGTTAATTTTCGACTTTTTTATTCTTCATTCGAGTTGCATAATTAAATTAAATTAACTTGCCTTAATAACTTATAATTTCTAGTTTCATTTTTTGAGGAACTTGGCTGCTAGAGGGCTACAGAAATAAAAAAAAATTTTAAGTCACCCCCTGTATGGGGAGACCCCCCTTAAATACCTTAAAATATTTTCTTGCACTGCAAATTTTAAGAGGCACCACTTTTGACCTACGTCGAAAATTTCCTCAGTCTAGCTCTTGTGGTTTGCAAGAAAACTTACTGTGACGCACGAACAAACGGACGGACGGACAGACAAGTCACGATTATATAATTTTTTAGGGTATTGTTGTTTTTTAGGGTATTGCCGAAAAGTCCAACATCGGTAATAGAAAATATTGGCGTTATTATCGATGAATGATGATTGATGAAAGAGTGACTTTAGCACCAAGAACGATAGAATCGCTCAATACTCCCTGAGTATGTAAGGAACAAATTGTAGAATTCACAAACACTATCTGGCAAGCTATCGAGTCTAGCGTTCCAAAGCGATCAAAAGCTTCCTATAATTTAATAGAATTTGATGAAGAAACATACAAGCTAATAAGGAAGCGTAATTCTTTGCGGCGTAAATGGCAAAAAACCCGCATTAGGTCTCTCAAAATTGGAGCTAATATCCTTACTCTAGCAATTAAGAATAAAATTAAGGAGCTCCGGACTCTGCGATGGAACAACATGCTATCAAATCTAGGCTACAACTCGCGGAAAGTCTGGTATTTAAATAGAATTTTTAAGCGAAAGTATCATGCGTTACCGTATTCGATTACAAATAACAACGAAGAGCATATTTACTCTAATCAAGGAAAAGCAGATATACTTGCAGATAAGTTTAAGCAGTTCCATAATATCTCCAATAGGTTCTGCAACAACTTAGCAGAAATGATGGTGGCCAGAGCTTTAGAACATCAGCCTAAACAAACATCTTTACCTCCTGGTGCATTAATAAAAACCAGGGAGTTAATAAGTTTACTTAAAAAAGTTAAAAACGGTAAAGCACCTGGTATCGATGGCCCACCGAATATAGTACTTAAAAATTTACCCAAAAAAGGAATAGTATTCCTATGCCACCTATTCAACGCATGCCTTAGGCTTTCTCTCTTTCCATCCATCTGGAAACAAGCTCTAGTCATACCTATCCCAAAGCCTGGAAAAGATCCGCACTCTCCTGACAACTACAGGCCCATTAGCTTACTACCAGGATTAGGTAAGCTCTTTGAAAGAATAGTCCTGAAAAGATTAAATAATTTAATGGCTAACAATAATATCTTACCGGATTCCCAATTCGGCTTCAGAAACAGACATTCGACTGAGCATCAGCTCCTCCGTGTTACGAAGGACGTCAAAGCAGCGATGTACAATAAATTGTCTGTAGGTTTGGTGACACTGGACATAGAAAAAGCCTTTGATACTGTCTGGCATGATGCTCTGGTCTACAAACTTCAGAAATACAATACACCCCCATACTTGTTGAACCTTTTACAATCATTTTTAACTGATAGGAAGTTCCAGGTCAAAGTCGGGGAAAGCATTTCCTCACTAAAAAGTATATCTGCCGGTGTTCCGCAAGGCTCCTGCCTAAGCCCATCTCTATATAACATCTATACGTCTGACTTCCCTTCTTTACCAAACTGCCAAGTTGCAGCTTTCGCAGACGACATTTGCATATACAGCATAGGCGCAGATCCAACTTCCATTATTTCTAGCCTTGAAACGGCGTTAGAACTCACTTATCAATACTACCATAGATGGAAAATCAAAATAAATGTTGCAAAAACGAAGTCAATATACTTCACCAGGAAGCGTAAGCCTGCTCACTTACCCAAGCGACTAATAAATTTTTTAGGGCAAACTATTCCTTGGAGCGAGGATCTTAAATATCTTGGACTTATATTCGATACAAAACTAACTTTCAGAAAACAAATTGAGCATATTAGCTCCAAAGCGTTTAAGGCCGTGCTTTCGCTTTATCCCCTTCTTAATCGTAATTCACGTCTCAACACCAGAAACAAAGTCCTCATCGTCAAAATGGCAATCCAACCGATCATCCTATACGGCTCGCCTACCTGGATCCAATGTGCTAAATATCTAGTAACAAAGCTTCAGATCACCCAAAATAGATACCTGAAAATGGTCCTTAACAAACCATTTTACTTCTCTTCTGAAAAGCTACACAGACTGGCTGGCGTTAGTCCAATTCGTAAGCTCGCTGCATTGCGCCGTGACAAATTAATCGCGAAAGCAAAAGACTCGCCCAATCCGCTAATACATGCCCTGGCGAATTGAAAATCAGCAGTTGCTACCACCTATCTTTTGGCCGTAACCTAGCCTCATAGATTTTAGCTAGTTATAAGTAGAAAGTTAAGTTATGTTAAGCTAATATAAGTTCAGTAGAGGTTTTTGCCTAAATTTTCCTCTAGCTAATTGTAATAATCTCATAGAAATACGATAATATGCATAGTTTTAAGTAATGTTCAAACGATGGTGAGATGACTTTGTCAGAACACCTACTATATTATAAGGCCTCTGTACCGCATACATTCCAATAAAGAAAAATTATATGTTTATACCATCAAATTTATTTCATCCTTTTTAGGGCATTTCGAAGTCGGTTTTTTTTTTCTTAAAGTTTATTTTTTGCTGCACAGAATGCAAGTTCGTGTGCACGTTCCCATAAGTGGTCACCCTCCCTCCTTTCAGTTATTTTTGCCTTACAGCCAACATCTACCTCCCCGAACGCTTGCGGGCATGTACTTAAGTATATGCTGCACATCATACCGTTTCCTATTTACAACCACTGAAATTTGGTTATGCGTTCATATCATCTCATATTTACAATCACTGACATTTTTTAAACATTCATATCTGTTCATGTTTACAATCACTGAGATTTTTATATATTCATATCTTTTCATGTTCACAATCACTGATTTTTTTTTATTTTCATATTTTTCCATGCTACTATCCCTACCTTTTTCTTTTATTCATATTTTCTCGTGTTTATAAAATCCCTGGGGGCAATACCAGTCGGAGAGGCAAATTTCCTGCATATACCGTAAGATTTCTAAATTTAAAAGCTTGAAAACTATATTTTATTTTTCCAAATCAATTTTAGGGATCTAGTTACGAGCCTAGTTATTGATATTCAAACGACATTATTTAATTTACTGATTCGTTAATAAAACTCTTTTGGCGAGAGGACTCTCCTGCTGCTTTCACTTTATGAAGCCAAAGATCAATCATTTAAGAAAACTTGTAAGCTTAAATAGTTGATTTAAAAAATTTCTACAACAGTTTAGTCAGGGCTTGCGCTGCCATTAATATAAAAAAATTTATTCTTTTTTGAGCCATGAAGGGCCGCCATTTTGAGCCCGTTTGTTAGGGTTTTGTACTAAAATACAAAACCCTATTGCAATCACGACCTGTGTCCGTCTGTCCGTCCGTCCGTCCGTCTGTATGTTACAGCACTTTTTCAGCCATGAAACTTTGTGGAAAGGTCAGAAGTGGTGACTTCTTGAAAGTTCAAGGAGGGAAAATTTTTTTCGAAGGGGTTTAAAGGGGTCTCCCCATATACGGAGGTGACCCCTCAAAAAAAAATTTTCACCATTGGTAGTCGAGTAGGGTATCATTGGAAAGGTCTTAATAAGATCTTTTCAAAACAAGTCTTAAAATAGCCTTGTAAGTACCGAGGGGGGCAGGGGAAGGGGAAATGTACGAACTTTTCGCGTACACCCCCTCGCCATTGGACACCTTCTATCCGGAAAATCTGAAAAAAATCATGAATGTAGGCTTTTATGAGTACAACAACAACAAATACATGAGAAGTCGAAATTCACTCAACTTTGTTAGTAATAGTATGATTTATCGATTTTATGTTTTCTTGAATAAAATCTAAACAGTACCCTTAAATTCAATGAAATTTGACAAACAGATGACTATTTATAAGATTGATCTTTTCTGAAAGTTTCATAAAGATCAAATAGTATTTAACGAAGTTATAGCGATTTGAATTTTCCTGTATTACTATGGGACAATATGCCCTGTATTACTCTGGAAGCATATGGCTATGGAGCCATATGCGCTTTTTACCGACTTAGACACTACAGCTTTGCTAGGATTTGCATGAAAATTTCAGGAATGATAGGTATCATGAAGATGAGTACATACAATTGAAACAAGTCGAAGAGGCAGGAGAGAGCTCCTAGCAAAAGGGCTTTGCAACCATTCTAAGATTCGAAAAAATAGGCCATGAATTGATGATTACAGTACAGAGGAGTGGCCCCTAAAAAAAAATTTCATGTAAGGTAGCCGAAATGAGTGTCAACTGAAAGTTGTCTATGAGAGCTTTTCAAAACAGTTCTTAAACTGACCGTTTTTGCTTCAGTGGGGCACAGGGGGGAAATACATGAAAAATGTGTTTCCTCCCTCGCGAATGGACACCCGTGATCTAAAAAATCTGAAAAAATTATCAAGGGAGAAATTTATGGGTATAACTATAACAAATACCTCAGAAGTCCAAATTTCTTCAACTTTGATAACAATAGTATGATCCTCGAACATGACATGTTTCTTGATTTTATTTGTTACTGGTTACTGCATTTTGTAAGTAGAGTACAAAAACCCTCTGACATGAGCATGGGTCTGTCTACCCAACTTGTTTTTTAATTATTTTCACAGATATCAGTCGCTTGGTCTCAACTGCTGTGCTGAATCTTTCACGCTGAACAGCACAAAAATTCCCGATTTTTATTGGGAAGGGCAGCTAAAAATATTAAGCTTTAAATTTTAAACTTTTCTTTTTGTCATCCGATTTGGCTAAATTTCTACAGGTTAAACGAACTCCCCTGAATAACTACTACCAGACTAGCTACATTCACAGGTAAACAAATCTGTGATACCTGTGTTATGCTATGGGATTGAAACATGGACCCTAGGCCAAACATCCGCAAATACATTGAACGTCTTTGAGCGACGGGTCCTGAGGCAAATTATAGGACTGATGCTAGACAAAAAGATATTTGTCGGGAGAAATGAAGGCCGGAGACCAGTGGGGAAACCGAGGAAATGCTGGTCTGACTCGGTCGACGAAGATAGTTCATCACTACTTGGATCTTGAAATTGGAGCACTATTTGGCACTATTTACGGGAAGCCAAGGCCAGAGAGGGGCTGTAACCCTACAATTAAGATGAAAAATAATTAATGATTTTAAGTTTCATCAGAATCTGTTGAGAAACAGAGGGCTACAAAAAGAAATATTTTTTTTTAAATCACCACCTGTATCGGGAGACTTCCCTTTAACACCTTCAAATATTTTCTGCACTACAAATTTTGAAACGGCACCACTTTTGACCTACGTAGAAAACTTCAACATTCTAGTGCATGTGGTTTGCCAGAAAACTTGCTGTGATGCACGAGCAGATAGAAGGACGTAGGGCCGGACAGACGAAAAGACGGATGAACAGGGTGCGATTTTATAGTTTTTTGAAGTATCATAAAAATATATTGTTATATCCTTAAAATGATTTGTTTTATAAATACTTCCAAGTCAAGCCATTTAAAACGTTTCCATGAAAAATGTTTATTATGTCAGTTGCTGCTAAAATGCTGAACCATACTCACCTTCTAGCCTTCGGGTGCATTTGATTTTGAATTATTTTTAATATTTGTGTCGTAGGATCTCAACAATTAATGCTCCAAATCTCGTTCTAATCGGAGTTTTGCTCTAGACAGGGCAAGAGTATTCAATTTTTTGTGAAAATCGCAACTTAAAAATATTAGAAAGTGATAAGTACAATGCCGCCAGCCTCCTAAGTGAAAGAACAACTTGTTCTTTACCCTGGGTATCAACATCATAGCACATTTTCTTGGGCCGATGGAGACCAGCGTTTCCAACATAAAGAGGGCTGGTGCCAACAAAACTGCGGTTTCATCATAGATGACGGACACTCCCAGGAGCTGTCACCTACCATCATCCAAGAGTCAGCTCGACCACACGGTCCCGAGGTGTATATTGGACCCTTTGTTTGCATGTGAAAACACGCCCAACATGCAACTTTTATCGAGCTAAGGGTTTCCACAATAGATTGTGGTTATCAACTGGCACCAGTCTCCTAAGTGAAAAAACCACTTGTTTTTCACCCGGGCCGTCTTGGCTAACAACACGATACTCGTGAATTTTCTTTTCCCGATAGAGATACTCGTGAATTTTCTTGGCCCGATGGAGACCAGTGTTTCTAACATAGGAAGGCTGGTGCCAGCAAAACTGCAGCATCGTAAAAATTTAAGTTTGAAATTTTCGACTTTTTTATTTTTAATCTGATTTTGACAATTTAGTATAGCTATTGATAATTTAAAGTTTTATCAAAATCCGTTGGATGTGTGGCTGCCAGAGGGCCACAAAAATCTGAAAAAATTGCATATTTAAGCCACTGCCATTTGGAAACTTGCATGACCTAATTAGTTTCTATGTTAAAACCAAGTTTCATGTACATCAGATCAAAATTTCGATCTTCAACTGCCGCCATTTTGTTTTCCGAGCCCTGATCTCCAGTTTTTTTACAAAGCTCTTAAGTTACTTACAGTTTTTATTAAAAGACCGAATTTCATTAAAGTCGGTTTGAAAGGTTTGGTCAAAACTACAATAACATTTTGCACGTTTTACGTCATTTGAGCGGCTGCCATTTTTTTCAGGCTAACTAAATTTGGATTTTTTATTGTGAGACTCATTGGACAGTTTAGTGAATTTATCAAATTTCATTCAAATTGGACCTTTATACTATGGTCAGAAAAGAAATCACGACTTTTCTTCAAAAATGGCCGCCATCTCGTTTTTGCTCGTCCAATATGGCTGGCTAACGGGCTTAACAAAGATCTTTACTTAATGCATCTTTCCGAAAAATGTGATGAATATTCAAGTAAAATCACATGATCGTGGTAGCCAATTAACATGGCAACAACGTGAGCTAACATGGCCATTGAATTTCTCGCGCAAATGAGCCATTGTTTCGTTGGCTGTGTGGCAAGTGGCACCATCCTGTTGGAACCACATATCGTCCAGGCCCATAACCTCAATTTGTGGCCACAAGAAGTCCATTGTCATTTCGCAATAGCGAACACCATTCATGTTAACTGATTGGCTGTCCTCATTTTCGAAGTAGTACGGCCTAATAATTTCGTAAATATATATCTCCATAGTTGAATTTGTCAAACACTGAAACGAAAAAATGTCAAAAATTAAATCTTGTCATCAAGGTGTGACACAGTTAAAATCGTGTGTTGTGGTTGGACCACCTTTAACAAATATTTTTTTGGAAAACGTGTGCCTATGGAACATGTCCTCAGCGTGTTGGGTGCTACAAACTATATCGCTTTTCCACTACCTGCATCTAATGTACCCATATATGCAAAGGAATACCGTATTCAGACCCCTTAAGTACGGTGGTTGCTATGTACCCCCGTTAAGTCATGTAAGTATCCATGCGCTTGCATACGTTGGTACTGTCACTTATGTCTGCTAATATTAAATTTAGACCCGTAACTTGCGAAATTGATTTGATTTAATTTTATTGAATAAGAAAAACAATTTGAAGTGCTAACATTAAGTTTCGATTTAGGTTAATTGTAACTCAATGTGGTTATATTTCACATTGAGTTACAATTAACCTAATCGAAACTTAATGTTAGCACTTCAAATTGTTATTCTTATTCAATAAAATTAAATCAAATCAATTTCGCAAGTTATAAATTCTTCCCAAAAACAAATGATGTGATCTGGATCACAATGTTATTTTAAGTAAATATCAAACTATGTTTTGATGAATGATATTAAAATGTAATCTAACCGAAAATATATTGCATTTTCCCTTCCCCTGCCCCCGTCGGTACTGATAATTTAGCTTCCAGACTTGTTTTGGAAAGATCTCTATCAGACTTTTCTAATAACAGATGAATGGACGGTCAGATGGACACAGGTCATGATTTCAGTAGGATTTTGTATTTTAGTATAAAACCCTCAAAATAAGGCCTTAACGTACGTTTAAATCTAAGTCTGTAGAATATCATATGGAAATAGACATGCAAGTCCATGTTTCCTTTGCGTATATGATAAGCAAAATGTAAATATAGCCACATTAAAATATACGGGTCTAAATTTAATATTAGCAGACATAAGTGACAGTACCAACGTATGCAAGCGCATGGATACTTACATGACTTAACGGGGGTACATAGCAACCACCGTACTTAAGGGGTCTGAATACGGTATTCCTTTGCATATATGGGTACATTAGATGCAGGTAGTGGAAAAGCGATATAGTTTGTAGCACCCAACACACTGAGGACATGTTCCATAGGCACACGTTTTCCAAAAAAATATTTGTTAAAGGTGTTCCAACCACAACACACGATTTTAACTGTGTCACACCTTGATGACAAGATTTAATTTTTGACATTTTTTCGTTTCAGTGTTTGACAAATTCAACTATGGAGATATATATTTACGATAATAGCCGTTCGAGTCAAAATGCATTTCATTCACTTCGTGATTTTTTCCGTCAGCATAATCGACCAAATGTGTCCACAATCTGGAAAATTGTGCGCAAATTTCAGCAAACTGGTGCATACTCGCCTCAGTTCGCAGTAGCCTGGCAGAAGAGCTGTCAACCTCGACGCGTCGTCATGCCCAACAATTGAACATCCAACGAACATCACTGATACGACTTTTGAATAAAGATTTGAATTTATACTCCTACAAGGTTCAATTGACTCAAGAACTGGAGCCTACAGCCCCTTTCAAGCGTCGGCAATACACCAAATGGTTGGTTGAACAGACAGAAAGGAATAGTGACTTTACAAAGAAAGTCATATTCAGCGACGAGGCACACTTTCACCTCAGTGGGTTTGTTAACAAGCAGAATAGCCACATTTGGGCAAGTTAAATCCACGATAAATTGTTGGAAAGTGGATGTATCCACAAAGAGTGAGTTTATGGGCTGGCGGCGTTATTAGGCCGTACTTCTTCGAAAATGAGGACAGCCAATCAGTTAACATGAATGGTGTTCGCTATTGCGAAATGACAATGGACTTCTTGTGGCCACAAATTGAGGTTATGGGCCTGGACGATATGTGGTTCCATCAGGATGGTGCCACTTGCCACACAGCCAACGAAACAATGGCTCATTTGCGCGAGAAATTCAATGGCCGTGTTAGCTCACGTTGTTGCGATGTTAATTGGCTACCACGATCATGTGATTTTACTTGAATATTCATCACATTTTTCGGAAAGATGCATTGAGTAAAGATCTTTGTTAAGCCCGTTAGCCAGCCATATTGGACGAGCAAAAACGAGATGGCGGCCATTTTTGAAGAAAAGTCGTGATTTCTTTTCTGACCATAGTATAAAGGTCCAATTTGAATGAAATTTGATAAATTCACTAAACTGTCCAATGAGTCTCACAATAAAAAATCCAAATTTAGTTAGCTGAAAAAAATGGCGGCCGCTCAAATGACGTAAAACGTGCAAAATGTTATTGTTGTAGTTTTGACCAAACCTTTCAAACCGACTTTAATGAAATTCGGTCTTTTAATAAAAACTGTAAGTAACTTAAGAGCTTTGTAAAAAAACTGGAGATCAGGGCTCGGAAAACAAAATGGCGGCAGTTGAAGATCGAAATTTTGATCTGATGTACATGAAACTTGGTTTTAAGATAGAAACTAATTAGGTCATGCAAGTTTCCAAATGGCAGTGGCTTAAATATGCAATTTTTTCAGATTTTTGTGGCCCTCTGGCAGCCACACATCCAACGGATTTTGATAAAACTTTAAATTATCAATAGCTATACTAAATTGTCAAAATCAGATTAAAAATAAAAAAGTCGAAAATTTCAAACTTAAAATTTTTACGATGCTGCAGTTTTGCTAACACCAGCCTTCTTATGCTAGAAACACTGGTCTCCATCGGGCCAAGCAAATTCACGAGAATCTCTATCGGGAAAAGAAAATCACGAGTATCGTGTTGTTAGCCAAGACGGCCCGGGTGAAAAACAAGTGGTGGCTCCTTGACAATGTTAGGGAGAACATGGACTTGCATGTCTATTTCCATATGATATTCTACAGACTTAGATTTAAACGTACGTTAAGACCTTATTTTGAGGGTTTTATATTAAAATACAAAATCCTACTGAAATCAGGGGGAAGGGAAAATGCAATATATTTTCGGTTAGATTACATTTTTGGCTCCTTGAAAATGTTAGGGAGAACGAATTTTCAGACATTTTTAAGGGAGGTATCCTCATATGGGGAGGTGACCCTTCAAGAAACATTTTCACGGTTGGCAGTCAAATAGGGTGTTATTAGAAAAGTCTCATAGAGATCTTTCCAAAACAAGTCTGGAAGCTAAATTATCAGTACCGACGGGGGCAGGGGAAGGGAAAATGCAATATATTTTCGGTTAGATTACATTTTAATATCATTCATCAAAACATAGTTTGATATTTACTTAAAATAACATTGTGATCCAGATCACATCATTTGTTTTTGGGAAGAATTTATAACTTGCGAAATTGATTTGATTTAATTTTATTGAATAAGAATAACAATTTGAAGTGCTGACATGAAGTTTCGATTTAGGTTAATTGTAACTCAATGTGGTTATATTTACAGTACTTGTGACAAAACTCCATTATCATCAGCAGCGACTAAATTATTTCGAAATACGAAGGAAAGAAAAACAGCATGTTATGTTATATATATATACATATACATATACATATACACATACATATACATATACATATATATACATTTATATATATCTATATATATATATATATATATATATATATATATATATATATATATAGATATATATATACATATATATATATATATATATATATATAAATATATATATATATATATATATATATATATATATCTATATATATATATATATATATATATATATATATATATATATATATATATATATATATATATCTATATATATATATATATATATATATATATATATATATATATATATATATATATCTATATATATCTATATATATATATATATATATATATATATATATATATATATATATATATTGTCGCGTGTTTTCGGTTCGCGGCAAATAATTTTAATGTTCCGGGAAAGTGAAAACGCAATGTCTTTTAATGTAAGTTAAAAGAGTTTATTTAATTACAAAAGTGCACAATGATCAATTTAACACTGTTGCGAGTGGACACATAAACATGCTCGGATATATTCCCGCTTCATAACTGCAATAGTAGCGAGCAAACAACACCTATGTACTCGCACTTCGCCAATGAAAATCAGCCATGGAAACACATGCGCAAGTAAATAAGCGAGCAGTTAAGTAAACATGAACGAACGGGGTGCTTCGAAGAGAGATAAGCGGAAAGGAAAACCAAAAGCTCCGGCATAAACACTCTTTCGCTCAACGTCCCCAGTTTCGCTATTTTAGCTCAAGAGATCATGGGAAAGCCGAAAGCTTAAGCTAAAAGCACTATTTCGAAGTCGAAAGCTTAAGCGAAAAACAGTCTTACGCTCAATTTCCCCAGTTTCGCATATTCACCAGCCGAGCAAGCGAGACGAAGCGGGTAGGAAAAACTTTCGTGGAACGAGAGCGCACGTGTTCGGCTACTCAGCACATTTAAAGAGAATTTAGGTTGAAAGCTCACGAAAAAATGGTATTTAATGTTCTTGGGCAGTCTTTTACCAGTGAGTTTGTATTCAAATCCAAAAGGGAGCGTGCTGCTACCCATTCTTTATCTACATTGTTGCAAGTATTCGCGTTTAATTTTAAGTTGAAAGTGCTGCCCAGTCTCCGACAAAATGGTGAGGGGTGAGGTGTTGGCTTGCGCCGCGATCCTCAACCGGCCCTTTGGCGCTTCACGCCGTGTGGCCACCCCGAACCATTAATACAACAAGTTGTTTCTCTCTTCAGGCTGGCTGATATTTAGTGTTTTAAAATAATTTGGAAATTCTAATGTAATGTAAATGTTTTTAGAAAATAACAATAGTACAATAAAAGTAATGCTTTAAAGTGAACTCTTGCCTTTGGTGATTTGGGTTTTGATGGTCAGAGTAGCAGGTAAGTGGTGTTACAGAGAGTCTTTCCCCGGGAGCTTTGATGATGTATATTGGATACACATCAAATGAGCTCCCAGTTCATACCAGTATACATAGGGTATACTGGTTTGTAACAAAATTGGCGCAGCCGGTAGGATATCGGTTTTGCAGAGACCACAGTGCAGTGCACTATGCAGCAAATTTAAATGGGCTGAAAAATCTATTCACCCAGCCGATATCTCAAACCATTCAACTCCTGTATGACGCCATTGCTACTCCTACTGTCCATCAAACTAGATCAGCTTTTCTAAAAAAAATCAACTAAAAATTTTAATCATTTTAAAAAACAAAAATATTGTATCAATATCCCCACATCATAAAAATGCTACTAATACAGTGCATAAAACTAAATCAACCTTCTTAAAACGAAAAAAAAAATCAAATAATTATTTCAATCATTTAAATAACAAAAAGAAAGTATGAAACTTCACCAGTCTTCCTAAAAAAATATAGGATCATGTTAATCGTTTAAACAACAAAAATATAATATCAGTTTAACGCTACCCATACTGGTCATCTACCCAGATCACTCCTTAATCGAAACAAAAAATCCTATTGATCATTTTAATAACCAAAACATAACATCAACATTCAAATATAATATTATTTCTACTCATAATATCCATCAAATAAGACCAGTCCCAAAATCAAATAGTCATCTTGAACATTTAATTCTTCATTCATTTACTCCCTCATTCATATATCTTAAATCTCATCTTTCTTATCTGAAAGTCATTCAAACTAACTCCTAACTCATTCAAACCCAACGTACAGTTTATAGAAGATATAAAGTTTCAATAAACTAACATGCAAAACACAAAACATTACAAGTAAATATTAAACACAAATAAGCAAAACGAAAACTTAATACGAGCAAACAAACGCGTGCCCATTGTTATCGAAATATGATACCACTTATCACTCCAACTGCTTGGACAATACGCGTACCCACATGCATATTAAAGTCTTATCTCTTGAATTGAATGAGCATTCGAATTAACTGAAGCATAATTAAAAGAGCAAACAAAAACAAACATTTAACTGCAAATTGAATAGATAGACATCTGGGCAATATTTTTAAATGCAAAAACATTGAAGAGCAAACTAAATTAATTAACTGCGCTACATAAATACAAAGAATAATTTGCATGAGAACGGCAATTTCCCAACGCAAATAAACATGAAACTAAGTTACACTGAAACAATTTAAGAATGGGAACTTTGAACCAACAGAATTTTAGTTATTAGAACAATACAACAATGCAAACGGTTTCACCGCAAAACCAATTATCTCTTTCAAGTTCCACTGCAATTCACTTTCAAATCACCAAATTCATAATGTTAAGGAAACGGGAAAAGTGGCAGTCAAGTCGGTAAAACCTCGGCAAAACTATCAGCAGACACGCTATTTCGATGTCTAAATTGCACGATCACTGGAATGAAAACCAGTTGATTACACAACAGCCCCTGAGCCGTCAACGTAAGCTGTTGGCGGACATGCTATTTTTAGTTATAAGTCCTGAAAGAAACAAATAATAGCCTCTGAGCTGCCCGACTTAAACTTTCGGCAGACACGCTACATTTAGTATTAAGTTACCTATATGCAAAAAAAACATCGCTTTACCATCCACTCATAGCCTCTGAGCTGTTGATCCAAAATGGTTTACAACACGCTATCAATCATGTACCCTTTAAACAAGCCACTACGTTTCCTTGCACAATGAATGCATTATATAACTGCTAACTATTAGAAAAAAGTCACAAATAAAACCCCTGTAGAAAGCGCAAGACAATTCAAAACCCACCCATTTCCCATCCTTTTACTTCATATATTGCGAAAATACCAAATAGCGTCTTAGAATGCTATAATATATACTTTAAGATGCTTTAAACAACCGTTTTCTCAAGATCGGGATCAAAAATTTATTAACGGCTAATGAAGTGACCTCGCACGGCACTGTACTGTCTTCCAGTAAGGTTCAGGACAGCATTATGCGAAACTAAGTAGACACACACTAGGGAAAAATTAGACGGAACACATATAGGGTCTTGAGTGAAGACCGAAACTATATGTTCCCAAGCCCATATAGTGATTGTGTCGCTTCGATCATCTTTAACAATAATTTCTCACAAGATATTTTCAATGCAGTATATCTATTTAACAATTCACTAGTATCAATAAAAGTATACAACAGAGCTCAGAATCGCTCCTTCTAGTTTCAGTTTGAGAAAAAGGTCGACTTAATTTATATTAACTCATTAAACATTTCTATACTTAATAAAAAACCTACATAATAATTCCGATTTATAAATAATCCACAACTATTTACAGATACTGCTGAATATGTTTCTAACAACCCTCCCTTTTTACAACTACAAATGAATAAAAAAGTATGTAATTTACAACTTAAGCCAATTAAACGACAATTAAATGCATATACCTCAAAAGCTCTTCCTCCTACACAATCGTATAGCATAGATGAATTAAAAGCCCTGCCCACTACGAAATGCATTAAGCCGACTTAATTAAAAACAAATGCTCTTGAAGGCATTAGCAGCCAACCATGAATTAGTACATACATATCATATACTTCATGTACTTCCTAACATTTAGCGCATGTGAAAGCTACAATATATCGCTTCATTCAATTTTCTCATGCATCATTGCAGAAGCAATGCTAATCATATCTTCAAAGCTTGTTAGCGGCGAGCAAAAACAATCACATAAACCTTCAATCCATGACTCCCACTCCCGTTAACAACATTAACCATACATATTAAGGGGAAAGTTTATTTATCACACTCATTACCTCGCACCCTATAAAGCCAAGAACGCTCACACTAAAGTCTTGGGAATACAACAACAACGACTCCCAAACTACATTAATGGAAAGCTATTCTCTCGGCAAATCTTCTTCCGAAGCGAAGCAATTCCCGAACGTTACGATCGTGTGAAATATTCATTCCCCATTTACATATTAACTCATTCCCAATAAATAACCACTAAAGCTTTAACCATATTTCCTATTGAAACTTCCCTACCTATTCGCACAATACATAATTTAAGAAAATGCTAGCAGAAGCTTATATAAAGAGCTGTTGTTATAGCATTAAAGATAGTAATTTAATAGAATATTAATCAACCATGAATGGAATAAAAAAACGAATTTCTTCGCACATTTAAACTATTTTCAAAACCGTTCACACTAAATCCTCACTAACGCTAACTGTTTATAATTTACTAAAACCTGCACTAATTGAACAGTAACACACTAATAATAACCACTAACTAAACAAAATGTAAAATTCTATCTTTGGCAATTACAGTTATAATTACAATTACAGTTTTCAAAAGGAAAATAAAAAAAAAGAGAAATGCAGAATATGTAACAATTAAATATCAGAATCTATTTTGAGATAAAAAACGCTGAAATGAAAGCAAATCATTAACTTCAAAATACAAAAGCATTGAATATGGATCTTAAAAGAAATTGTAACCATATTATTAAGTAAAACCAATTAAAAGAAGAAATTGTATTCCGCTATTTTTCAATTGTAAAAAAATATATAATAGTTTATTGTCAAGAAAAAACTATTTAAGAACGGAAAATATGTTCAGTATGTTTTTCAATATTATAGTAAAACGAAATAATTCATAATCCTGCCATTTACAACAGAATCAAACAAAACATTGTATGAAATCAAACTTCAAATTATTAATTTAATTTTATAGTAGTTTATGAAAGCAACATGGATATGTAATACATATTAATTAACATTAACTCAAGGTACCAAACAAAATAGGAAAATATGATACGTAATTGTATAAAATCAAATCTTAACTTATTAATTTTTAATTGTAGTAATTTACAAATGCAACACTGACATGTAACGCATATCAATTAACATTAACTCAAGGTACCAAACAAAATATTAAATATGATACATAATTGTATAAAATCAAATCTCAACTCGGTAATTTTTAATTGTGGTAAATTATATAAGCAACCATTAACTTACGGGACCAAACCAAATATTAAAATATGATTATATCAAATCAACGATTGAATCAAACGGAATATTAATATATAATTGTACAGAATCAAACATTATTTAACGTCAATAAGAAGTTATAACGCCTACCAATAAAAATACGAAATTCATCGATAGAACTACGTTACGATCTAGTAAACGTTCAAACTAGCAGCAGAACAATGGTTAAAGATATATTGCAGTGGACAACAGCGATGGCGGTAACAGCACGAGATATAAGTACGAATGATTTGCGCAAAAGGGAATGTAGCGAGAATCAACCAACAACAAAAATTGCGAAAAAACCAAGAGTGAGCGTAATCTATTGGGGTACATTAAGTAATCCAGATCACTGGAGTAGAGCGACGATTTATTGTACTCTCCAAGTACACTAAATCCTTTTTTCAACTGCCGGAGGAATGTTGCGAGTGGACACATAAACATGCTCGGATATATTCCCGCTTCATAACTGCAATAGTAGCGAGCAAACAACACCTATGTACTCGCACTTCGCCAATGAAAATCAGCCATGGAAACACATGCGCAAGTAAATAAGCGAGCAGTTAAGTAAACATGAACGAACGGGGTGCTTCGAAGAGAGATAAGCGGAAAGGAAAACCAAAAGCTCCGGCATAAACACTCTTTCGCTCAATGTCCCCAGTTTCGCTATTTTACCTCAAGAGATCTTGGGAAAGCCGAAAGCTTAAACTGAAAGCACTCTTTCGAAGTCGAAAGCTTACGCGAAAAACACTCTTTCGCTCAATTTCCCCAGTTTCGCATATTCACCAGCCGAGCAAGCGAGACGAAACGGGGAGGAAAAACTTTCGTGGAACGAGAGCGCACGTGTTCGGCTACTCAGCACCTTTAAAGAGAATTTAGGTTGAAAGCTCACGAAAAAATGGTATTTAATGTTCTTGGGCAGTCTTTTACCAGTGAGTTTGTATTCAAATCCAAAAGGGAGCGTGCTGCTACCCATTCTTTATCTACATTGTTGCAAGTATTCGCGTTTAATTTTAAGTTGAAAGTGCTGCCCAGTCTCCGACAAAATGGTGAGGGGTGAGGTGTTGGCTTGCGCCGCGATCCTCAACCGGCCCTTTGGCGCTTCACGCCGTGTGGCCACCCCGAACCATTAATACAACAAGTTGTTTCTCTCTTCAGGCTGGCTGATATTTAGTGTTTTAAAATAATTTGGAAATTCTAATGTAATGTAAATGTTTTTAGAAAATAACAATAGTACAATAAAAGTAATGCTTTAAAGTGAACTCTTGCCTTTGGTGATTTGGGTTTTGATGGTCAGAGTAGCAGGTAAGTGGTGTTACAGAGAGTCTTTCCCCGGGAGCTTTGATGATGTATATTGGATACACATCAAATGAGCTCCCAGTTCATACCAGTATACATAGGGTATACTGGTTTGTAACAACACTTTCACTCATTTTAATTTTCACTATGAAAAATCTAACACTTGTCCATAAATTTCTTATCGCAATTGTCTTCTAAATCACTTCACTATTACGAAAATCACTTTTCTGCTACTCGAATAATATCGCTTCCCACACACAATCGCAGTTCTTATCGCGGTCGAATGAATGATCGTCCCCCCATTCATTCAGCTCGCCTTTATATAGGGTCTGTAGTCATTCAACCCAGTTCTCGTACATTGGCGAATTCGCGGGAACATTCGAGCGACTGCAAATGAATGGAGCAGTGACTCACTTTCAGATGTTGTTTATGCTTGTTGGGTTCTCGTGGTTTCGAGTAAATTCGTGTTCTTCATTGTTGTGAAAACAATTGCGATAGTAGCTCGCAGAATTATTTGTACATGTAATACTGCCCCCACCTTAGTTCTTTTCGCCCCGAAAAGATGTGTCGCCAGTTGTTGTCTATTCTCCCTGGATGTAATATGGGGCAAGATGGTCCAGGTGCACGATTTTCATTTTGGCTCTTGGCTTACGATGTTCCTGTATTCGATATACGACGTCGTTGATTCGCATTGCAACTCGGTATGGTCCCTCCCAATTATGTTGCAACTTTGGAGACCTACCCTTTCGCCGTTGTGGGTTATATAGCCATACCAAGTCATCTTGCTGAAAGCCAGTAGAGTTTCCCTTGAGATCATACCTGGTCTTCATGCGGTCAGTAGCCGATTCGAGGTGATTTCGCACGGTCCGATGTATCTGGTTCAACCGTTGCCTTAGATCATTTGCGTACTCCGAGATCGTTTGGGGTTTCTTAGGAGGTGTTCCGAACTTTATACTGGCTGGCAGACGAATAGTCTTTCCAAAAATGACTTTGGCTGGGGCTTGGCCCGTCGATGCGTGTTCGGCAGCTCTGTACGCCATCAAAAAAAGTGGGATATGTCGGTCCCAGTACCTTTGGTTCTCGTCAGCCATCTTGGCCAGATGTTTATTGAGCGTGCCGTTGAACCGTTCGACCATTTCATCGGATTGGGGATGCAGCGGTGTTGTCCTCGTTTTCCGTATTCCCAGTAGTTCACACATTTCACCAAAAACTAGTGACTGAAAGCTTCGGCCTTGATCTGAATGTAATTCGCAAGGTACGCCGTACCTACTGACCCAATTTAACACTAGCTGTTCAGCTACGGTAGTTGCTTCCTGGTTGGGAATGGGGTAGACCTCGGGCCACTTGCTGAAAAAATCGGCTACCGTCAGCGTATATCGATTTCCCCAATCGGATTCAGGAAAGGGACCTGCGATGTCAACAGCAATCCTTTCGAATGGCACACCTACGTTATAGGTTTGCATTTGTCCTCTCAGTCGTCGCTTTGGACCTTTGACGGAAGCGCAAATTGTGCATCTGCGACACCAGTCCTCTACGGAGCCAGTAGAACCTTTCCCGCAATTTTGCTAAGGTCTTGTTAACACCAAGATGGCCTCCCGAGGATCCTTCATGCATTTCCTTAATCACATCGTGGATTCGGCTTTTGGGTAGTATAGTTTGCATCCTATAGGAGCTGCCATCAGCCGTTTTCAATTTCCGCTTGAGTATGCCACCCTCCACCTGAAGGGAGTTCCATTGTGCCCAAGAGCTTTTCAGGGTTGCGCCATGCATTGAAACGTCTTTCCACTCAGGTCGCCCAGTCGTCTCCTTCCATACGAGCAATGGTCCGATATCTTCATCGGTTAACTGGGCATTTCGAATCTCCTCCGATGACCAACCTTCATCGAATTCCGCCGTTATCAATCGCGGATCAACGAGCGGTTCCTTTTCCTCAATCCGTCGGCAATGCTTGCAGTTTGCTGGACATGGACGGCGGGATAGGGCGTCAGCATTTTCATGAACTCCGCCCTTCCGATGAACAATTTCGTAGTCGTATGACTGCAATTTTTCGATCCATCTCGCAACTTGTCCCTCGGGGTTTTTGAAGTTAAGTAGCCATCTCAGCGATGCATGGTCCGTTCGAAGAACAAATCTCTGGCCGTATAGGTACTTGTGGAACTGCTTAGTGGCCTCTAGTATAGCCAATAGCTCCTTCCTGGTCACGCAGTACTTCCTCTCACTTTTTGAGAGAACTTAGCTGTAATACGAGAGGACTCTTTCTTCGCCATTGATCTGCTAGGAGAGTACAGCTCCAATACCGCCGTTGCTTGCATCGGTGTCAACTACAAACACACGGGTGATTCACATAGCTTTTCCTTCAGGGTCTCAAAGGCTGATGGAGACACTTAGCTATTTTGGCAAAGTCTTTGACGAATCTTCGATAGTAGGTTGCCAGACCCAGGAAACTTCGTAGTGTGCGCTTGTTGTTTGGTGTTGGCCAGCTTTTCACGGCTTCAATTTTCTCAGGGTCTGTTTTGACCCCTTCTGCTGATACGACATGTCCCAGGTATTTTACTTCAGCCGCGAAAGAGGTACACTTACCGGGACTAAGTTTCAAATTTGCCAGTCGCAACCGGGAGAAAACCTCTTCTAAGTTCCGCACATGCTCTTCGAACGTTCTCCCGATGACGATGATGTCATCTAGGTACACCAAACAGTTTTTCCAGGTTAGACCACGTAGCACGTATTCCATCAAACGTTCGAAAGTGGCTGGAGCATTGCAAAGCCCAAATGGCATCACCACAAACTGCCACAATCCGGTCCCAACTGAAAATGCGGTCTTCTCGCGGTCCTTCTTGTCGATTTCTACCTGCCAGTAGCCACTCTTGAGATCGAGTGTAGAAAACCATTTTGCGTCGGCTAAAGTGTCTATGATGTCATCGATGCGGTCGGCGAAGATAGTTCATCACTACTCGGATCTTGAAATTGGAGCACGCGGTCAATAAACCGAGACAGTTGGAGGCACTATTTACGGGAAGCCAAGGCCAGAGAGGGGCTGTAACCCTACAATTAAGATGAAAAATAATTAATGATTTTAAGTTTCATCAGAATCTGCTGAGAAACAGAGAGCTACAAAAAGAAATATTTTTTTTTAAATCACCACCTGTATCGGGAGACTTCCTTTTAACACCTTCAAATATTTTCTGCACTACAAATTTTGAAACGGCACCACTTTTGACCTACGTAGAAAACTTCAACATTCTAGTTCATGTGGTTTGCCAGAAAACTTGCTGTGATGCACGAGCAGATAGGAGGACGTAGGGCCGGACAGACGAAAAGACGGATGAACAGGGTGCGATTTTATAGTTTTTTGAAGTATCATAAAAATATATTGTTATATCCTTAAAATGATTTGTTTTATAAATACTTCCAAGTCAAGCCATTTAAAACGTTTCCATGAAAAATGTTCATTATGTCAGTTGCTGCTAAAATGCTGAACCATACTTACCTTCTAGCCTTCAGGTGCATTTGATTTTGAATTATTTTTAATATTTGTGTCGTAGGATCTCAACAATTAATGCTCCAAATCTCGTTCTAATCGGAGTTTTGCTCTAGACAGGGCAAGAGTATTCAATTTTTTGTGAAAATCGCAACTTAAAAATATTAGAAAGTGATAAGTACAATGCTGCCAGCCTCCTAAGTGAAAGAACAACTTGTTCTTTACCTTGGGTATCAACATCATAGCACATTTTCTTGGGCCGATGGAGACCAGCGTTTCCAACATAAAGAGGGCTGGTGCCAACAAAACTGCGGTTTCATCATAGATGACGGACACTCCCCAGGAGCTGTCACCTACCATCATCCAAGAGTCAGCTCGACCACACGGTCCCGAGGTGTATATTGGACCCTTTGTTTGCATGTGAAAACACGCCCAACATGCAACTTTTATCGAGCTAAGGGTTTCCACAATAGATTGTGGTTATCAACTGGCACCAGTCTCCTAAGTGAAAAAACCACTTGTTTTTCACCTGGGCCGTCTTGGCTAACAACACGATACTCGTGAATTTTCTTTTCCCGATAGAGATACTCGTGAATTTTCTTGGCCCGATGGAGACCAGTGTTTCTAACATAGGAAGGCTGGTGCCAGCAAAACTGCAGCATCGTAAAAATTTAAGTTTGAAATTTTCGACTTTTTTATTTTTAATCTGATTTTGACAATTTAGTATAGCTATTGATGATTTAAAGTTTTATCAAAATCCGTTGGATATGTGGCTGCCAGAGGGCCACAAAAATCTGAAAAAATTGCATATTTAAGCCACTGCCATTTGGAAACTTGCATGACCTAATTAGTTTCTATCTTAAAACCAAGTTTCATGTACATCAGATCAAAATTTCGATCTTCAACTGCCGCCATTTTGTTTTCCGAGCCCTGATCTCCAGTTTTTTTACAAAGCTCTTAAGTTACTTACAGTTTTTATTAAAAGACCGAATTTCATTAAAGTCGGTTTGAAAGGTTTGGTCAAAACTACAATAACATTTTGCACGTTTTACGTCCTTTGAGCGGCTGCCATTTTTTTCAGGCTAACTAAATTTGGATTTTTTATTGTGAGACTCATTGGACAGTTTAGTGAATTTATCAAATTTCATTGAAATTGGACCCTTATACTATGGTCAGAAAAGAAATCACGACTTTTCTTCTAAAATGGCCGCCATCTCGTTTTTGCTCGTCCAATATGGCTGGCTAACGGGCTTAACAAAGATCTTTACTCAATGCATCTTTCCGAAAAATGTGATGAATATTCAAGTAAAATCACATGATCGTGGTAGCCAATTAACATCGCAACAACGTGAGCTAACACGGCCATTGAATTTCTCGCGCAAATGAGCCATTGTTTCGCTAGCTGTGTGGCAAGTGGCACCATCCTGTTGGAACTACATATCGTCCAGGCCCATAACCTCAATTTGTGGCCACAAGAAGTCCATTGTCATTTCGCAATAGCGAACACCATCCATGTTAACTGATTGGCTGTCCTCATTTTCGAAGAAGTACGGCCTAATAACGCCGCCAGCCCATAAACTCACTCTTTGTGGATACATCCACTTTCCAACAATTTATCGTGGATTTAACTTGCCCAAATGTGGCTATTCTGCTTGTTAACAAACCCACTGAGGTGAAAGTGTGCCTCGTCGCTGAATATGACTTTCTTTGTAAAGTCACTATTCCTTTCTGTCTGTTCAACCAACCATTTGGCGTATTGCCGACGCTTGAAAGGGGCTGTAGGCTCCAGTTCTTGAGTCAATTGAACCTTGTAGGAGTATAAATTCAAATCTTTATTCAAAATTCGTATCAGTGATGTTCGTTGGATGTTCAATTGTTGGGCATGACGACGCGTCGAGGTTGACAGCTCTTCTGCCAGGCTACCGCGAACTGAGGCGAGTATGCACCAGTTTGCTAAAATTTGCGCACAATTTTCCAGATTGTGGACACATTTGGTCGATTATGCTGACGGAAAAAATCACGAAGTGAACGAAATGCATTTTGACTCGAACGGTTATTTTTGTAAATATATCTCTCCATAGTTGAATTTGTCAAACACTGAAACGAAAAAATGTCAAAAATTAAATCTTGTCATCAAGGTGTGACTCACAGTTAAAATCGTGTGTTGTGGTTGGACCACCTTTAACAAATATTTTTTGGAAAACTTGTGCCTATAGAACATGTCCTCAGTGTGTTGGGTGCTACAAACTATATCGCTTTTCCACTACCTGCATCTAATGTACCCATATATGCAAAGGAATACCGTATTCAGACCCCTTAAGTACGGTGGTTGCTATGTACCCCCGTTAAGTCATGTAAGTATCCATGCGCTTGCATACGTTGGTACTGTCACTTATGTCTGCTAATATTAAATTTAGACCCGTATATTTTAATGTGGCTATATTTACATTTTGCTTATCATATACGCAAAGGAAACATGGACTTGCATGTCTATTTCCATATGATATTCTACAGACTTAGATTTAAACGTACGTTAAGACCTTATTTTGAGGGTTTTATATTAAAATACAAAATCCTACTGAAATCATGACCTGTGTCCATCTGACCGTCCATTCATCTGTATGTCACAGCAGTTTTTCTTCAAAAAGCAGCCATGAAGCTTTGTAATAGGTCAGAAGTCTTGGCTCCTTGAAAATGTTAGGGAGAACGAATTTTCAGACATTTTTAAGGGAGGTATCCTCATATGGGGAGGTGACCCTTCAAGAAACATTTTCACGGTTGGCAGTCAAATAGGGTGTTATTAGAAAAGTCTCATAGAGATCTTTCCAAAACAAGTCTGGAAGCTAAATTATCAGTACCGACGGGGGCAGGGGAAGGGAAAATGCAATATATTTTTGGTTAGATTACATTTTAATATCATTCATCAAAACATAGTTTGATATTTACTTAAAATAACATTGTGATCCAGATCACATCATTTGTTTTTGGGAAGAATTTATAACTTGCGAAATTGATTTGATTTAATTTTATTGAATAAGAATAACAATTTGAAGTGCTAACATTAAGTTTCGATTTAGGTTAATTGTAACTCAATGTGATTATATTTACAGTACTTGTGACAAAACTCCATTATCATCAGCAGCGACTAAATTATTTCGAAATACGAAGGAAAGAAAAACAGCATGTTATGTTATATATATATATACATATACATATACATATACACATACATATACATATACATATATATATATACATTTATATATATATATATATATATATATATATATATATATATATATATATATATATATATATATATATATATACATATAAATATATATAAATATATATATATATATATATATATATATATATATATATATATATATATATATATATACGTGTATCTATATATATATATATATATATATATATATATATATATATATATATATATATATATATATATATTGCCGCGTGTTTGCGGTTCGTGGCCAATAATTTTAATGTTCCGGGAAAGTGAAAACGCAATGTCTTCTAATTTAAGTTAAAAGAGTTTATTTAATTACAAAAGTGCACAATGATCAATTTAACACTTTCACTCATTTTAATTTTCACTATGAAAAATCTAACACTTGTCCATAAATTTCTTATCGCAATTATCTTCTAAATCACTTCACTATTACGAAAATCACTTTTCTACTACTCGAATAATATCGCTTCCCACACACAATCGCAGTTCTTATCGCGGTCGAATGAATGATCGTTTCCCCATTCATTCAGCTCGCCTTTATATAGGGTCTGTAGTCATTCAACCCAGTTCTCGTACATTGGCGAATTCGCGGGAACATTCGAGCGACTGCAAATGAATGGAGCAGTGACTCACTTTCAGATGTTGTTTATGCTTGTTGGGTTCTCGTGGTTTCGAGTAAATTCGTGTTCTTCATTGTTGTGAAAACAATTGCGATAGTAGCTCGCAGAATTATTTGTACATGTAATACTGCACCCACCTCAGTTCTTTTCGCCCTGAAAAGATGTGTCGCCAGTTGTAGTCTATTCTCCCTGGATGTAATATGGGGCAAGACAGTCCAGGTGCACGATTTTCATTTTGGCTCTTGGCTTACGATGTTCCTGTATTCGATATACGACGTCGTTGATTCGCATTGCAACTCGGTATGGTCCCTCCTAATTATGTTGCAACTTTGGAGACCTACCCTTTCGCCGTTGCGGGTTATATAGCCATACCAAGTTATCTTGCTGAAAACCAGTAGAGTTTGCCTTGAGATCATAACTGGTCTTCATGCGGTCAGTAGCCGATTCGAGGTGATTTCGCACGGTCCGATGTATCTGGTTCAACCGTTGCCTTAGATCATTTGCGTACTCCGAGATCGTTTGGGGTTTCTTAGGAGGTGTTCCGAACTTTATACTGGCTGGCAGACGAATAGTCTTTCCAAAAATGACTTTGGCTGGGGCTTGGCCCGTCGATGCGTGTTCGGCAGCTCTGTACGCCATCAAAAATAGTGGGATATGTCGGTCCCAGTCCCTTTGGTTCTCGTCAGCCATCTTGGCCAGATGTTTATTGAGCGTGCCGTTGAACCGTTCGACCATTTCATCGGATTGGGGATGCAGCGGTGTTGTCCTCGTTTTTCGTATTCCCAGTAGTTCACACATTTCGCCAAAAACTAGTGACTCAAAGCTTGGGCCTTGATCTGAATGTAATTCGCAAGGTACGCCGTACCTACTGACCCAATTTAACACCAGCTGTTCAGCTACGGTAGTTGCTTCCTGGTTGGGAATGGGGTAGACCTCGGGCCACTTGCTGAAATAATCGGCTACAACCAGCGTATATCGATTTCCCCAATCGGATTCAGGAAAGGGACCTGCGATGTCAACAGCAATCCTTTCGAATGGCACACCTACGTTATAGGTTTGCATTTGTCCTCTCAGTCGTCACTTTGGACCTTTGACGGAAGCACAAATTGTGCATCTGCGACACCAGTCCTCTACGTCTTCTCGAGCGTGGAGCCAGTAGAACCTTTCCCGCAATTTTGCTAAGGTCTTGTTAACACCAAGGTGGCCTCCCGAGGATCCTTCATGCATTTCCTTAATCACATCGTGGATTCGGCTTTTGGGTAGTATAGTTTGCATCCTATAGGAGCTGCCATCCGCCGTTTCCCATTTCCGCTTAAGTACGCCACCCTCCACCTGAAGGGAGTTCCATTGTGCCCAATAGCTTTTCAGGGTTGCGCCATGCATTGAAACGTCTTTCCACTCAGGTCACCCAGTCGTCTCCTTCCATACGAGCAATGGTCCGATGTCTTCATCGGCTAACTGGGCGTTTCGAATCTCCTCCGATGACCAACCTTCATCGAATTCCGCCGTTATCAATCGCGGATCAACGAACGGTTCCTTTTCCTCAATCCGTCGGCAATGCTTGCAGTTTGCTGGATATGGACGGCGGGATAGGGCGTCAGCATTTTCGTGAACTCCGCCCTTCCGATGAACAATTTCGTAGTCGTATGACTGCAATCTTTCGATCCATCTCGCAACTTGTCCCTCGGGGTTTTTGAAGTTAAGTACCCATGTCAGCGATGCATGGTCCGTTCGAAGAACAAATTTCTGGCCGTATAGGTACTTGTGGAACTGCTTGGTGGCCTCTAGTATAGCCAATAGCTCCTTCCTGGTCACGCAGTAGTTCCTCTCACTTTTTGAGAGAACTCGGCTGTAATACGAGAGGACTCTTTCTTCGCCATTGATCTGCTAGGAGAGTACAGCTCCAATACCGCCGTTGCTTGCATCGGTGTCAACTACAAACACACGGGTGATTCACATAGCTTTTCCTTCAGGGTCTCAAAGGCTGTCTAGCATTGTTCATTCCAGACATACAGACGATTTTTCTCGGTTAGCTGATGGAGACACTTAGCTATTTTGGCAAAGTCTTTGACGAATCTTCGATAGTAGGTTGCCAGACCCAGGAAACTTCGTAGTTGGCGCTTGTTGTTTGGTGTTGGCTAGCTTTTCACGGCTTCAATTTTCTCAGGGTCTGTTTTGACCCCTTCTGCTGATACGACATGTCCCAGGTATTTTACTTCAGCCGCGAAAGAGGTACACTTATCGGGACTAAGTTTCAAATTTTCCAGTCGCAATCGGGAGAAAACCTCTTCTAAGTTCCGCACATGCTCTTCGAACGTTCTCCCGATGACGATGATGTCATCTAGGTACACCAAACAGTTTTTCCAGGTTAGACCACGTAGCACGTATTCCATCAAGTGTCCGAAAGTGGCTGGAGCATTGCAAAGCCCAAATGGCATCACCATAAGCTGCCACAATCCGGTCCCAACTGAAAATGCGGTCTTCTCTTGGTCCTTCTTGTCGATTTCTACCTGCCAGTAGCCACTCTTGAGATCGAGTGTAGAAAACCATTTTGCGTCATCGATGCGTGGGAGCGGGTAACTATCTTTCTTAGTGACGTCGTTAAGCTGCCTATAGTCGACACAAAAGCGAGTGCTACCATCCCTTTTCTTTACTAGAACTACAGGCGCGGCCCATGGACTGACAGAAGGTTCAATAACGCCTTGTTTTTCCATATCCGAGATCAGCGCGCTCACTTCTCCTTGTTTGGCTATAGGGAGGTGTCTGGGTGCTTGTCGAATTGGCGTGGCTCCCTGTGTATCTATGACGTGAGTTACCAGACTCGTTCGGCCTTGGTCATCCGGGCTTGTTGAGAAGATGTCACTGTACTTGGTGACCAGATCAGAGGCTCGTTTGAATAACTGCACTGGCAATTTGACCTGCTTCAATATTGCAGACGTGGATTCCCGAGCTTTGTCTGTGTCCTGCCTTCTTTTGCAATGATGGTCGTGAGTAGCTTCCAAGGAGGTGATGGTGGAAACAGGCTGGCAGCTGCCGATGACTATTCCCGCTTTGATGCTCGTGGTTGAGTCTGCGGTGTTAAGGACTCTAACCGGCACATATCCGTTCCTTAAAGATCTTACAAGGCTTCGTCCTACAATCAAACTACGCAATGCGGACGTCTTCGTTGGCTCTATCAGATAAGATCGGTGGTCTCCAGAATCACCATCAAGCTTGGCCCATACAATGCTTTTGGAAGAATTCCCATACAATGCTTCGGAAGAATTCATCTTGGGAATTCAGACGCTGGGATCCTCCATCAGTACTTCGACATTCTGCCATTTTAATACCCGTTTGCCCAAATCCAACGTGATTCCATGTGGTCGCAGAAAATCCATTCCGAGAATGCAGTCATCCATAACATTCGCAACCAGAAAATTGTGTCGGAACACAAGGTCTCCCAACTGTATCTGGAGGTTGGCCTCTCCATGAACAGGTGCAGTTTCTCCCGTAGCTGTCCGTAGTGAGAAAATGCTGCCCTTGTGAAGTTGTTGCTGTCTAACTAGGTCTGGTCGGATAATCGATCGGGTTGCACCAGTGTCGATTGTTATGGTGCATTGTTCTCCGTCAACTTGACCGGGAAGGCATAAGTCCGCTTCTCCACGATGTAGTCTTGACACGGTGATGGTGGTGCTGGGGACGTTGATCCTCTTAGCCAACCTCTGCCCCACGAAATTGGCTCTTACATGTTTCCCGACCCCTCTGTTTGAAAGGCTTTAATTCTGGGCTCCTGCTTCGGGCTGGATCTCCTTCTAGCTGCACACCCTGGACAAGAGCTCGGTTGTCTTCGCTTCTTGCAGTCTCTTTGCAGGTGCCCCTTCTCTCCGCAATTCCAGCATCTAGGTGCACCATTTACATGCGGGTCTCGCTCAATTTCGACGCGCTCACACCTGCACTCGTCTGTCACTACCTCACGAACCCGGGCAGTGGTACGAGTTACATTTTTCGCTGCCTCAAAGTTCAGACTGTAAGCCAATGCGTCCTTAACCGTTTGCTTTTGAGCTAAACGCACGGCTTGTTGCAATTCCGGGTCCTTTAGTGCGCTGATGAATGCTTCTGTCGCTGCGTCATCTCGATGTTCTGGGTCGTAGGCTGGATAAGCCAAAAGTGCTAGTCGCTCAATGTCTTGGGCTAGCTGCTGTAGGGTTTCAACAGACTTCTGCATACGATGACTTAGCTGTGACCGATAAATCTGCTTTAGATGATCGTCTCCATAACGCATGTCGAAGGCATTCATTATAGCATTCGGGTTTGAGTGCAATTTAACGGGGATAGTCTGCAAAAGCTCAGCAGCTGGGCCTTTTAGAGCAAGAATCAATGCAGTTGCTCGTTCCTGCTCATTCCAGTGATTTGCCGTTGCGGCAGCTTTAAACTGGGTTTTTTAAATACTCCAGACCGTTTGCCCATAGAATATTGGTGCTTGCACATTTCTGGATGTGCTTTGCGCTGCGGTTATAAGCGGGGCTAGTGAAGTGGTTACTACTGCCTTCGCTGCTTCCAATTCTTTTCTCACTTGTTCTATCTCATGGTTCATTCTCTCTTCGACCTGGCTTACCTTTTCCTCGACCTGGTAAACCTTTTCTCCGATGCCTTTAATTTGTTTGTTCAGGCTGCCGAGCTCCGCTTTTATTTCGGTGGACTGTTTTTGAAAATCTGCCTTGATTTCGATCGCTTGGTGATCTAGATTCGCCGATTGTTCATTTAGCTTCACAGTTAAATTGGACGACTGTTCATTGAGCTTCGCTGATTGTTCATCTAGCTTCGTAGTTAAATTGGACGACTGTTCATTGAGCTTCGCTGATTGTTCATCTAGCTTCGCAGTTAAACTGGATGGCATCAGCATTAACATTTGCATCAGCGCATTTTCTGGCTCCTTTGATTTTGGTGTTTCTACTTCTCCACCTTCTGCGCCTTTTCCGTATCTGGGAGCTCACCCAAAGCCAAATTCACGCCTTCCGACTCGATCGCATCACGCAAGCGTGCAATCAGTATGGCCTTTGTACCTTGTGTGGCCAGATTTCGTTGTTCCAACTCCTCTTTGAGCTCCTATATGCTCAATTGATTAATTTTTAGATGTAAATTTCCTGGCATTTTTATTGTTTCGGCTATTTTTCCACCAGTTTCCACGTTAATTCTCACTATTGTGCACTTCAAAAATGTTTAATCGTTTTCACTTCCAAAATTTACTATCCAACTTCTGACACCACTGTCGCGTGTTTTCAGTTCGCGGCCAATATTTTTAATGTTCCGGGAAAGTGAAAACGCAATGTCTTTTAATGTAAGTTAAAAGAGTTTATTTAATTACAAAAGTGCACAATTATCAATTTAACACTTTCACTAATTTTAATTTTCACTATGAAAAATCTAACACTTGTCCATAAATTTTTTATCGCAATTGTCTTCTAAATCGCTTCACTATTACGAAATTCACTTTTCTACTACTCGAATAATATCGCTTCCCACACACAATCGCAGTTCGCCTTTATATAGGGTCGCCTTTATATAGGGTCTGTAGTCATTCAACCCAGTTCTCGTACATTGGCGAATTCGCGGGCACATTCGAGCGACTGCAAATGAATGGAGCAGTGACTCACTTTCAGATGTTGTTTATGCTTGTTGGGCTCTCGTGGTTTCGAGTGAATTCGTGTTCTTCATTGTTGTGAAAACAATTGCGATAGTAGCTCGCAGAATTATTTGTACATGTAACAATATATATATATACATATATATATATATATATATATATATATATATATATATATATATATATATATATATATGTTTATATATATATATATATATATATATATATATATATATATATCTAAATATATATATATATATATACATATATATATATATATATATATATATATATATATATATATTTATATATATGTATATATATATATATGTATATATATATATATATATATATATATATATATATATATATATGTATATATATATATATATATATACATATATATATACAAATATATAGATATATATATATATATATATTTTGTTGCGTGTACTCGTTCACGGCCATTAATTTTAATGTTCTGGGAAGGTGCCTTTCAATTTTACTTAAGAGTTTATCTACTAAGATTGCACAATAATTGATTTCACTATAGAGATTAGTAAAAATGTTATTTTTCACTTGTCTACTAATTTATACTCTAACTGTCCATATCACGAAAACCACTTCACTTTTAATCAATATCGCCTTTACTTCGCGCTCCACTATATCATAGTTTTACTATCACGGTTTAGTATATCTCACCATTCATTCCGCTCGGTTTTAATAGGGTATCAAGTCATTCAATGCATTTTTCGTATATTGGCAAATGTTCTGACGAGAACTACTTGGAATATTTGAGCAATTCTGAATACCCCGCAGTGACGCCACTTTCAGATATTGATCATGCTGTGTCGATTCTTGTGCTTTCGAGTACATTCGTTTATTGATCATGATGCTATTAATGGTTGCGACAACTATTGTGAAAGTAGCTCGCAGAATTGTTTGGCCATGTAACAATGCCCCCACTTCAGTTCTTTTGGCCCCGAAAAGATGCGTCACTAGTTGTAGTTAAGTCTACCTGAGTGTCATATAAGGAAGACGGTCCAGGTGCACGATTTTTATTTTGGCTCTCGGGTTACAGTGTTCCTGTATGTGAGTTTGCTTCGTAGCCCGGTATGATCCCTCTCAATTAAACTGCAACTTCGGAGACCCACCCTTCCACCGTTGTGGGTTGTATAGCCACACCAAGTCATCTTGTTGGAAGCTAGTAGAATTTGCCTTTAGATCATACCTGGTCTTCATGCGGTCAGTAGCCGATTCGAGGTGTTTTCGCACCGATGTATCTGGTTCAACATTTGGTTAAGCTCACTTGCGTACTTTGAGATCGTTTGTTTCTCAGGGGGTGTTCCGAACTTTATATCAGCTGGCAGACGAGTGGTGTTTCCAAAAATGACTTTGACTGGGGGTTTGTCCGTCAATGTATGTTCGGCAGCTCTATACGCCATCAAGAATAATGGGATGTGCTGGCCCACATCCTCTAAGTTCTTGTCAACCATCTTGACTAGGTGTTTATTTAGTGTGCCATTGGAACATTTGACCATTTCATCGGATTGGGGATGCAGCGGTGTTGTCCTTGTTTTCTGTTTACCCAGCAGCTCGCACATTTCGCCAAAAACTAGTGACTTAAAGTTTCGGCCTTAATCCGAATGTAGTTCACAAGGTACGCCGTACCTAATGACCCAATTTAACATTAGCTTGGCTACATAAGCTGCTTCCTGGTTGGGAATGGGGCAGACCTCGGGGCACTTGCTGAAATAATTGGCCACAACCAGCGTGTATCAATTTCCCCGTTCAGATTCAGGAAAGGGTCCTGCCATGTCAACAGCAATCCCTTCAAACGGTACACCCACGTTGTAGGTTTGGATTAGTCTTCTTAGTTGTCACCAGTCCTCTACGTCTTCTTGAGCATGAAGCCAGTAGAATCTTTCCGGCAATTTTGTTAAGGTCTTGCTAATACCAAGGTGGCCTCCCGAAGATCTTTCGTGCATTTCCTTAACCACATGGTGGATTTGGCTTTCGGGAAATATAGTATGCATCCTAGAGGTGCTGCCATCCGCCCTTTCTTATTTTCGCTTGAGTACGCCACCCTCTACCTGAACGGTCTACTTAACTCGGAAAGTATAAGTCTGCTTCTCCACGATGTAGTCTTGACATGGTGACGAGGGTGCTGGGGATACTGAGGACGTCAATTCTCCTAGTCAACGCCCGGCCCACGAAGTTGGGCCATTCAGTCGCTACTTGCAGTCTCTTTGCAGGTGCCCCTTGCCACCGCAATTCCAGCATCTAGGCACATCATTTACCTGCGATTCTTATTGAATTTCCACACGCTCACACCTGCACTTGTCTGCGACTATCCCGCAAACCTAGGCAGTGTTCAGACTATAAGCCAATGCATCCTTAACCGTTTGCTTTTGAGCTAAACGCACGGCTTGTTTCAATTCCTGGTCCTTTTATGCGCTGATGAATGCTTCTGTTGCTGTATCAACTCGATGTTCTGGGTTATAAGCTGGGTAAGCCAAAAAGCCAGTCGCTCAATATTTTGGGCTAGCTGCTGTAAGTTTTTGCCAGATTTCTGCATTCCATGCCGTAGCTATGCTCGATTAATCTGCTTCAGATGATCGCCTTCATAACGTTTGTTGATCGCATTCAATATAGCAGCCGAGCTTTAATGCAACTCAACGGGGATAGTCTGCAAAAGCTCAGCAGCTGGACCTCTTAAGGCAAGAAATAGTGCAATTGCTCATTCCTGCTCATTCCAGTGATTTGTCCTGGTGGCGGCTTCAAACTGGATTTTGTAAATACTCCAGAACGTTTGCCCATCGAATATTGGTGCTTGCACGTTTCTGGATATGCTTTGCGCTGCGGTTATAAACGGGAATGGTGAGATGGTTACTACTGAATTCCCTGCTTCCAATTCCCTTTTCATTTTTTCCACCTCATCGTTAATTCTCTCCTCGACTGGGCTGATCTCATGATATATTCTCTCCTCGACTTGGTATACGTTTTCCTTGATGCATTTAATTTGATTGTTCAGACTACCAAGCTCTGCCTTTATTTCGGTTGACTGTTTTTGCAAATCTGCCTTGATTTCGATTGAATGTTGGTCTAGCTTCGTTGATTGCTTCTCCAGCTTCTGTGCGACGTCTGCCTTGATTACGAATGCTTGTTGGTCCAGCTTTGCTGCTTGTTCATTTAGCTTTGCATTTAAACTGGATGACTTTTCATTAAGCTGCGGTGATTGTTCATTTAGCTTTGCAGTTAACATAGATGACTGTTCATTTAGCTGCGCTAATTGCTCATTAAGCTTTGCAGTTAAACTGGACGGCTGTTGTCGCTAATCTTGCTGCATCAGTATCAACATTTGCATCAGGGCATTTTCTGGTTCCTTTGATTTTGGTGTTTCGCTTCTCCACCTTCTGCACCTTTTTCCGCATCTGAGGGCTCACCCGAATCCAGATACACACCTTTCGACTCAATCGCGTCTCGTAAGCCTGCAATTAGTATGGCCTTGGTACCTTGCGTAGCCAGATTTCGCTGTTTCAACTCTTCCTTAAGCTCCGATATGGTCAATTCATTAATTTTTATATGTAAGTTTCGTGGCATTTTTATTGTTTCGGCTATTTTTCTACCAGTTTTCACGTTAAATTTAACTTTTGTGCACTTTAAAAATGTTTAAAAGTTTTCACTTCTAAAATGTTTACTTTCACTTCTTTACACCACTGTCGCCTGTTATCGTTCGCGTCGATAATTTTAATGTTCCGGGAAAGTGAAAACGCACTGTCTTTTAATTTAAGTTAAAAGATTTTATTTGCTGAAAATGCATAATAATTGATTCCACTATTTTTGCAATGATTATTTAAAATGTTATTTTTCACTTGTCTACTAATGTATACTCCAACTGTCTATATCACGAAAACCACTTCACTTTTAATCAATATCGCCTTTACTTCGCGCTTCACTAAATCACAGTTTTACTATTACGGTTTTACTATAACTCCCCATTCATTCCATTCGGTTTTAATACGGTATCTAGTCATTCAATGTATTTCTCGTATATTGGCGAATGTTTGCCGAGAACTACCTGGAATATTCGAGCAATTCTGAATACCCCACAGTGACGTCACTTTCAGATATTGATCATGCTGTGTCGGTTCTTGTGCTTTCGAGTACATTCGTTTATTGATCATGATGTTATTAATAGTTGCGAACACAATTCCGACAGTTGCTCGCGGAATTGTTTGGACATGTAACCTGTTGCGGACAGTACCTTATATATTTACGAGTATATATAAATATATTATATATATATATATATATATATATATATATATATATATATATATATATATATATATATATATATATACATATATATATATATATATATATATATATGTATATATATATATATATATCTATATATATATATATATATATATAGATATATATATATATATATATATATATATATATATATATATATATATATATATATATATATACCAAAGTGTAGCTCCAATTTGGGTGAAATTTGGTACAAAGGGTCACTAATGTATATTATGAATCTGACAATAAAAAATTCAAAGTCGGCTTGTCTGAAACAAAATGGCGGCCACTCGAAATGCGAAAAACGTACAAAATTTTGTTGCTGTAGTTGTGAAATTTTCAACCGATGTCAATGAAATTCGGTAGTTTGATGGAAACTATAATTATCTAAAGAATTATGTAAGAAAACTGGAGATCAAATCGCAAAAAACAAAATGGCGGCCGTTGAAGCTCAATACTTCAAAGGCTTCTAAAAGTCAAAATTTTCATCTGATGTATAAGATAGAAATCAAATACGTCTAGAGATTTAGACATTTTGGTGATCATGCATGTGCAAATTTCAAAATGGCGGCCGTTTAGATATGCGTTTTTCAGGTTTGTGTGGCCCTCTAGCTAGCGGGTTTTGATGAAACTTGAGATTTTGGATCTCTGTACTAAGTTCTTGTATCATTAAAATCGAATGAAAGATCAAACAGTCGAAAATTCGAATCTTAATATTTTTAAGCTGTCATTTTCACTAAAAATTAAATACTTTTGTCCTGTCTAGAGTAAAACTCCGATTTGAACAAGATTCGGCATATTGATTGAGAAGGTCCTAGCCCACAAAGATTTAAAATAATCAAAAACCAAATGCATGCATTCAAAATGGCGGCTCCCAAAGGTCAGAATGTAAGCGCAATACGCTATTTAAGTACCAACTGAAATGATGAATATTTTTCATGGAAACGTTTGAAATGACAACTTGAAAGTATTTATAAAATATTTTTACAATACCCTTAAAAAATTATAAAACGGCAATTCGTCTGTCTGTCCGTCCGTCTGTTCATTTGTTCGTGCGTCACAAAAAGTTTGCCTCTCAAAATTTGCAGTGCAAGAAAATATTTTAAGGTGTTCAAGAGAAGTTTCCCATACGGGGGGCTGATTATAATTTTTTTTTATTTCTGTAGCCCTCTAGCAGCCAAGTTTCTCAACAGATTCCGATGAAACTTGAAATTATAAGTTAATAACGCAAGTTCATTTAACCTGCAAAAAATTATGCAAACCGGATGACACATAAGGAAGTCGAAAATTTACAGCTTAATTTTTAACAGCCTTTTTCAATGAAAATTCAATAGACCGCCCTGATGGTTCAGAAAAGAGTTAAAAATGTACATATCAATGGCAACACAAGTGCTGATTGAACTTTCATTAAAATGTTTTGAAATTAACTATTTGAACTATTTAAGCGGACAAGTTATCATCTTTGTGTGGTCACCACTGTGAAATGTGTAAACAGCAAAGGTGAGAGGAACGAAACCTGTATTTTTATGCTTATGCCAATTTATTATCCACTGATTTTCAATATGTGATCCATATGTGTGGAACTCAATTTAATTAGCAAAATATTTGCGCCTCTATAAAGGGTCTTCAAAACGATCGTCGAAAGATTCTTTTTATGTTAATAAATGCCCATGTGGTGCTATGAAAATTGCAGTGAGAAGTGTAGTAGCAGGCAAGCCAAATTCTTTTTCGAAATCTTACGCTACATACGAGAAATTTACCTTTCCGGCTGGTGCTGCCAACGGGATTTTTTTACGTCTGCGCTTGGTATTTTGTCACCATACAAAATGTATATGTGAACAAATAATTTGTGGTGGAGCGTCATGCCACGAGAAAGAACACGCCCCACCAAACTGCAGATAATAGCCTGCCAGCATATACATGGGCTCCTGGACCAAGTCAGTCTCAGTGAGCACTGACTTCTTATTCACTGAGGCAGCAGAGCATCGCTGCAAATCCATCAAGGACAAAAATGCATCCTCCTTCACTTTAAATGGTGCCCAACATGCGGCCCGAAAGGCCCGGTTATTCAAGCAGTCGTTAGCCTGAAACAGAACATCGTCTTTAGGTAACCCCACGGGTGGATAGTGTTTTCAAGAATTGTGTTGTCCTCGGGCATCAATACTGCGTGTTCTTGCTTTTGATTTATACTCTGGCGGCTTATCATCCTTGCATGACTAGCAAGACCAAGTAATATGAGAGTTCTTGAGTGTTACTGAAAAGTTCGCTACCCATTATCATCTATTGTGTTTTGTTCTGATTCACACCCCAAAACTGGTAGTACCCTTGTGTTTTAAGTCACATAGATTTTGATTTTGTGATTGGCTGTGGAGCTAGTCTACAGCAATCCATGAAAAGACGTGTACTGCTCGTGAGTCAAGACAGACCGTAACCCCCTGTACTGCTCTTGTTCAACTACATGTGATCAAAAACTACCTCCGAATCAGAAAAACTATATTTAATTGCAAGAAGATACATTCAAAAATAAGGAGGACTACGCCATTGGAGTCTCCTTGCTTTACTTTTTGATTGCAGCGGAGGAAGACAGAATCTGAAATAATTATATCGAATATATACTTTTTGTTTGAGAGCAGTTTACAGTTCGCCACTGTCGGCCACTTACAAGAAACCATTAAACATATACGAGAAATTGCTATTTGGATATAAGGTTATAGCCGTAATTTATGTATACATAGTAGAGCTTTATATTTTATTTGCATTTAACGAAGAGTTATTGTATTCATATACATAAATAAATATAACATATATATATCTATATATATATATATACGAGGTGTGTTCAAAGAGTATCGTGAATCCACGGGTTACGTATATTCGAATTTCGATTTTTTTGTGGCGTTATGTTGGTACTCATGTCTGTCACTTATGCCGACAAGCTCGGCCATTTTGAATGTTCACTTAATTGGTGATAGCTGCTTTACTTGCACGTGTTTTCAATCATCTTCGATTTTTACTTATTCAAATAAATGGATCAAAGGACGTGTATCAAATTTTGTGTGAAAAACGAAATTAAGTGCGCGGATGCATTCCGAATGTTGACTGTGGCATACGGAGAAGCTACCTTGGACCGAAGCAACGTTTATCGGTGGTACAAAATGTTTTGAGAAGGCCGAGAAGATGTGAACGACGAAGAGCGTGCCGGACGCCCGAGCACTTCAACAACAGACGAAAAAATTAATGAAGTGGAGAAAATGGTATTGGCCAATCGTCGAATCACCGTTAGAGAAGTTGCTGAGGACCTAAACATATCGATTGGCTCGTGCCATTCGATTTTTATCAACGATTTGGGCATGAGACGGGTCGCCGCGAAATTCGTACCAAAATTGCTCAATTGGAAGCTGCCGCATGAACCAAGACCGAAAAAAGCGCGCCAAGTTCGGTCGAATGTGAAAGTTTTGCTGACAGTTTTCTTCCATTGCAGGGGCGTGATGCATCATGAGTTCTTGCCACAAGGAAGAACGGTCAATAAGGAATATTAACTGCAAGTTATGCGCAATTTGCGCGAAGCAATCCGCCAGAAACGCCGGATTCGTGGGAGAACAAAAATTGGCTTTTGCACCACGCCCCTGCTCACACATCGTTGCTTGTGCGCGACTTTTTGGCCAAAAACAACACACTAATGATGCCGCAGCCACCGTATTCTCCAGATCTGGCCCCCTGTGACTTTTTCTTGTTTCCTAAACTGAAGAGGCCCATTAAAGGACGACGTTACGCTACGCTTGACGAGATAAAGACGGCATCGAAGGAGAAGCTGAACAAGATTTAAAAAAATGATTTTTTGAAGTGCTTCGAAGATTGGAAAAACCGTTGGCACAAGTGTATAATATCTCATGGGGATTACTTTGAAGGGGACAAAATAGATATTCATGAATAAATAAATAATTTTTGAAAAAAAACAAAATTCGTGATATTTTTTGAACACACCTCGTATATATATATATATATATATATATATATATATATATATATATATATATATATATATATATATATATACATATATATATACATATATATATATATATATATATATATATATATATATGTATATATATATATATATATAGATATATATATATATATATATATATAAAATATATTTATATATATATATATATATATATATATATATACATATATACTTTATATATATATATATATATATATATATATATATATATATGTATATATATATATATATATATATATATATATATATATATATATATATATATATATATATATATATATTGTTACTTGCACGAATAATTTTGCGAGCTATTGTCACAATTGTTTTCACAACCATTAAGAACATAATGATCAACAAGCGAATGTACTCGATACCCCACCAAGCATGATCAACATCTGAAAGTGAGTCACTGTCCCATTCATTAAGCTGCTCGAATATTCCAGGTAATTCACCAATGTACGAGAAATGAATTGAATGACTAGAGACCCTATATAAAGCCGAGCCGAATGAATGGGGGGATTCATTACAACCGCGATATAGTAAAACTGTGATAGTGAGGAGTGCGAATTAAAAAGCGATATTGAAGTGATAGACAGTTGAAGTAAACATTGATAGACGACTTGTAAAAATAGTGAAATTATAAATTATGCATTTTTAGTAAATAAACTCTTTTAACTCAATTTAAAAGACAGTGCATTTTCAATTTCCTGGAACATTAAAATTATTTAACGCGAACTATAACACGCGTCAGTGGTGTCGAGAACTGAGAAAAAAAAATTTCGAAAGTGAAAACTTATAAACAATTTTCTAAAAATGCACAATAGTGAAATTTAACGTGGAAACTGGTGAAAAAAAATAAGCCAAATTTAATTCCACTAAGCTAACATTAAATGAATTTACTATGGCGGAGCTTAAGGGAGAAGCAGAAACACCAAAATCAAAGGAACCAGAAAATGTGCTGATGCAAATGTTGATGCTGATGCAGCAAGAGCAGCGGCAGCAGTCATCCAGTTTAACTGCGAAGCTAAATGAACAGTCATCCAGTTTAACTGCGAAGTCAGACCAGAAGCTGGACCAGCAAGCATTCGAAATCAAGGCAGACATCACACAGAAGCTGGAGAAAAGTGGAGCTCGGTAGTCTGAACAAGCAAATTAAAAGCGTCGAAGAAAAGGTTCACCAAGTCGAGGAGAGAATTAACCATGAGATCAGCCAGATCGAGGAGAGAATCAACCATGAGATGGAAAACATGAAAAGGGAATTGCAAGCAAGGAAGGCAATAGTAACCACCTCACCAGCCCCGCTTATAACCGCAGCACAAAGCACATCCAGAAATGTGCAAGCACCAATATTCGATGGGCAAACGGTCTGGAGCATTTACAAAATCCAGTTTGAAGCCGCCGCTAGGATAAATTACTGGAATGAGTAGGAGCCAGCAACTGCATTAATTCTTGCTCTAAGAGCCCCAGCTGCCGAGCTTTTGCAGACTATCTCCATTGAGTTACACTCAAACCCGGCTGCTATATTCAATGCACTCGACATGCGTTATAGAGGCGATCATCTAAAGCAGATTAATCGGGCACAGCTACAGCATCGGATGAAGAAGTCTGGCGAAACCTTACTGCAGCTAGCCCAAGCCATTGAGCGACCGGCACTTTTGGCTTACCCAGCGTACGACCCAGAACATCGAGATGACGCAGCAATGGAAGCATTCATCAGTGCCTTAAAGGACCAGATATTGCAAAAAGCTGTGCGTTTAGCTCAAAAGCAAACAGTTGAGGACGCATTGGCTTTTAGTCTGAACTCTGAGGCAGCGAAAAATGTGACTCATACTACTGCCCGGGTTCGTGAGGTAGTAGCAGACGGGTGCAGGTGTGAGCGCGTCAAAATTGAGCGAGAACCGTAGGTAAATGGTGCATCTAGATGCTAGAGTTGTGGCGAAAAAGGGCATCTGTAAAGAGACTGCAAGAAGAGAAGAAAACGAAGCTATTGTCCAGGGTGGTGGAGATCCATACCGAGTCAGGAGCCTAGAATGGAAGCCCATCAAACTGAGGGGACCAACTTCGTGGGGCGGACGTTGGCTAGGAGAATCGACGTCCCTAGCACCCCCGTCACCGTGTCAAGACTGCATCGCGGAGACGCAGACTTATGCCTTCCGGGTCAAGTTAACGAAGAACACTGCATCATAACAAGCGACACTAGTGTAACCCGATCGACTATCCGACCGGAACTAGTGAGACCACCACTACTTCACAAGGGCGGAGTTCATGGCAATGCTGACGCCCTATCTCGTCATCCATGTCTAGCTTACTGCAAGCATTGCCAATGGGTTGAGGAAACGCAGCCGACCGTTGATCTGCGAGTGATAACTAGTGATGAGGTAGATATATTTGTATTCATTTTGGTATCACTAATATTTTCTGATATTGGTATCAGCGATATCTGAAAATCCAATATTAGGATACTAAATATTAGGTAATATAAACGGTCAAGCATAAAATGTCAACCTAACCGAGAAGAACTTGCCAATCGCAATCGCCGTTTGCCGCAGTCGCGTCATGCTCAGGAATGGAGTCCGAATCCCGCATACATGATATTCATATTTCCCGCATGCGGGTGTATAAGCGATATGCATATAAATATGTAGCATGCCAGCGCATAAGCGGTATGCATATAAAAACATGAATGGATATTCTTTCTTGAATATTGGTCACTCAAACGAATATCGGTATCACCGGGCAAAGTGGATATTTTGGTAAGTAATACTAATACTGTATTCATATTGATATTCAAGCAGTATTGAAGTTTTGGGCCGCTAATATTCGCAAAGCAATGTATTCTTATTATACATATGCGATACGAATATCATCATCTAGTGATCGTATTGTTTTGTTCGTTTTGTGGTTCATGGCGTTGATTTGATGTGAGAATAGCATTTTTTTATTTTATTTTCTACTTCTTACATTTTGTCAGCCAACCAATTATTTGTGATTATTATTGACGGTGATTTAGGAACTGTACTTTTTTAAATTTGAAATTTTGTCGTTATTCCGTATACAACTGATTGTTGAAGCTTTGCTTATGGTTGTTTTTGAAAATTGTCATTGAAAGGGGTAAGGTAAGGTGTTTCAATTAGATTAGAATCTTGTTTATAAGTTGATGTTTTTTAGAGTAGATATATAAACTAGACTAAGATTAGAATACAACTATACATGAAGCGCGCAAGGTTGAATGAAGTATGGAACTATTTCACTGTTGGTTCCGAACAAAATAAATTTGCTAAGTGCATATATTGCATCGCAAAATTAAGTTTTAAGGGGCTGGTATCGAATTTGAATAAGCACCTGAAAAATAATCACTTAATTTCTATTCAACAAGCAAGGCAAAAAGAAGTAGGTTAACATATTTGTCTTCTAGATGTTAAACCAACCACCTTGAGTATCACTACCAAATAACGTCAACAAATGTAGCGATTGAAGTTGGGTCTTCTCAAGCAAATTGCGCTTTATATTTTTCAATATAGAGTTCAATGAAACATTCGTTGTTTGCACCGTGCGGGACCTTCGCTTTAAAACACATTTTTTCAACGATAAGTGGGCAGCTGAAGGAGCTAAGCGCAAAATTATCAATTTTGCAACTGCAGAAGTTGCACGGAAACACAGGTTTCAGAAATAGAATCTTTGGCCTCAACATCAGCAACAAAGCCTGCTTCTGAACGTGCTGGATCATGTGGAGAACTCGAAGCGTTTAAGTACGCTTCAATTTGGTATAAGGCGCATAAAGTTATTAACGAAGTGCAGCCACACCGGTCAGCCACAGCAATGGCAAGTGAGGCGACACAGTGATATTTGAGTGATATATTGTTAAAGAGGGAAGATGACCCCAACAAATGGTGCAAAAACCATCAGTATATCTATCCTCATTTATTCAAAGTTTTTCAGCAACTTGTGGGATGGCAATATCTGTTCCTTGTGAGCATATATTTTCCAAGTCTGGGCAGCTTATAACAGAAAGAAGAAGTCGTCTCTCACCAGAAAAAGTTATGAAACATATTTCTCCATGCAAATAAAAATAACTAATGATTCCATTTTAAAAAATTGAATTTTGATTGTCTGATGGGTGAGATGCATTGAACAAAAAATTCAAAAATTTGGCACTCAATGCCAATATATTCGAAGCAAATTTTAGAACTACAACTACAAACAACATGCTTCTGACAACTTTTATCAGGCTATCAAACAGCTCATCAAAAGTATGAATCGAATTCAAATAGTGCTTATTTGGTATATCACGAGTTTTTTATTCAATAAACATATAGCAGTATATAAATAAGAATTCAATTTTTGTGTCTAATAAATGAAAGTGATACAAAATATTTGTTTAAGTATTTTAATACCAACAAACGAGTATATTAGTATTAGGTAATATTTCGAAATATCGGTATTAACCCAACTCTAGTGATAACGGCCGAATTCGATGAAGGTTGGTCATCGGAGGAGATTCATAATGCCCAGTTAGCCGATGAAGACATCGGACCATTGCTCGTTTGGAAGAAGGCAAGTGGGCGACCTGAGTGGAAGGATGTTTCAATGCATGGCGCAACCCTGAAAAGCTATTCGTCTTTTCGTCTGCTATCTGATATAAAGTTCGGAACACCCCCTGAGAAACCCCAAACGATCTCGGAGTATGCAAGTGAGCTAAAACAAATGTTGAACCAGATACATCGGACAGTGCAAAAACACTTCGTATCGGCTACTGACCAGGTATAATCTAAAGGCAAATTCTACTGGCTTCCAGCAAGATGACTTGGTGTGGCTATATAACCCAAAACGGCGAAAGGGTGGGTCTCCAAAGTTGCAGCATAATTGGGAGGGACCATACCAAGTGACAAAGACGTTGTATACCGCATACAGGAACACCTTAAGCTGAGAACCAAACTAAATATCGTGCACCTGTACCGTCTTGCCCCATATTGCATCCAGGGAGAATTTAGTACAACTGGCGACACATCTTTTCGGGGCGAAAAGAACTGAGGTGGGGGCAGTGTCACATGCACGAATAATTTTGCGAGCTATTGTCACAATTGTTTTCACAACCATTAAGAACATAATGATCAACAAGCGAATGTACTCGATACCCCACCAAGCATGATCAACATCTGAAAGTGAGTCACTGCCCCATTCATTAAGCTGCTCGAATATTCCAGGTAATTCACCAATGTACGAGAAATGAATTGAATGACTAGAGACCCTATATAAAGCCAAGCCGAATGAATGGGGGGATTCATTACAACCGCGATATAGTAAAACTGTGATAGTGAGGAGTGCGAATTAAAAAGCGATATTGAAATGATAGACAGTTGAAGTAAACATTGATAGACGACTTGTAAAAATAGTGAAATTATAAATTGTGCATTTTTAGTAAATAAGCTCTTTAACTTAATTTGAAAGACAGTGCATTTTCGTTTTCCCGGAATATTTAAAATTATTGGCCGCGAACCAGAACACGTGACGATATATATGTATATATGTATATATATATATATATATATATATATATATATATATATATATATATATGTATATATATTTATATATATATACATATATATATATATATATATATATATATATATATATATATATATATATATATATATATATATTTACTGGTTTTTATTCCAAGGATTGTGCAATTTAGACATAGAAAAAGCGTGTCTGCTGATGGTTGCGGTTTGGAGTTTAGCGGGGGTTTACTGACTTGACTGCCACTTTTTCCGTTTCCTTATTGCTAACATTACGAAATGGCACGTTTAGTACTGGATGTAAATTTGATGATTTGAGAGTGAATTGCTTATGAACTTGAAAGAGATAATTGGTTTTGAGGTATAATCGTTCGCATTGTTGTACTGTTCTAATAACTAAAAATTTGATTGCATACCTCAACTGTTTTGGTGTAGCTTGAAATTAACTTAGTTTCATGGTTATTTGCCCTGGAAAATTGCCGTTCTGATATAAATAATTCTTTATATTTGTTTAGCGCAGTTTCTTTATTTCGTTTGCTCTTTAATGTTATTGCATTTAAAAATTATTGCCCAGATGTCTATCTTTTCAATTTGTAGTTAAATGTTTGTTTTTGTTTGCTCTTTAAATCGCGTCTCAGGCAATTCAAATGCTCATTGAATTCAAAAGATAAGACTTTAATATGCATGTGGGTACGCGTTACTGCTATTATTATTGCTCAAGTGGTTAGAGTGATAAATGGTATAATATTTCGATAACAATGGGCACGCGTTTGCTTGCTCGCTATTGAGTTTTCGTTTCGCTTATTTGTGTAATGTTTACTTGTAATGTTTAATGTTTTGAATGTTAGCTGACTGTAATTTCATATCTTCTATAAATTGTACGTTGGGTTTGAATGAGTTAGGAGTTAATTTGAATGACCTTCGGATAAGTAAGATGATATTTATGATATATTCATGAAGGAGTATATGAATGAAGAATTGAATGTTCATGTGACTATTGATTTTACGACTGACCCTATTCAATGGACAGTAAGAGTAGGATTAATATTATATTTTTAGGTCTTTGTAAAAAAAATTTTTACAAAGACCTACTAGTTTTGCGACCTGTCTGTCTGTCTGTCCGTCCGTCTGTCCGTCCGTCTGTCCGTCCGTCCGTCTGTCCGTCTGTCCGTGCGTCACAGCTGATTTCCTCAGAAACTAAAGAAGCTAGAATGCTCAAACTTTGTGAAAAGGTCAGAAGTGATGGTCTCTCAAAAGTTAAGGCCTTGACAAAAATTTAAAAAATGTTTAAGGGGGGTCCCCCCTAATAACGAATTGGCCCTTAAAAATTTTTTTTAATTAAAGGTAGTCAAATGGGGTATCAAATGAAAGGTCTTGATTAGAACTTTTAGAATCTGAAATAAAAAAATCATTTTATGAATTAGGGTGCCTTAGAAATCGAAATTCACTCAACTTTGTTAATAATAGTATGATTTGTAGATTTTACATTTTTGCCCATAAAATCAAAACGGTACCTTAAACTTCTTGAAATTTTGCAATTATATAGACTGACATAAGATATATATGTTCACAAAATTTAATTGAGATCGAATCATAATCAAGTGAGTTATAGCAATTTCAATTATATGGAATCACAACAACGATAACACGTGTTTATGGTTCGTATAGGGTTTTCCAATAAGAGGTATTATTTTGATATTAAAAGAAAAATGCAATTTTTTTAAATAAATGATCGGGTGTTTAATTCTTTATAAAGAAGAAGATATGCCGTTAATAGCAATAACTAACATTGGGCAAATAACTACTGCGAAACGCTTACAGGACCACATCCTCTTCATGAAATTTTCCATAGCCAAATCGCAAACTGGCTGCCCTATGTCCTCGATAGCCTCACGAATTTCATCTTTGAGATCTTGAATTGACGCTGGGCTATTGGCATAGGCCTTCTCTATCACGTGACTCCAAAGGAAGAAGTCGCAAAGTGTTAAATCAGAAGATCTATTCAAAATAACACCTCTTATTGGAAAACCCTATATATATTTAAAATTGACTTAGGTACTTTTATTTTCTTTCAATTTTCATGAAAATTTAAGGAATAGTGTTTAACTTGAACATGTACAATCGGCCGAGCATTGAGAAAAATCAATTAAGCTAGATTAAAATGGCGGCTGCACTGTGCTTATGAAAGAAACTGTGCATCTTTTGTATAAATTTGAACGATTTCATATCTAAGTATTGGATGAAGAATTCAAGTTATCGATTCACGCCATTAGAAAACTTCCTTCTAACCCTAGGATGTTTACAAAGACCTTCTGGTAGGAGCACTCTCCTGCTTACTCAACTTGTTTTAAATTGTTATTATATTTTGGTTATTAGAATGATCTATATAATTTTTTGAGTTTATTTCAAAGGAAGACTGATTCAGTTCGATCAATAATATTATATTTGGATATTCATACTTTCTTTTTGTTATTTAAATGATTGAAATAATTATTTGGTGATTTAATTTTAGGATATTGATCTAGTTTGATGTAAAGTCTGAGTGGTGTCAATAATATATTTGGATATTGATGTTATATTTTTGTTATTTAAATGATTAAAATTATTATTTGATTTTTTTAGAGGCCTTATCTAGTTTGGTGGACAGTATGAGTAGCAATGGTGTCATACAGGAGTTGAATGGTTTCAGATATCGGCTGGGGGAATCGATTTTCAGCCCATTCAAATTCGCTACACAGCGCACTACACTATGGTCATTGCAAAACCGATATCCTAGCGGCTGCGCCAATTTCGTTACATAATCAGTATACCCTATGTGTACTAGTATGAAATGGAAGCTCGCTTTGACTTGTATCCTATAAACATCATCAAGGCTCCATCAAAGATCTCGCTGTACGCCACTTACTTGCTACTCTATCCATTTAAACCATATCAACAGAGACGAGGGTTAACTTTAAAGCATTATTTTCACTATATTTTTAATTTTTTTTTATTTACCATACAATCGAATTGATTAATTACATTTCACTTTTTATGTTCTCGAAGACCTCGAACTATCAGTATTGGGTGAAGTGCTCTGCACTTATAATTACTTGACATGCTAATGGTTCGGAGTGGCCACACGGTGTGGAACGCCAAAGGGCCGACTGAAGATTGCGGCGCAAGCCAACACCTCACCCCTCACCACTTCATTGTACATTGGACAATACCTCCATCCGAACTTTATTCGCGAATACTTTAACCTTGTAAATAAAAATTGGGTAGCAGCACGCTCCCTTACTGGAGTCGAACCAGACTGCCCTTCAGTACTCCATAAACTGTTTATATTTGGTCGCGAAACGAGCTTTTGTTCCATATCCCGCCAAAATTTTGCCGAATATGCAACATGTGAGCTCCCATTCCACGGAAGCTCTTACTTTCCATCTCGGTAGTAGACTTTTACGACCAAATTGGGGAAATTGAGCGAGGCAGAGCTTTTGTTTATCTTTTGGCTCTCTCTTTTTAGCTTATGTGCTTTATCGTAGTGAAGTTTAACATGTACGTATGATATATGCTTTGATAACATTGGGCGTATGGGCTTGCTTGTTTGTGAGTATATAGGTGTATAGGTGGTATATATATATATATATATATATACATATATATATATATATATATATATATATATATATATATATATATATATATATATATATAAGTTTCTGATTTGGGAAACTTAGGATTCGTGTGAGAGTCTGAGTTGAATAAATCGACTCGAGTTGTTGCAGTAAAATAACTGTAATTAAATATTATTTAAGGTTACATATTAACACTATTTACATTATTGATAACATATCGATTAACACAATACCTGAAATAACAACAAGTTGGATTTAACTAAGTGTTTGATTAACAATAGTAATTGTGAAGCAAAAGTAATAACAATTTATGATCACGAAAAATGTGGCTGCCTAGCGTGGCTGCCTAGCGACGTCTGTCTCGCGACGTCTGTCTCTCTGACCACAACCGATGCGAAGTTTGTAATGAGCGTCACTCAACCGTCTGGCCGAAGGTAACTTGACCGAACGGACAGGCGGCAAAGTTTGAAAAGAGGTTTCAAACTTACATCCCCCCCCCCTCAAGAACGAAGAAGGAATTTCGGATTAATGGAAAGAGATGAGTTTGCTTGCGTGAAAAAGGTTTGATCCTTTTTTCCTGAGACCGCTATCGACCTCATATATTACCTCAGAAATTTTCCTTTTTATTCTGAATGGCTCTTCTCTGATTGGATCCGTTTTTAGGGTTTTGTACTAAAATACAAAACCCTATTGCAATCACGACCTGTGTCCGTCTGTCCGTCCGTCTGTCCGTCCGTCCGTCCGTCTGTATGTCACAGCACTTTTTCTCCGAAAGTATAGAAGCTACAGCTATGAAACTTTGTTGGCAGGTCAGAAATGGTAACTTCTTGAAAGTTCAAGGGTGAAATTTTTTTTTAAAGGTGTTTAAGGGGGGTCTCCCCACATAGGGAGGTGACCCCTCAAAAAAAAATTTTCACCATTGGTAGTCGAGTAGGGTGTCACTGGAAAGGTCTTAATAAGATCTTTTCAAAACAAGTCTTAAAACTGCCTTATGAGTACCGAGGGGGGCAGGGAAAGGGGAAATGTACGAACTTTTCGCGTACCCCCCCCCCCCTCGCGATTGGACACCTTCCATCCGAAAAATCTGAAAAAAATCATGAATGTAGGCCTTTATGAGTACAACAACAACAAATACATGAGAAGTCGAAATTCACTCAACTTTGTTAGTAATAGTATGATTTATCAATTTTATGTTTTCTTGAATAAAATCTAAACGGTACCCTTCAATTCAATAAAATTTTGCAAACAGATGACCTTTTATTGGATTGATCTTTTCTGAAAGCTTCATAAAGATCGAATAGTATTTAACGAAGTTATAGCGATTTGTATTTTCCTGTATTACTATGGAACAATATGCCCTGTATTACTATGGAAACATATGGCTATGGAGCCATATGCGCTTTTTACCGACTTAGACACTACAGCTTTGCTAAGATTTGCATGAAAATTGCAGGAATGATAGGTATCATGAAGATGAGTACATATAATTGAAACAAGTCGAAGAGGCAGGAGAGAGCTAATAGCAAAAGGGCTTTGTAACCATTCTAGGATTCGAAAAAATAGGCCATGAATCGATGATTACAGTACAGAGAAGTGACCCCTGGAAAAAATTTCATGAAAGGTAGCCGATATGAGTATCAACTGAAAGTTGTCTATGAGAGCTTTTCAAAACAGTTCTTAAACTGACCGTTTTTGCTTCAGTGGGGGCACAGGGGGGGGGGGGAAATACATGAAAAATGTGTTTCCTCCCTCGCGAATGGACACCCGTGATCTAAAAAATCTGAAAAAATTATCAAGGGAGATATTTATGGGTATAACTCTAACAAATACCTCAGAAGTCAAAACTCTTTCAACTTTGTTAATAATAGTATGATCCTCGAATTTCACATTTTCTCCAATAAAATCGTCTTTGACATGTTTCTTGATTTTATTCGTTGCTGGTTACTGCATTTTGTAAGTTGAGTACAAAACCCTTCTGACATGAGCATAGGTCTGTCTACCCAACTTGTTTTCCTGTTCAATTTGTTTCCGTTGTTTATGTAAATGAGATCGTTTTCGTTGTATTCATGTTTGCTTGTTTTCTCGTCGTAATACCTCTTGTTTTGCTCGTGAATCTTTTTCGATTGCTCGAATGCCTTTCTTCTATTTTCGTCTAAGTTTGCGGCATTGTTCTCGTTTAGTTCATCAGGTAGTATTGATTCTTCTTTTCCAGTTAGTAGGTAAGAGGGTGTAAAACCAGTGGAACTGTGTATAGTATTATTATATTCGTGCACGCATTCTTGTGCAACAGCTGGCCAGGAGCGTGTTTTGTTCTCGTAGATTTTACATCGTATTCTGTTGACTAGTGTTTGATTTGTCCTTTCATTTAATCCGTTTGAAAAGGCACAATCTACTGCTGTAAAGATGAGTCTTATATTTTCTGATTTTAAGTATTTTTCGAAATCATTCGAATTGATACCTGCGTATTGATCAGATATAAGCGTGTCGATCCTGTTAATATTTTTTGTTGATTTAACTAGTTTAATAAAATTGTCGGCTGTTTGGGTTGACGATGTTGTGATAAATGCGTATCTTGTGAAGTGATCTGTTAATAAATGCAGATATTTTTTGTGCTTTTGTTTCCCGCAAAACCACCGACTGTGTCCAATGAGACTATTTCAAATGGCTTTGAGGCTGGACCCAGCTGGGATAACGGAACCTTGTAGTTTGCAATTCTAGTTTTATTCTTGATACATGTTTCACAAGCACGAAAAAATATTTTTATGTGTTTGTGCATATTTTTAAAATAAAATTTTGTTGTTATTGTCAAGATCATTTGTTTTACTCCCACATGACCTCTTATTTCATGAACTAATAATAGTTGTTTACCAAATGCTTCAGATAACCAAAATTTCTCTTTATTGTTTAGTGATCTGTAGATGATACCGTTCTTCTTTTCACATTCGTTATCTAAATGGAAATTTTTTTTATCATTGATTATTTCGTTTATTTCCAAAAAGTTCACGATTTTTACTGCTGAGCTTTCGAAGTTATCTTCTTCTTTTTCTAGGACAGGGTTGCGAGAAAAGCAATCCGCTTCCAAGTTTTCTTTACCTGGGTTGTAAAGGATTTCACAGTTGAATTGTGAGATGTAAGTAAGGATTTTTCTTAGTTCTGGGTCGTTACAATTGTTTATGTTAAGGTCCTCTAAGGTTTTGTGATCGGTGAAAACGGTGAATTTTTGACCAATTAAATAGTACCGCCGATACAATATTGCTTCTTTTATTGCGAGACATTCGATAAATATTGCTTTTTTTTCTTTTTGTGTATTGTTCAATCTGCGTGAGAAATAGAACTGGTTTTAGTTTTTCATCTTCCTGACGTTGTTTTAACACTGCACCGACTCCTTGAATGCTCGCGTCCGTAAAGATGTAGGTTGGTAACGCTGGATCAAAGATCGAAAGTATTGGTTCCGAACACAAGTGTTCTTTTACCGCCTCGAAATTTTTTTGACATGATGGAGACCAATCAAACTGCACATTTTTCCGGAGCAAGTTATGAAAAGGTTCCAGTACGATACTTGAGTTCGGGATATATTGGAGGTAGAAATTTAATTTTCCCAAGAATTGTCTGATATTTTTCCTTGTTTGTGGAACAGGGAAATTTTTGATTGCGACTACGTTGTCATTTAGAGGTTTAATACTGTTGTATCCTATTTTATGTCCTAAATATGACACTTCACGTTTTGCAAAAATACATATTGAGACATTTAATTTAAAACCGTAGGAGCGCAATGTTTTAAGTACCATTTCAGTATGCTGCATATGATCCTCATAATTATTTGAATATATTAGGATATCATCTATGTAATTTACAGTGAATGAATCCAAGCTATTTTTCCTTAAAATACTTGATAATGTCCTTTGGAAAATTGCTGGAGCGGATTTTAAACCGAAAGGTAAACAGTTCCACTGCCAGTGCCCGTGGTGAATTACAAAAGCAGTTTTATATTTATCCTTGTCGCGAAGTGGGATCGACCAAAACGCCGAATTCATGTCCAACTTTGTGAAGTAATTGCAATTTCTTGCACACAATTTTAGTTCATCAATGCGTGGGAAAGAGTGACTTTCCGGCACGACTATTTTATTCAGTTCTCGATAATCAATACATAATCGGGATCTTTTATTTTCGTCTTTTTTAAAAGCCAATGTAACCGGAGCAGCGTACGGACTACTCGATTCTTCAATTAGACCCGCTTTCAATAATTCTTTAATTTGTTTTTCTATTTCTGCTTTGTCTTGCAGAGAACATCCGTAAGGTCTTTTTGCTACATATTTGTTTTCAGTGAGTCTTATTGCGGCTTCATAATCGTTGACTTTACCAATATCGAATTTTTCTTTTGCAAAGACATCTTTATAAGTACTCAAGATTTCTTTTAGTACAAGATCAGACTTAATTTCGTCAATCTCATTATTTTTACACTCAAAATTTCCTTTGACTATATTTATCTCGGCTACTTTTTCCAAATTTTGACTTATTTTTAGGTTTTCGTCTTGGCATAACCTAAATTTTTTTATGCAGTCTAGACCTAATAAGACATCATCTTCAAATGATTTACTTTTGATGATGAATAACAGACAGTCTTCTTTTATATTGAAAATAGTAACTGGTAGGACGACACTTCCTTCAGTATTTGAGTTGCCCGAAATTGTTTTCAATTGTTTATTCCCACTTATTTTTTTATTTACACACAATTTTCTCCAATAGTTGTAATTTATCAATGAGACATTAGCTCCGGAATCGTAGAGACTAATGGCTGGACTATCATTGATTAGAATTTTTAGTTTTATAAGTGGGATCGTTATTAGTTTTTTGGATTTTCAAGGAGAGAAATTGCATCTTACGCTTCGATATTATTTGCGACTTTGATTTTATTGTTTTTGTTTTTGCTTTGGTGTGCTATTTTCGCACAACATACTTCTTCCGAGTGACGTCTGCCTGGAAAGCCCATTTTATCGCAGTACCCACAGGTTTTTTGTTCATTTAAATTTTCATTAAAGATTTTATTATTCTTTTTCTGAACTTCATTCGGCTTTTTTACAGAATTCAAAGCGGCTTTGTTCCTGGAAGGATCTATTTGCCTAAGCTTTGACATTAAATCGCCAACTTTGGTCAAGTCTTTTCGTTCTAAACGCGTTGTTATATAATTAGGAAGATCTATTACGATTAAATTTATTTGTGATCTTACCGATAAATCAGGATCAACATCAATCAAAAGATTCCTTTTCTTTAATGCATAATCTAAAACCGAACCGCCCAAATATTTATAAGTGTATGCGAAGGTGATTTCTGACCACGACTTTGAACCGAACGTGTCAACAAAAGAAGCTTTCCAAAATTCCCACGCGTGCGAGAGTTTATTTATTTTTTAAAACACCGCGTACCACTCCAGTGCGACATTCTCTAAACACAAACGCAATATTTCAGAATATTTCACTTCTTGTACACCGAGTCTTTCACATTCTTGTTCGAAAGTATTTAACCATGATTCCGCGTCCACATCATTCCCGTCAAATTTATTCAGCACTAAATTTTTTGCAATGGAATGCATTGATTTTTCGGCGGGTGGGATGGGAGGAGAAGGAGAGTGAAGAGATGCAGATTTGAAAACCTCTAAATAGATCTCATTAAAAACTACGTTACCCTCCTCGTCCAGGTATTCCTCCAGCAGCTCGCCTTCCTTCAAGGTTATATTGACCTTTCGATATTTGTTGCAAGTAGTCAAGCTCTTGACTACCTGCTTTGTAATTTTATGCTCGAAAAGTTTTAAATGGTGTGTGTGTGTTTGTTGGTCAAGAGGAAATTGGTATGCTTCGGGACGTCCCTCAAGTTGAACAGTTTTAACCTTGACTACGGTCGTCTTTGAGTCGACCGCTTCAGAAACGAAATGAAATGTAGCCTTTACTTCCATAATGCAGTTCCTTAATTGTTGTTGCTTTATAAGTTTCTGATTTGGGAAACTTAGGATTTGTGTGAGAGTCTGAGTTGAATAAATCGACTCGAGTTGTTGCAGTAAAATAACTGTAATTAAATATTATTTAAGGTTACATATTAACACTATTTACATTATTGATAACATATCGATTAACACAATACATGAAACAACAACAAGTTGGATTTAACTAAGTGTTTGATTAACAATAGTATTTGTGAAGCAAAAGTAATAACACTTTATGATCACGAAAAATGTGGCTGCCTAGCGTGGCTGCCTAGCGACGTCTGTCTCGCGACGTCTGTCTCCCTGACCACAACCGATGCGAAGTTTGTAATGAGCGTCACTCAACCGTCTGGCCGAAGGTAACTTGACCGAACGGACAGGCGGCAACGTTTGAAAAGAGGTTTCAAACTTACATATATATATACATATATATATATATATATATATATATATATATATATATATATATATATATATAAACATATCATGTATGTTTATATATACACGTATATAAATATATATATATATATATATATATATATATATATATATATATATATATATATATATATATATATATATATGTATATATATATATATGTTTATATATATATATATATATATATATATATATATATATATATATATATATATATATATCTATACATATCTATTCATATATGTATTTATATATATATATATATATATATATATATATATATATATATATATATATATATATATATATATATAAATAAATAATTTGGTAAGTACCTGTAAGCTACACTCTGGAATACCTGTAAGCTACACTCAACTCCACTTTAAAGTTTCCCCAATGAAACACACGTTTCCTCCATCAAATACATTTATTTATCTAACAACTACAATTTCCAATTTGAACTTTTTTACGGCGCTGTTCTGCCTTGAAATCCAACTCCAACGCTTTGATTTCTGCTTGAAATGCCTCCCGCTCCGCTTTGGTCACCGCAAGACGTGCCAATTGGTGCAGATCACTGCTCTTGCGGCGGAACTCAACAATACACCCACCTCTTGGCCGCTTTTCGTCCGGCGCGTCGACCGTCGTATCGAGCGGTTTGATTAAGCATGCCCGGTACTCGTCGATTGTGATTGGCCTCGGATCCGCTCCGAGCATCGCAGCAATTGCTTCCTCAAGCGACGGACGGGGCTGCGTCGTCATCACAGGCTGCTGATGGTGGTTGTCCAGTCGCCGCCCACGTATGTCAATTGTGGCGGTTGCTGGTGGTGCGAGCCGGTAAATTCGTCATGGATGGCGATTTGGCCCAATTGTTACGTCCGCACGATGCTGATGTGTGGTGCCGGTGGGTCTGCTGGCGATGCGTGTCGGTCGTGGTGGCTGCTGGCGGTGCGAGCTAGTAAATTCGTTGCGGATGGCGATCTGGCGCGAATTGCTATGTCCACACTATCGCTGGATCGGTATCCCGTTAATTTGCTCGTCCCTGGGCGAAATGCCTTGGGAAACTACTGCTCGGGCAAAGGCCTTGAGCAGGGCAATTAACGCTGTTTTGGCTGGGCTGCAAAATAGCTGGCTGATGCGCGTAGGGCGATTGGTTGCCGTTATTGTTGTTGCTGTCCGTACGATTGCTGGATCGAAATTACGTCAATTTCCTCCTCCCTGGGCGAAACGCCTTAGAGAAACTACTTCTCAGGCAAATGCCTTGAGCAGGGCAAGTAACGTTGTTGGGCTGATGGACGTATGGGCTGCAAAATAGCTAGCTGATGCGCGTGGGGCGATTTCCGTCCGGCTACCTGGATCCTGGCTGGTAATCTCTTGAATTTGTAATCCTCAGGCTGAATGCCTTGAGACGATTCTACTCGGGCAAAGGCCTTGAGTAGGACAAGCGTAGTATCAAGAGTGTTTGGTTCGTTGATGGCCATGAATATTTATACAAAAATAATGCTTACCTCCAGTTCACCTTCGTTCTCATTCATTTGCATTACATATTGGGTGCATTTGCCTCTTTGCTTAGTCAAATAAATTACGATTATTTAATAGTGAATTAGGTCAGTGGATTGTTATGGAAAATTTTCACCTGGCCATCTATCGGTGACTAGCAACAATGCTTGAGATTTTCGAGAAGTGATTTTCTATGTGTATTATTTTCATTTACCACAGATTTGTGGGTTGGTCAATGCCAAGCTAAGTGTACGAGCACGAAATATATGGCATACTCACGCATACACTTACTTCTCAAGCCTTTGCGCATGATGCAGTATACCTACGAGAACCAATGTGTGAAGCGTTAGTAATGCTCGAGACATTGGCTGAGCCTAATGTCTCGAGGTTGGTGCGGTTCACCACAACATTCCTTCCCCCGAAAAAAAAGTACACGAGTGGCTTGAAGAGCCTAATCGTGACAAAAATATTTCTGATTTCGTTATTTTAGTTGCTAAGCTCCTGATCTCTTTAAATTGATAACTGATAGTTAAAAAGGTAAACGAGAGGTATTAGCTTGTTTCAATAAGGTTCTTTCATGGCTCCCATATGTAGATTAACATCATTAAAAATACATTCCTTTTGATCTTAGTATTTTAGTTTTTAGCTCAAACAATTATCTACAATTATTAATTTGTCTTACATTTTGATAGAAAGCAATTATTTTCACTTTCATTTACAAGTATTTTAATTTTTTGTTTGTTACAATATAGTTGATTGCTTTTCTTTATTAACTTCTTTCTTTACTTCGTAATTGTTTTATTTTTGTTTTTTTTTTCTTTTTTATGTATTCATTTAATTTTAAGGAGATAGAGGAATATTTTCATGTTTTGTTTTACATTTCCGCACTATTATTTTGTATTAAACATTTCTAAAGAGAATTTTTTATTTCTTTACTCTACATAATTTTTCAATACGATTAACTGCTTAAATGGCATTATAGCTTGTTTTGAGCGGGTGATACAAAATTACAACTAGTTTCGATAGAACTTTATTTATATTTGGACTATTTAATATTTGTATCAGTATGTTTCTGTTCTCTCCTTATTACATTGTCTTGTTGTATTGCAATAACTTATTTACAATAATTAGTTTCTTTTTTCTTCTCCTTTGTTTTTATTTCTTTCTTTTGTTATACTCGTAAACTAAAATGATAATGCATATGAAGATAACTAATTTCACAAACACATTCTATTGCTTATTTGTCCTTTTTCCACAATATTTTTTGTTTTGAGTTCATTGATCTTTCCCACTTTTCATGAAAGGCTTTCTTTTAATATTTTAGTATGTATTTTTTTGGCTTTATTACTTTGCTTATATACTAAGATGATAGTGCATATGGAGATATAACTATTTCACAAATATATACAGTTTCGGTTATTTGCCTTTCTATAATTTTTGTTTTTGAGTTTATTGATCTTTATAAAATTATATGAAAGGCTTTGTTTTTATCACATTTACCACTATGTGTTATTTATATTATACAACTTCTTTTTAACTTCGTTTCGTTCTATTCCTTTTATTGTTACATTCATTCGCTTTTATATTTATTCAGATTTCTTTCAATATTTAAACTGTATTATGTATAAAATTCGTTAGCTTCGTCACACCAATTTTTGTTTGTTTTTCTTTTTCAGAATTTAGTTTTATTGATGGTTGGTAGCAACAATAATGTTTCCAAACATAAAAATAAGAGTTTTTGTAGTTTTTACTTTTTTTTTACTTTAGTCTACTAAATTTTTTCTTACGCATTTGTTAAAGTTTACTATGATTTACAATTTGAAAGAAAAAATCCTTCATTTGTATAGTTTTTCTTCATAATTAAATTTCCAGACTATAACGAAAAGCTTGCTAAATAAGCTTTTGGTTATGTACTTTGCAATCACTATGTTAATATACATATTGGTAGGGATGAATTTTTCTTGATTCTGATTGGTATGTTTTCAGTTCGTAGTTCGTTGGGAGTAGTTTTGTTAATCAGTACATAGGGGATTAGGGTTTGTGTAGTGAATTTCGAGAGTTTCAAAAAGTCCGTAAAGGACTGCAGCGATGTTCTGCTGCCTCGGCAGAAGAAGATGAAAATATCTGCCGAGAATTCCCTTGTCTGGGGACGCGTGAATGCGCTGGCAGGCTAGCATTGCGGTGTCGTGGGGCGGGTTCATTTCAACAGCACGAGGACCCACTACAAAAAAATTTCGCACTCACGAATTTGGTGGTCAATCGATCAAGAGGCGACCGAAGTCGCAAAAAGTGTAGATAACTACACCGAGAGAGAAAGTACTTGTTCCGAGAACAAGTGGAACCTGAAAAAAAGGCGGACTTGGGGTAACCTCGTCGTTACCCGAAGAAGCTCATGGCCCACACATGAAAGAAGGGCAACCGGGTGGTGATGGAGCCCCTTCGCACCCACCCAACCGGAATAAATCCATATTTTGTTGCAGTGGCCAGGTATTCCCCTTCTGAGTGGAAAACTCATACAATTTGACTTGTATAAACTTTCCCATCAAAAGAGTGCGTACCCTGGTGACCAATTTATGCCAAAGAATCATACAATTCGATTGCATAACGCTATGCCATAAAGAGGCACTCTGCTTGGGCCACTCAACCCGCGATGTCAACTGAAACAAAGAAAAAAAGGATTAAGTTGTGCCCGGCGGCTAGCTTGTGGTTTTAGGGGGCAGCCTGCCACCGTACCGAGTCCTATACCCGGTCAGAGTTATCGGAAAGGAAAGACCGAAGTGTATATTTTAGTTCGACATTTTAGTTCTTTTTATTCTTCTCTCAAATACGATCACAAAAAACTAATAGGTTTGAGTACGTTACACATTAATTTGAATTCAAATACTCGCTCATTCAGACTCTTATAAGTTCCAAAATCTTGACATTTTTATTATTTTTTCGGATTTTTAATCTAATTATAATACTTGTGTATAATATAGTCAGCAGGATTCTATCAACATCCTTTGACTGTTTTGATTTATCCCGTGATGGAAAAAATATTTAAGTACTATACTGATATATTCGATTTAATTTACACGCTCTTCGAATATAGACGAAAGTAAAAACGAACTTCGTTTAGGTGTCACAGCACCAAATGTACAGCTGAAAATAAAAACATGCAAAAGGGAAATTTTTCTTATTTTTTTGAACAAAAGAAAGGGTACTTACCCCAAACCTCTTCCTACGAGCGCTTGTGTTCGGGGCGGGAAAATCCTGCAAATTTTGCATTATTATTATTTAAAGTAACAACTTCGCGATTTTTCCGGGTCAACCCATTTTCTCCGACACGTTCACATATGATTACGACCACAAATTCACGTTTCATATTATTAATCCTGACAGTAATGCGATCTAATTTGGCCTCCCGAATACTACTCAGGAGCTATTTGAGAGCTTTAATCAAAAATTATAAACAGAAGTCTCATAAATGCTTTTATTCGAAAATCGCCTGATGATCCTTTAAACAATTGATATTTCATGTGCAATGAGAATGAGTTTTGTTCCCGTTAATATTCCATCGAATAATGTCCATCGTGCACAATTAGTACAATGATGCAAAGAACGTTTCGTTTTCGCACTCAATCTTTATGATTTAATTCGTCATAAAAATGCTTGCAAGTAAAAAAAAAAGCCGGTCGAATCTCAATTTTCATTTCCCGGTAGTTAACTACCGCCTCCCTCAGTTTGTTCTCCCGACGCTAAGTGAGTGAAAACCGAGCAATACTTGGAATGAAAATTACAAACTTTCTAGCATTCCGCACAAATCCTAACCTTTAATGAAATTCAACAAATTAAACTTCACAAACAATACTTTAAAATCGTCTCTCGCCACTCAACAATGTCGATCATTCCTAATTCAAACTTTTGCCACCATTGAATTTTCTTGTCTCGTGCACTACTCGCGACGTCCTAGTTATTCTTTTCTATAATTGCTGGCATGAAACCTGCTCGATTACTACACTTGGGGAAAATTCGTGGCCAAGGGCGAAACTTCACACTACCCGAGGATCGAGACACCATCCCTAGCCTTTCTAACAGCACCACCAGATGAGCGTGCAATTATTTTTATACGAATTGACGTATCACCACGAAGTACCGTAAATCAACGGTTCTGCAAATACACTTCCGAACGAATTACACGGAAATTCCGAAATTATCAACATGTATCACAATTACATTTTTTTGTTATCGTTTACTGTAGGGATATTTCATGCAGATATACAATTAAAATGTGCGAAACACGAGCAACATAACTTTCCGCAACGAGTTTCCCACGATTCACTGACACTTTCCTCAAAATCGTATCTTCCACCACGGCCGTGTGCACACCCGTCTTTCTCGTCTCGCGGTTGTAAGTCGACCCCCGAAACTATATCAATTCAAACCAGGATGCACATCATGCACATGCGGCCAACCGTATCACCCGAGGCTGATTCACGAACTCCCCTTCCTCTATGCATTTTCATCTTGACGAGATCCGTTTCATCCAATCTAATAACCAGTTCCAACAATATCGTTCCGCTTAAATTCTCCGTTTCAACCATACTCCGCGAGCATTATTTTGATCCATTTCCCGTTCGTGATGTCTTCTCAATTCATTGTTACGTTAATTTATAAAAATATTCAACAATTCTATTTTTCTTGTATGTTTTCTTTTCGTCGTAATTTAAATTTGTGTAACGGTGTGTCAACTATTTCTTAAACGCAAAATAAATATACCTTTAGTTTAAAATATATGGAAATAATAAGTGACTACGTTTTGCCTGTCTCGTTTACACAAAACATACGAACAATTAAAATTTATTTGACTACATGACGAAATTTCAATGATAAATTAGTTAAAACACTTTCATTTCAGAAATAAAGATTGCATGTGTCATTTTGTTGCATCGCACTTTACCTATATGCATTTTTGTGTGGCTCAGTGTTGATGAATTGTTTGGTTTATGATTGAAACGGGAAGGTAGCAGATGATGGAGATAAGGAAGGTTTCTAGGAATCACTTTTTCTGTGTCTGTGACCAAGATAGCTTTCTTGGTCAACTTATTGACTTATTGGATGATTGGTTGTTTGTTTGTTTTATCAGATCTTCATCTTTTATGTTGTATTTTGTATCGTCGAAGCTACTTATAATTTAAAGAAAGTGATGAGTATTAAATCGACTCCAATATACATTTAGGAACAGCAACGTGAATAAGCGGGTGATTTATCTTGGCCTGGACGATGTACTACGACTCGTTCTAAGTTCTCATTCAATTCTTTCCCTGATGTCTTATCTAAAACTGCTTCAGCTAATTCACAGAATGCTCGATCTATGTTTATATTTGACTTGGCTGAGGTTTCCATAAAGCGGAAACAATGTTCACGAGCAATCGCTGCACCTCGTTCCCTGCTCACCACAAGCTTGTCTGTCATGTCACATTTGTTGCCAAGAATCATTTTCTCGACATCTTCGTTGGCCTGCTCATCTATATTTCGGAGCCACTTCACTATATTCTCGAAACTTTTCTCGTTTGTTATATCATAAACTAACATTATTCCCTTGGCATCGCGATAGTACGATGTGATAATTGTGTGGAAACGTTCTTGGCCAGCTGTGTCCCATATTTGCAGTTTAATCTTTTTACCACGCAGTTCAACCGTTTTTATTTTGAAGTCAATTCCTATCGTCGATATAAATGTCGACCTGAATGCATCGTCTGACAACCAAAAAAGAATACAGGTTTTGCCAACACCTGAATCACCGATCAGCAACAGTTTAAAGAGGAGGTCGTATGTTTTCTTCCCCATTATCTTGCACAAAAGACACCAAAAATGCTTGAAGGAATGTTTTCCTTGTTTTTACACCGAAAAATTTAGCAAAACGTCAAACACGAAAAGTCACGGTTGAATTTGCTCCAAAATATCCAAATCTTATACAAAACTTTCCGGTGAAAGATTACAAGCATGAAACGGGATTCACTCATTTGAAAGAGCTTGGTCATCCGCGATGAAAACATTCGAATCAAACGATTCAAGGCCAACATCCTCTAAAATTTCAAAATTGTCGAACAGACAAGGATTAGTCAAATCAGGAGTGGAAAACTGTTCCGTTTTGAGTTGTAACGAGACAAACTCTCGCACGCTGGTTTTTTGAGCCATACCTACTCGATTACCACAGGGCAGCTAATTTTCTCGCGATCCCAAGGCGATGCGGATGGCGAAAAAGGAGCTGAAGAATCTTTCAGTGTACCATGGGTTGTCTTCGGCGTCGGGACAAGAAGTGACGAACAATAAAAGAAAAACACAATTGACAGACGGACGGACGGACTTATGTTTATGTTTGGCCGGAAGTATACAACCCTTGCGCGTTGTTGAAAATATATGCGGACGGAAAAAATAGACGTGACTAATTATCTATCGGCGCAGGTCTTTCGCGTGGTATATCCCCACTTCTTTTCCTGATGGGTCCGTTATCAGATAACGGTTAGGTCCCATTACCTTCCTTATGCGGCTTTTCAAGAATCGCCTGTCCAGCTTGGCATTGTAATGCCCCGCGGCGTCACTTTGGCGGAAATTTCGCCGGAAAACTTCATCTCCTTCTTTGATATTAGCAGATCGTGACCTGAGATTGTACTGCACCTCATTTGCACGTCCCGCGGCCTTAATCTTCCGTCCGATTTGTTGGCGGAGGTCTCCAAAACGCTTGTGGGGCTCCAGCGCAACGACGGGGTCTCTCAAACACTTCAATCGCCGTAACAGCTGGTATGATTTACCGTCGCAAATCATGTGCTGTCCAAACGCGGCAAAGTAAGGGGCGACACCGGTGACGGAATGATACGAGGATCGCAGGGCGCATGTGATGGCGGACAATCGCCGATCCCAATTTTTTTAAGATGGGTGGACGTAGGAACGGATCGCGGCCAATAGGGTGCAATTTAATCGTTCGGAGGCGTGAGACTGAGGAGAGTATATGGGCGTCAGTTGGTGTTCAACGCCATACTGCTCAAGTAAGTCCTTAAACTGCCGAGACCGGAACTGTACTTCGTTGTCCGAGTACAAACTCTCTGGAACCCCGAACACATGGAATACCCGGCTCTCTAGGAATTTCACGATAGATGGAGTTGTGAATTTACGGATAGGTTCTACCAGTGGGAATTTTGAAAGCTGGTCTAGAACGACTATAGCTCCGATGTGTCCCATGGATGACCGAGGATATGGACCGAGTAGATCGATGTATAGACGTTGAAATACGCGTTCTGGGACGTTGAGTTGACCCATAAGAGGTCGAAAAGGCTGGTTGGGCGCTTTAGTGCCTTTTCAGGTCTCACAGGCGCTCACGTAGTCTTTGACCTGGGATGCCATTTTAAGCCAAAAGAAGTATTTCTTGAGTCGCCGTAACGTCCGACCGTAACCTCCGTGGGCACTAAAAGGATGGTCATGTGCGCGGAGGATCAGATGTTGTGTCATTTCCTCCAGTACCCAGAGTTTCCAGGACTCTTCTTCCTGCCATGGATCACCAGTGGCGTATTCATTTCGTCTATACACGTAGCCGTCTATTACTTTCAAATCAGGCAGCTGCGATTGTTGGGTCGCGATGGTTTGCCTCAACTCTTTGTAGCTGTCTGATTCGAAATGTGGGCTGTCCAAATCTATTTCGATGGGTTCCTCGTCATTTATTGTCAATTTGGCTCCCTCTGGGGAAAACATTCGTGAGAGAGTGTCGGGTACGATGTTCTGGGTCCCTTTCCGATGTTTGATGGAAAACTTGAACCCTTGCAGTTTCAGAGCCCATCTTGCTAGGCGTCCATGTAAAGCTGCCTGGTTCATCAACCATTGTAGCGAAGCGTGGTCCGTGATGATCTCGAATTGGTGACCATCGATATAAGCTCGGATTTCTTCACAGCCATTACCGCTGCCAAACATTCCTGCTCGGACCCAGTATAGTTTCTTTGGGCCGAATTCAGCTTATTGGACATGAAGGCGATGGGAGCTTCCTCTCCCTCATCGGTCAATTGCACCAGCACGGCTCCTACTCCATGTTGACTTGCGTCACAATGAATGGAGAAGGGCTTCGTGAAGTTGGGGTTGTGCAAGACCGGAGCTGATGTGAGGTCTTGTTTTAGCTCTTCAAATGCCTTTAGGCTGAGTTCGGTCCAAACGAACTTCCCTTTCGGCAGCATGTCTGACAGGGGCGCTGAAACTGTCGCGTAATTCCGAACAAACCTTCGGTACCAACCGCACACACCAAGGAAACGTCGTAGCTGCTTAACTGTTTTTGGTAAAGGGAACTCATCAATCGCACGAGTTTTGTCTGGATCCGTTTTGATAGTGCCATGTCCTATGACATGTCCTAGGTATCGGACTTCTTTCATGATAAACTTACTTTTCTGTACGTTGATGGTGAGTCCCGCCTTACTGATGTGCAGGGCTACTTCTTGTAGGAGTAGGAGGTGTTGGTCGAACGTTTCCGTGATGAGTAACAGATCATCCAGGTACACGAACACTTGGTGTTTCAGGTGAGGTGGGATGACCTTGTCCATCAGCCGGGTCATCGTTTGCGGCGCGTTACACAGGCCAAAGGGCTTTGTGACGAACTGATATAATGGTCGTCCAGGCTCTGTGAAGGCGGTCTTATCCCTCGACCCCTCATCGAGTGGAATTTGCCAGAAGGCGTCTTTTAGGTCGAGACTGGTAATATAATTGGCTTTCGGCGGTCTCCCTAGTACTCCATCGATGAGTCGAAGAGGGTACGCGTCCTTGATGGTGACCGCATTTACCTTACGGGCATCTAGACAAAGGCGGACTTTACCTGGCTTCACAACCAAGGTTACCGGTGATGACCAGGCACTTTGGGACTCCTCTATGACCCCCAACTCGAGCATCCTATCCAGCTCCACATGCACCAATTTCTCCATGGCCGGTGAAATGGCATAGTGTCTCTGCTTAATCGGCTTACTGTCGCCAACGTCGATGGCGTGTGAGACTGAGTGGTGCGGCCAAGGCCTTGGGTAGCGTAAGATGGGAAAGCAGCGATGGATGCCTCCAGGCGTTGCCGTTGGTTAGGCGTCAGTTCATGCCTATCGGGAATAGAAGTAAGTTCGTTGACATATCTGGTATTTAAAGACAAATCTGTGAATAAATTGGAGGCTAATCCAAAACGAAGGACAAAATCGACGCCAAGGTACACATTCTGAGTCAGGGACGGGATAAGGTAGAAAGTAATATCCTTCGTTTGACCTTTGAACGTCACGGGTGTGGATAGTTTACCTCGTATAGGGTGTTTGGTGCCATCTGCTGCAGGGCGCCAGGGTTTAATCAAGGTCGGATATTCTTGGAGCACCTTCGAGCCAAAGCTCGAGGCAAGACAACTGATACTGGCACCCGTGTCGATCAATACAAACACGGTTTCGCCCAACACTTTAATTGGATGATAAGGTCTGATCTCATTCTCAGCAACCTCCGAGATGTTACAAGAGTTTAGGGTTTGACGGCAGGTGCGCACTCTCTTGCGGAAATTCCGCCAACGACGGGTTGACCATTTTGTCTTGCGCGGGCGGGAAGTGACTGCTTCGGAAGCAAATATTCGCTCTCGAGCCACCTGATATTCCTGCAGTCGAACATGATAAGGTTTTAGAGTGCGCGTTTGAGGCTGCCGGGGTTCTTCTGGCAGTGACTGCGGTGGTCGCGTTAATATTGTCGCGAGGTCTCCGGAAGAGAGTGAACATCCGCAGTTCATAGTGGTCATGGCTTGTGGGTTAACGTCAGGGTTATTGGGGTTGGCAGCTGGCTGAGAAGCTACTGCGGGGGCTTCGAGTACCGCTGAGGTGGTCGGGTACTCTTTCGGCCGTTTTTTTGCGCGGCACATTCAGGGCAATCCGGGAAGTAAGTATCCGGCTTGCCGCAACCGTAGCAGAAAACCTTACGCTCTGCTCAACATGAAATGAACCGGTGTCCAGTTTAATTGCAATTCCAGCAGGTCATAAGGCTTCCCACCGCTGCTACAGCAAGCTTGTCCCGGTCCATATCTTCCTCCAGATCCATGGTGGTATAATCTGGGGCCAATTCTGCGATTCCTCGCCGAGGACCCATCCTAGCTAGCAAGTAGGGCCGGTCCCGGAGGTCTTCCTCAAACCCTTCTAGGCATCTCACAGTCTTCAGCAGTGCCTCCATACCCTGCGGATCGGAGTTCAAGGTATGACGACGAAGCTCCAGTCTTAAATTGCGCTTTAGCAACCGCAGCAATTGAGTAGAAGACATCGGCTCTGACAAATATCGGCTCGATATTGATGGAAAGACTCGTCCGGACGCTGCCATCTAGCATGAATCTTGTCCAGTACCAATTCGTCCATATCTACTGTAGAGTACTCCATGCGGAGTACCTCCTTCCGTGTCCAGCGTATTGATGGTGGGGCCGAATGTATTCGCCAATATAACTCAAGTGCTGCTCCCCTAAGCAGCATTGGCAAATATCCTGCCAGCGCCGTGTGGTCTCCTGCCAGCATTTGCTCAATCAGCGACTCCACCCGACCAATGAAAACTTCCACAGTTATGGTGTTGGGTTCCCCGCTGAAATGCAGATTCCAGCCCTGGATGATGCTGGGGATCTGCGTCGGCTTCAGCCGATACGTGGCATGTGGATGGATGCGTTGGTCCGGCGGAATCACTGGAGCCTGAGTTGGTGGCGGTGCTTGGCTCAGTCGAGGCCGGTACACTGGATTCATTGCCACACTGGGCCGGATTCGTTCGTGATCGCGCCGCGAGTCTACCGGAAAATCCCATGGATTTAGGTCCGAGTCCCACATCGGAGGCGTTCTTGGCCGAGGTGGTACTGGATTCTCCTTCTGGCTTTCCAGCGAGGCTACCCGGGTGGTCAGGTCCTGCATGAGCGCCATTAAATCCTGTAGGACTGTCGCCTCCACAGCCACGGTGGGTCTCGGCCCTTCCGCAGGCAGCACTGCTTCGGCTCGGTAGTCTTCCTCCCGTGCACCCATTGTCGTGGATGGAAGGGGTCCGCTTTTGGGCACTGTTCCACTTGCGCTGGAGGACTGAGGTCGTTCTGTTGCTGGCTAGGTGGTTTCTAGAGGCTGACGACAGAGCGGGCACGTGGATGAGGTTTGCCGCAATCGGACCAAACACAGCTGGTGTAGCCTTTGTCCACACTGCAAACGCTGACTGGTGAGTTCATCCATGTCCTCATGACATATGGAGCACAAGAGCGCTGGTCCCGCATCTGACTTCAACTTCCTCCTCTCTGGAGTTCTTTTGGTGGGCATTCCTGTAAAAATGGTGATTAGCAAAAAAAAAAACAGAACTATAAAAATATAAAGAAAAAAAAATATATCGAAATAAATATATGCATATATATAGATAATAAAAAGTATGAAAACAAATGTAAAATATAAAATTCTTGAACACGATCTATCGAAAAAAATTAGGGTGTATCATGAGAATTCGGTCTCTCCATTCCGTTCCTTCTTCCCAAGCAAGGACACTAATGGCACATTCCTTCTGGAGCGTTTCAGGGACAACTCTCTTGCGGCACCATGAGAAGCAGGGTTCAGAAGTGCTCCCTCATCCGCAAGTTTTTTTCAAGTTACAACTTGTCAGCCCAGGGTTGAATTCTGATCCACAAGCAGCGCGTGTCTTGTCATTGATAGTCATGGATTAGCTAATCAGCCAATCACATGAAATCAAGATCCATGTAATTTAAGACACTCAGGCACCGCTGGTTTGGGGAGCGGATCAGAATCCTCCGCAAAATGGATGTTGAGATAATAGCTCCCGAACACAAATAGGGACTCTTATATCATTTGGCCTTACTAGTCATACAATGGTGATAAACCACCAAAGTATAATTCAAAAGTAGGACCAAACGATATTGATGTGTAAAGACAACGCATGTCCGAAAGTTATTAAGTTGCTGGGGCACGATTAGTGCAAAAACGCTCGGGAGTTATCTACCCGCCAATAATATTAACACCTGGTGGGGACACCTAGAGACGATGGACTGTCTCGTGCTCACGACTGATGATACAGCCGGGCAATTCGGGGCCCCACGTTGGGCGCCATTTGTAGTGAATATGTAAAGTTTCAAAAGTCTGTAAAGGACTGCAGCGATGTTCTGCTGCCTCGGCAGAAGAAGATGAAAATATCTGCCAAGAATGCCCTCGTCTGGGGACGCGTGAATGCGCTGGCAGGCTAGCATTGCGGTGTCGTGGGGCGGATTCGTTTCCCCAGCACGAGGACCCACTACAAAAAAATTTCGCAGTCACGAATTTGGTGGTCAATCGATCAAGAGGCGACCGAAGTCGCAAAAAGTGTAGATAACTACACCGAGAGAGAAAGTACTTGTTCCGAGAACAAGTGGAACCTGAAAAAAAGGCGGACTTGGGGTAACCTCGTCGTTACCCGAAGAAGCTCATGGCCCACACATGAAAGAAGGGCAACCGGGTGGTGATGGAGCCCCTTCGCACCCACCCAACCGGAATAAATCCATATTTTGTTGCAGTGGCCAGGTATTCCTCTTCTGAGTGGAAAACTCATACAATTTGACTTGTATAAACTTTCCCATCAGAAGGGGAGTACCCCGGTGACCAATTTATGCCATAGCGTTATACAATTCGATTGCATAACGCTATGCCATAAAGAGGCACTCTGCTTGGGCCACTCAACCCGCGATGTCAACTGAAACAAAGAAAAAAAGGATTAAGTTGTGCCCGGCGGCTAGCTTGTGGTTTTAGGGGGCAGCCTGCCACCGTACCGAGTCCTATACCCGGTCAGAGTTATCGGAAAGGAAAGACCGAAGTGTATATTTTAGTTCGACATTTTAGTTCTTTTTATTCTTCTCTCAAATACGATCACAAAAAACTGATAGGTTTGAGTACGTTACACATTAATTTGAATTCAAATACTCGCTCATTCAGACTCTTATAAGTTCCAAAATCTTGACATTTTTATTATTTTTTCGGATTTTTAATCTAATTATAATACTTGTGTATAATATAGTCAGCAGGATTCTATCAACATCCTTTGACTGTTTTGATTTATCCCGTGATGGAAAAAATATTTAAGTACTATACTGATATATTCGATTTAATTTACACGCTCTTCGAATATAGACGAAAGTAAAAACGAACTTCGTTTAGGTGTCACAGCACCAAATGTACAGCTGAAAATCTTTCAATTTGCAAAATATCATAAAAACATGCAAAAGGGAAATTTTTCTTATTTTTTTGAACAAAAGAAAGGGTACTTACCCCAAACCTCTTCCTACGAGCGCTTGTGTTCGGGGCGGGTAAATCCTGCAAATTTTGCATTATTATTATTTAAAGTAACAACTTCGCAATTTTTCCGGGTCAACCCATTTTCTCCGACACGTTCACATATGATTACGACAACAAATTCACGTTTCATATTATTAATCCTGACAGTAATGCGATCTAATTTGGCCTCCCGAATACTACTCAGGAGCTATTTGAGAGCTTTAATCAAAAATTATAAACAGAAGTCTCATAAATGCTTTTATTCGAAAATCGCCTGATGATCCTTTAAACAATTGATATTTCATGTGCAATGAGAATGAGTTTTGTTCCCGTTAATATTCCATCGAATAATGTCCATCGTGCACAATTAGTACAATGATGCAAAGAACGTTTCGTTTTCGCACTCAATCTTTATGATTTAATTCGTCATAAAAATGCATGCAAGTAAAAAAAAAGCCGGTCGAATCTCAATTTTCATTTCCCGGTAGTTAACTACCGCCTCCCTCAGTTTGTTCTCCCGACGCTAAGTGAGTGAAAACCGAGCAATACTTGGAATGAAAATTACAAACTTTCTAGCATTCCGCACAAATCCTAACCTTTAATGAAATTCAACAAATTAAACTTCACAAACAATACTTTAAAATCGTCTCTCGCCACTCAACAATGTCGATCATTCCTAATTCAAACTTTTGCCACCATTGAATTTTCTTGTCTCGTGCACTACTCGCGACGTCCTAGTTATTCTTTTCTATAATTGCTGGCATGAAACCTGCTCGATTACTACACTTGGGGAAAATTCGTGGTCAAGGGCGAAACTTCACACTACCCGAGGATCGAGACACCATCCCTAGCCTTTCTAACAGCACCACCAGATGAGCGTGCAATTATTTTTATACGAATTCACGTATCACCACGAAGTACCGTAAATCAACGGTTCTGCAAATACACTTCCGAACGAATTACACGGAAATTCCGAAATTATCAACATGTATCACAATTACATTTTTTTGTTATCGTTTACTGTAGGGATATTTCATGCAGATATACAATTAAAATGTGCGAAACACGAGCAACATAACTTTCCGCAACGAGTTTCCCACGATTCACTGACACTTTCCTCAAAATCGTATCTTCCACCACGGCCGTGTGCACACCCGTCTTTCTCGTCTCGCGGCTGTAAGTCGACCCCCGAAACTATATCAATTCCAACCAGGATGCACATCATGCACATGCGGCCAACCGTATCACCCGAGGCTGATTCACGAACTCCCCTTCCTCTATGCATTTTCATCTTGACGAGATCCGTTTCATCCAATCTAATAACCAGTTCCAACAATATCGTTCCGCTTAAATTCTCCGTTTCAACCATACTCCGCGAGCATTATTTTGATCCATTTCCCGTTCGTGATGTCTTCTCAATTCATTGTTACGTTAATTTATAAAAATATTCAACAATTCTATTTTTCTTGTATGTTTTCTTTTCGTCGTAATTTAAATTTGTGTAACGGTGTGTCAACTATTTCTTAAACGCAAAATAAATATACCTTTAGTTTAAAATATATGGAAATAATAAGTGACTACGTTTTGCCTGTCTCGTTTACACAAAACATACGAACAATTAAAATTTATTTGACTACATGACGAAATTTCAATGATAAATTAGTTAAAACACTTTCATTTCAGAAATAAAGATTGCATGTGTCATTTTGTTGCATCGCACTTTACCTATATGCATTTTTGTGTGGCTCAGTGTTGATGAATTGTTTGGTTTATGATTGAAACGGGAAGGTAGCAGATGATGGAGATAAGGAAGGTTTCTAGGAATCACTTTTTCTGTGTCTGTGACCAAGATAGCTTTCTTGGTCAACTTATTGACTTATTGGATGATTGGTTGATTGTTTGTTTTATCAGATCTTCATCTTTTATGTTGTATTTTGTATCGTCGAAGCTACTTATAATTTAAAGAAAGTGATGAGTATTAAATCGACTCCAATATACATTTAGGAACAGCAACGTGAATAAGCGGGTGATTTATCTTGGCCTGGACGATGTACTACGACTCGTTCTAAGTTCTCATTCACTTCTTTCCCTGATGTCTTATCTAAAACTGCTTCAGCTAATTCACAGAATGCTCGATCTATGTTTATATTTGACTTGGCTGAGGTTTCCATAAAGCGGATACAATGTTCACGAGCAATCGCTGCACCTCGTTCCCTGCTCACCACAAGTTTGTCTGTCATGTCACATTTGTTGCCAAGAATCATTTTCTCGACATCTTCGTTGGCCTGCTCATCTATATTTCGGAGCCACTTCACTATATTCTCGAAACTTTTCTCGTTTGTTATATCATAAACTAACATTATTCCCTTGGCATCGCGATAGTACGATGTGATAATTGTGTGGAAACGTTCTTGGCCAGCTGTGTCCCATATTTGCAGTTTAATCTTTTTACCACGCAGTTCAACCGTTTTCATTTTGAAGTCAATTCCTATCGTCGATATAAATGTCGACCTGAATGCATCGTCTGAGAACCAAAAAAGAATACAGGTTTTGCCAACGCCTGAATCACCGATCAGCAACAGTTTAAAGAGGAGGTCGTATGTTTTCTTCGCCATTATCTTGCACAAAAGACACCAAAAATGCTTGAAGGAATGCTTTCCTTGTTTTTACACCGAAAAATTTAGCAAAACGTCAAACACGAAAAGTCACGGTTGAATCTGCTCCGAAACATCCAAATCTAATACAAAACTTTCCGGTGAAGGATTACAAGCATGAAACGGGATTCACTCATTTGAAAGAGCTTGGTCATCCACGATGAAAACATTCGAATCAAACGATTCAAGGCTAACATCCTCTAAAATTTCAAAATTATCGAACAGACAAGGATTAGTCAAATCAGGAGTGGAAAACTGTTCCGTTTTGAGTTGTAACGAGACAAACTCTCGCACGCTGGTTTTTTGAGCCATACCTACTCGATTACTACATTTGGTTAGTCGTAATGTTGATCAATATTTCCACGATCCCCCACAGTTGTTCGTATATGTGGGCCAATAAGCTTGGAGCCGAAAGAAAGCTTTCTATCAAGGTAGATAACTTTTGTGTGATTATTGTCTGGAGTTGGGTGGGAATTCGCTATCATTCAGTTTAATGAATACTGCTGTCCGAGACAGTCGCCTTACGCGATTATGGATAGTTCAGTATGAGCGAAAATTGATGGACAATTTATGAGCATTTTTTTTCTTAACTTTTATTTATTTTAAGCTATTTGAATTGCCATAAGGGATAGTTTTAAAGATGATGAGGGTGTGCAACCTTGCCTTTGAGGCTTGTTTTCTGTTTTTTTAATTATTTTACACTAATTGAAACGAACGAACTGTACTCGTATGATAAAATAGGAGTGTTGTTGGTGGGGTTGGTGGCTTTATTTTTTCACTGTTTTGGACTACTGGGTTAGCTTCTGTTTCTGCTAGCTGCCCGTTAAGATTAAGTGTAACATGGGAAGTAAGAGGTTTTTCTGTTTTGCTATCTTCTGAATGCGGGTTGAGTGCTTTAGATGGTTTACGACATCGATACAATACAATTCAAATAATCAGATATGCTCCAATACCTAGAATAAGGAGTGCTACAATGAAAGTAGAGAGTTTGGTTAGTTGGATGTGGGTTTGGCTAGTTTCCTTGATTTTGATCTGATCTAGCTTGGAATAGATTTCTGTAAGGGAATGAGTATTGCTTTTATAGATTTTATCTTCGTCCATATGTGGGGCTAAATGTAATGATGCATTAGTATGTCTAACAGCAAGAGCTGACAGGTCGAGGTTAAATAGGTTAGTATCGAATTCCGGGAAAAAAGGTGGATGTTGCATTACGAAATCTTGAGAACTTTCTGTTTGGTGCGGGATCAGAAGTTCATTTATTTGCAGGTTACAGGGCTGAGTAACGGTCAGGACCCCCTGACCGCTAAGAAGATGCGTCGTTACATTGTTTTCACATTGCACGTGGATGGTACAAAGAGGTAGGGAAATTTTTTTGTGATATGGGTTATGTAGGAGTTTGATAGTTTCATTTTCAGAAGGTGGAGAGCGAATTGTTGGGACATACAATGGCATTACATACAAATCTCCGGGTTCGGGGTGTCTGATTTTTTTAAGGCTTCGAGCATTTACCGAAGTGAATAAAAGGAACTGCTGTGTAGGAAGATGGCTTGCAATGTATGTGATATTGACTTCAGGAACCAAAACATATGTTTTGTTTGTGCGAATTGGAAAAGTATGAATTTGCCGTAGCTGCATCTTCAGTAGTTGAAATAAAGGCAATCCTATGACTATAACAAGTTTGTCTTTCATTCGATAATGTTACAAGTTAGCTGACTGAAGTAAAACTTGCTCACAAAAATTATGGCAAACATTTCCAGACTTAGTATAAACTTCTTGGAGCTTTCCGTGGATATTAGGAGGGGGTGTATTCTATTATTGTTAGTCGAGACTATGATGTCAATAAGTGTTCACTGCCTAGACTCTATTTCTATTATTTGAGCAAGCAGAATTGTAATTATCTGCGTTTTCCGTTCATTTACCAATAAAACATTGGTAACATTTTCGATATCTCTGGTTTGCATAGCCAATTGTTGCTGTCTGTCCAAAACATAGGCTAAAGGTCTATAAAGCTTTTCCAAAGAGGTTTAAACTACACTTATTCTTTGTTTTTCTAGTTCAACTAGTTGTTCTTCATCTTTTTCCACATGTTGCAGTTTACTATATAGCTCATTTTCGTTCTCATTGTCCATTATGCCGAATAGATAGTGCGTAGTATGACCAACCCCACCGAATAGGGACCGTTTAGATTTTCGGGGCATCCATGATTCGTAAAAAGTACTAGAGCGGTACTTCGAATTCTCCACTAAAATGTGTATGTGTCTGTCCTGATCTTGGCATTCCGTGTTCTTAAAGGAAGAAAGTAACTGCATCAGATGCTCTGCTTGCTCAGCAAGCGATATTTGACTTTTTATTTCTCCCAAGTCAAACTCCATCACGATGCTCCAAGAGCTATGATAGCATAAAAGGTCCCCTTTGGTTTCCAACAGAACCCCTGTATTATTTATTGGTGTGATCGTGAACGGAAGTGCTTCGATTCGTATTTCCAAAATTGCCAATATTACAAGGGTAACAATCCAGGAGCCACCCATTGCTTTTTGATAAAGAAAAAGGGAAAATAAGAAAGAAATGATAAAATTGAAGGCGCTTATCTATTCATGAAAAGGTTTTAATCTATTGTTATGTATGTTGATGTGTTTTTCCCCATCGCAATTGTGGTGTTGACCGGTGAAGTAATTTTCATAACGACATACGGGCCTTTCTATACCTGTACTAACTTGTGTTTCCTATTTTCATTTCTGAGCAATACCTTATCCCCTACATGAAAAGTTATTGGCCTAGCTTTTTGGTCGTAGTTTGCTTTAGATTTGGTTTCACTGGGAAGCAAGTTTTTACGAGCTATTTCATACATTTTCTGGAGCTTAAATTTATAGAACAAAGAAGTAATTTTCGTGGTTATAAAAGGAAATAGGGTCCTTTTTAAGGTTAGACGGAATATCTGCTGTAAAACCAAACAAACAATTCATTGGGGTTAGTTTAGTACTGTCGTGTTCCCTCGTGTTCACTGTTATTATAGACGAATGCGGCAGTCTTCAAGAACTGATCCCAAACTTGTGGATTTTCATCAATGGCGGTCCTTAAATACTCAACCAAAGGTCGGTGAGCTCTTTCTAAACCCCTATTGGACTGAGGATGATAAGCAGTTGTCTGCAACTTCTTAATATGTAGTAGCTTACACAATTGCTTAAACGAACCACCCACGAAATTCGTCCCCTGGTCCGTAACGACCTGTTTTGGGATTCTATATCTTGTTATTATCTCCTCAAAAAAAATTCAGGCTACTGTTTCAGCTTCTGCATTTGGCATTGCATACCAGTCAACAAATTTGGTCAGATTGTCTTGAAAAGTGAGAACGTATTTATTTCCTGCTGAGGACTCAACTAAGAGGCCTACGATGTCAAGGTATACTTTATCGAATGGTTTATCAGCTATGTCTGTAATCATCATTGGCATACGATACTGGGGACTGTTCTTCATTGTTTGGCATTTTTTGCACTTTTTAATGTAAGACTTGATATCCCGTAACATGTGTTTCCATCTAAAAACTCTTCTAAGTTTCCGGTATGTCTTCGAAACTCCCTGGTGACCCCCAAAAGGAGAGTTATGAAATTCATGGAGTGCGGCCTCAATCTCCTCAGGGGTATGTGACATGGTGCACCTATTTATTTCTGAGGTTACCCCTGAGTCTCTTGAGATTGACTTGATTCCTGGGGCAACTCCTTATTTGTAGTACTTAATGTGTCAAGGTGGGTCACTGGGTCGAGTTGCTCTTGTCCCGGGGATTCCCCGAAAGTTGGTTTAGGAATGCCCTGTTGCACTCTTGCCTGTTTCTGCTAAGATCGTGTAGTAATATTACACTGATGTACCGTATCTTCAACTACAGGCTCCTCAACAGGGATTCTGCTGAGAGCGTCAGCGTTTGTGTTATATTTGCCGGGCTTATATTCTATACTGTCGTCGTTCTCTAAAAGTTTGTGGTGAAACCTGATCAGGCACGTGGTAGGGTCCTTAACATCGATTTCAAAGGTTTGTGATCAGTGTATACTGTAAACTTACAGCCTAGCAGGTAACAGCGGAAATTTTTGGCCGCCCAGACTATTGCTAATAGCTCCTTTTCGATAGTGGAGTAATTTTGTTCTGCTTTGTTTAATGTCCGACTGGCATAAGCTATTTGCTTGTCTTTTCCTATTTAACCTTGAGATAAAACTGCACCCAGAGCTTCATTGCTGGCGTCAGTGGTAAGGTTGAAAGGTTCACTAAAATTGGGGTAGGCTAGTAGAGGTAGTTCAACCAACGCAGTCTTAAGAAGTTGAAATGCTTCTTGGCATTTGTCTGTCAAATTATATTTAACACCCTTCCTGAGCAGGTTTGTTAGTGGTTTGGCCATTTTGAGAAGTTGGGTATGAATTTGCGATAGTAGTTTACCAGGCCTAGAAAAGACTGCAACCTTCTTACCGTGTTTGGCTGGAGAAATTCTTGGACACAGCTGGTTTTGCTGGGGTCTGGACGGACGTCAGCCTAGGAGCAGATATGTCCCAGATAAACTACCTCAGGACGCAGGAATTTGCACTTTTCCGGTTGTAGCTTTAAACTATTCTCCCTTAGTCGGTAGAATATTCTCCTAAATTTTTCAATGTGCTCGCGTAAGTTTTTCCCATAAACGACTATATCGTCTTAATATACAAAACAATCAAAACGCTGAAGGCCTGTAAGGATGTAATTCATTGATCGCTGGAAAGTAGCAGGGGCCCCCTTTAATCCAAAAGGCATGCACTTAAACTCATAATGACCATAGCTTGTGCTAAAAGCTGTCTTAGATCGATCTTGGGGTTGTACGAGAACCTGGTGGTAGCCACTGGCTGAATCTAATGTGCTAAAATAGTGTCAATGCCCCAATCGATCCAACATATCCTCGATGCGAGGCAGGGGGAAAGCGTCTCTAATTGTCTTGTCGTTTAGTTTCCTAAAGTCAACGACTACACGCCATTTCTTTTTACCGTCGGCCCCTGCCTTTTTTGGTACCACTAACAGAGGGGAGTTCCAGGGGCTTTTGCTAGGCTGCACGATATCATTGTCCAGCATTTCTTTCACCTGTTTGTTAATGACTTCTTTTTGTAGAGGAGCTAACCTGTACATTTTTTGATTTATGGGGGCTTGATCGGCGATCAATGGTATTTCATGCTGGATAGCGTTCGTGTGTGTGAGTTTATCTCCTGATAAGAAGAGAACATCGTTAAATTCTTGACATAGTTTCGTAACAGCCGTTTTTTCTTCAGGATTCAGATGTTCGTAGAACATTAATTCATTCTCCAGTCTAACATTTCTTTGTGTGCTGGCAAATTCTGTTTTATTTGCCAGGGGTTGCTCAAGGCTGCTGTAATCGAGTTCAGTTGGATTATAAATTAGTCCTAGTTGTTCTGTTCAAACCTGTGAATTAATATTGTTGGCTGTAGGATAGCCTGCTAGCTTTTCCTCTTCAGCTTTTAGCTCTTTGATAGTGTATTGGGTGGCCGCTTCTAGGGTAAGATCCACATGTGTCAAGATAATAGGTATACTAGTAGTGTTAAGTACTCCGATTAATACTCGGGATCAGTAGAGAATTGGCTATGAAAACTCCATCACGCATTTCTTGCGAATGACAGATCATTTCCTGCGGCAATTTTTGGGGCACTTCCACTATCTGCTGGGTACGGGGGCACAAGGTGACAGAAAAGGCTGTCACTTTGTGATCTTGTAACCATGTACCTCCCACCTTGTAACCATGTACCTCCCACCTTCCTTATCTTTACTGGTCGAGCCCAACTTTTGGCTTTGATGACCGTGAATGGGTGGCTCGAGCGTCAAGCCTGCTTGTTCCTTACTAAGGTCTAAGTCTGTGTTATTCGACGCATCATTGTAACTCTGCTCTACTTTTTGAAAGTTAAAGAAAAAAGGAGTGGATAGGCTAAATTTTCCTACTATAAGCCCCAGAGTACTCCCCCGTCCAAACAGACACTGAAGTGCTACCTTTTGACGTGGATCTATGTTGCTTGGTTTGATAGCAGATTTTTTGATCAGACTAGCTTCTGCGCCAGTGTCTATGGTCAGAGTAGTTGTAGGTTTTATTCCTATATCTAGGGGTAGAGTGGCAGAAAACAGTTTAATTCCGCCGACATTAGTGCCCAATTTTATTCTAATTAGAGTCGAGTCGGGGATTTTCAACGTTTCCCGAGTTAGTACTTTTCCGAGTTAGTACTTTCCCATTTTGTTTTTTGGCAGCAGTCCTCCACTTGATGGCCTTGGCGACCACAGAAATCACAAATAACTGACGTGCGATACCCCTAGAGACTACCCTCTTGTTTAATTGTGGCTTGCTGGGCCCTGCAGTCTCTGAGATCATGACCATACTGCTTGCAAGTAGGACAGAAAGGGGTGTTTTTACGCTTTAAACACTCGGAGTAAGTATGCTCTAGTTTACGACAGAATTTGCAAGTTATCTTGTGTTGTTTTTTGCGCTCTTGCACATGCGCTGGGATGCTTTCTTCGTTCTCATTCCGAGGCTGCAACGATGGTGCGAGGGGGTTGGTTGATAAGGTGGTTTGACTCATTAGATAGCTGAAACTAAGCTCCTGGGGAGTCCACTGAACATGGGCAGCCCCTTGCTGCATTTTCTCCATGTCCAAAGCCTTAAGTATGAGTTCCGTAAATGTAAGCTTCTCCAATGGCAGTAAATACTGGCGTAGGTGAGGGTTCGATTCCCCCTTTTAGGGATGTCATAGCAAAATCCTCCAATTGCTGACTTAAAACCTTTACTGCCTCCTTTCCATACTTGATATTGGCCGCTTCCTGGCTACGCTTCATCAGTTGTCGCATACGTGAGGTGTGGGCAGTAAGCGTTTCAGTAGGGAACTGCTTGGCTGTGGCTAGCCTGATAATTAACTCCTGATAAGTTTCCCGATGTAGATACAATCGGTTTAGAAGCTCTTCAGCAGCATCGAGTGCTGTGGGGTAGCTAGAGGAAATCAACTGGTAGGCTTCACCACGCAGCCTTGTTGGGAAGATTTGCATAAATGCTGATTGCTCCAATTTGTTCAAACATTACCAGACTTGTTTGCTGCATCCTAAAAAGGTTTGTAACTTGTACACTATGGGATAGCTTTGGGCTCCTGAGAACAAGGAAATCATTTGTCCCATTAGTTTGGCTACTTTCATGTAGTCTGCCATTTCGCTGGACGTCCCTCCTACCATGGAGTCGTTAGTGACAAATGATGTATCACCTAGTTCAAGAGAAATTTTCCAGTCTTTGGAAGTTATTAATTGGTCAACTGATTGCGATGAGCTGTCTGAGCTTGGTGCCTGGCTATGCGAGGTTCCTCTGAACTGTTCGATTTCTCTCTTAAAATCTTCCGTGTGCTGTCGGAATTTACTGATGAGCTCCAATCGGCGAGTATGGATTTCCTCTACGGTGTCGGTCAGGGTCTGATATGTCGTCAGTTCTTGGGAACCCCGCAGAATCTGGGCTGTGGTTACTTGGTTAGTAGCCTCTGACGATTCGGACTTATTTTTTTGCGTTTTAAGTACTCTTCCGTTCCGTAAAATGACTCCGCTGGGTTTACTTGCAGGCGTAGAATGGTGAAAAATGTCCTCCGCGCTGAAGGGTTTGTCGGACATAAGTTAATCCTGGAGTGTTAGCACTTTCTTATTATTCGACCCGCGGGTATTTGTCGTTTTCACTGAATGTTTTTTTTGTGTTCAAAATGTTCACTTTCCACTCGAAATTTTCCACTAAATTGTATAGTTCACTTTCTGCTTGTTTACTGTCTCACTTAGTTTGAGGTTTATATCTGCGTGTCGCTGTAAGTTAAATTTTTATTAGTACGTGAATTGGAGACAGCGTGATTTTACGCTGGGTCAACTGAGGAGTGTAGTGTATTTGGCAAAACAAAACAAAAACCAAAAAAAAAAATAGATATTCCAGGCAATGGATGTTTCCAACCTCGTTCCCAGGTTCAGATATTGGCTGATGTTCCCATCAATTAGAATGCTATACAGTCTCTGACCGTGATCTCAGAAGAACCGAAATCCTATCGGCTGCGCCAATTATGTTAGGACTATTACGGAGGCCTAACCAACCTGGGGCGAGTTTCGCTGGACGTAGCGCCAAAATACCCACTTGTATTTATTTGGTAAGTACGCGTATCCATTCGCTTGCTCTGGAATACCTGTAAGCTACACTCAATTCCACTTTAAAGTTTTCCCAATGAAACACAAGTTTCCTCAATCATATACATTTATTTATCTTACAACTACAATGTCTAATTTGAACTTTTTCACGACGCTGTTCTGCCTTGAAATCCAACTTCAACGCTTTGATTTCTGCTCGAAATGCCTCCCGCTCCACTTTGGTCACCGCAAGCATGCCAATCGGCGCAGATCACTGCTCTTGCGGCGAAACTCAACAATACGCCCATTTCTTGGCCGCGTTTCGTTCGGCGCGTCGACCATCGTATCGAGCGGCTTGATTAAGCGTGCCCGGTACTCGTCGCTTGTGATTAGCCTCGGACCCACTCCGGACATCGCAGCAATTGCTTTCTGAAGCGACGACGGGGTTGTGTCTTCATCACAGGCTGCTGGTGGTGGTTGTTCAGTCGCCGCCCACGTATGTCGGTTGTGGCGGTTGCTGGTGGTGCGAGCTGGTAAATTCGTTGCGGATGGCGATTTGGCCCAATTGTTACGTCCGCACGATGCTGATGTGTGGTGCCGGTGGGTCTGCTGGCGATGCGTGTCGGTCATGGTGGCTGCTGGCGGTGTGAGCTAGTAAATTCGTTGCGGATGGCGATCTGGCGCGAATTGCTATGTCCGCACTATCGCTGGATCGGTATCCCGTTAATTTGCTCGTCCCTGGGCGAAATGCTTTAGGGAAACTACTGCTCGGGCAAAGGCCTTGAGCAGGGCAATTAACGCTGTTTGGGCTGGGCTGCAAAATAGCTGGCTGATGCGCGTAGGGCGATTGGTTGCCGTTATTGTTGTTGTTGTCCGTACGATTGCTGGATCGAAATTACGTCAATTTCCTCCTCCCTGGGCGAAATGCCTTAGGGAAACTACTGCTCGGGCAAATGCCTTGAGCAGGGCAAGTAAAGTTGTTGGGCTGATGGACGTATGGGCTGCAAAATAGCTGGCTGATGAGCGTAGGGCGATTTCCGTCCGGCTACCTGGATCCTGGCTGGTAATCTCTTGAATTTGTAATCCTCGGGCTGAATGCCTTGAGACGATTCTACTCGGGCAAAGGCCTTGAGTAGGACAAGCGTAGTATCAAGAGTGTTTGGTTTGTTGATGGCCATGAATATTTATGCAAAAAGAATGCTTACCTGCAGTTCACCTTCGTTCTCATTCATTTGCATTACATATTGGGTGCATTTGCCTCTTTGCTTAGTCAAATAAATTACGATTATTTAATAGTGAATTAGGTCAGTGGATTGTTATGGGAACTTTCACCTGGCCATCTATCAGTGACTAGCAACAATGCTTAAGCTTTTCGAGAAGTGATTTTCTATGTGTATTATTTCCATTTACCGCAGATTTGTGGGTTGGTCAATGCCAAGCTAAGTGTACGAGCACGAAATATATGGCATACTCACGAATACACTTACTTTTCAAGCCTTTGCGCATGATTCAGTATACCTACGAGAACCAATGTGTGAAGCGTTAGTAATGCTCGAGACATTGGCCGAGCATAATGTCTCGAGGTTGGTGTGGTTCACCACAACAAAAGCAACAAACTGAGCCTGGTGAACGCGTGCAAAATTCAAGATGATCTCGTCTTTACAAGTAAGTAAGTATGAATTACGACCCACAAATAAGAGTGGGATATCCAGGTGGAAGCGGTACTCCCTCGCACCTCCCCATCTGGATCAAGATGCATCGCAGACATGGCCGTATATTTTTGATTTAAATAAAAAACTCATGCAAACGTAATTTGCATGAATTTTTCCATCAAATGAGAAATATGAACGTTTCTAATTTATGTTAAAATTTTATATGATGGAATCACATAACGCTTTAACCTGAATGGTAAATCCAAGTGGAAGGCCACTCTACCCTGCGGGAGCACTTACAATGACAAAGAAAAAGGGGTGAGCTCATGAGTGGAGGGGCCAGCCAACGTGGTGGGTCCCATACCCGGTAAGGGTTTCATTTAAATGAAAAGATCGCTTGTTAACAAATCATTGAATCAATTTTTCAAAAATTTCGGAAATTGCAAGTTATTTGAAAATTCAAATAGCTATAGCCACAACGTCAGACTAATTTTCGTTAAAGGGAATCATTAAAGTGAAAATGTTAGACATTGTAAGGCCAAACTAAAATATACACTTATATGCACATTGGTGCTAATTTTCATTTTGACTTTTACCCTTGTTATTTCATTCATAATTTCTTTTAAATTATATATATATATATATATATATATATATATATATATATATATATATATATATATATATATATATATATATATATACATATATATATTTAAGTATATACTTAGTATGAAAAAATGTAAATTTCATACATGAAGACTATAATAATATGAATAGATGTGTTCCTATTGACAAATAGAAGGTCACTCACCCATCCTCCTTCGGTGAACGCTCGTGCTCGGGGCGGGTAAGGACCTGTAATCCAATGAAATAAACATGCGTAATGTGGTCTACGAAACCTCGCTTTCCTAAATAAACTGTAATTTTCCCGTTCGATGAGCTCATTTCAAATTCTCTAATTCCCTGCCGTTTCATAGATCCATCATCATCTTCCGGATCAGCAAGTGACGGTGAACGACATGTGACGGATATAGTGTTCAGGTTTTTTTAATACATGAAAAGTCTAAAGCTATCAAAAACATCAGTTCTAACACTAAAAATCGTTCCAAGCATATTAATAAATTAAAATTATTTTTCCATCGTCAACATTCATTGTGAATATATTGAGCTTATGAAATAATTCGCGAATATTCATTTACATAAAACGTATTTAAAATTAGATTTCGTTCATAAGTAATTAAAAGTTTATTGAATTATCAAATGAATGTGAAGTTGTTACAGGCACAGTTGACATTTTGTTCAACTTTCTAAGACTTCCACATCTTCCATAAATGAATCAATATTCAACGTAATTGGCGTAGCAATCCAGAATCCTCCATGCAATCCCACTTGCTTACTTATAGCAGTGGTCGCCATGAATCCGATCAGATCCAGCACTTTTGACTGAAACATCCCGTTTGATGGCTTTTTCACTTGACTTTTCACTTTGTTCCGATGTTAGTTTTCCAATTCATCTTGTAGACAATCACGCTTACACAAATACATTCACTTTTGGGAAGGGCGTAACGAATTCACTTTTTCGAAGTCTCAACTCGAATGCCGGCAGGAAGCGTGAATGTCGTTTTCCACTCTGATTAACCACCGTAAAGCGATTATTAGCGTCAAATCTACCAGCACTTCATTCTTAATCCAAGGAGAGCTCCAGAAATAAAATGCAATCATGACGTTCGAGTACACTACACTAGAGGGAAGACGATTCTGTTAGGCGGTTCCAGACAGAACGGCTTTACACACGAATGTCTTGACAATGAATATTTAGAAAATTTCAGCTAAACGAAACTGAGACTCTGGGAGGAGTTTCACAATACCGACCGACTAGCTCCAGTACCAAAAGCTCACGCTTGTGTCTGATCAAATTCGATCCGCGATGATATTGTTCATTTCCTCATAAAACTTCGCGCAACACTATGCTCGAGCAAATTGGGATTCATCAAACTTTTTGAATTATTTCAGTTTCATGTTTTCGTTCCCAACTCAATATGTTAACGTTAGAAAACAAAGAGTTAAAACTGCTACTCAATATATTCGCAAAACACTTTCTCAACAGGTTGACGAACAATAATCCCTGTACTCTACTGCACATATATAATAATCACTTTCATATTCAAAAATCTGTTGTGTTTCTCTCAAGTTTTTTCCGCGTGCCAAATTAAACTTTGCTTTTCCCGCCAGTTACTCCAAACAATGGCTATTCCCCTCAACCTTCCAAGATGCGAGTTCCCCTTGAAAACTATCCCGCTTATCTCGACGAGCCTCTTCATGGTGGGAAAGGAGGTTTTCTCATCGACACAATCTAGCAATTGCTTCGCTTGATTGCGTTGCAAATAGGGTTGCGATTATCAAAGAGAGAAATTTACCTATTGCAGAGAGTATCATCTATATATATATATATATATATATATATATATATATATATATATATATATATATATATATATATATATATATATATATATATATATATATATATATATATATATGGGATATAACGAAATTTGTGACCACGCTAGAGGTTGCAATTTTGCTCCGATTTTCATCAAATTTTCAGGAAAGGTGTATTGAGTAAATATCTCGGTCAGGTTTGAGAACCAGCTATAGCGGCCAGGCGAAAACAAAATGGCAGCCATTTAAGACGAAAAATCGTGATTTCTGTTCTGACCAAAGTATCGCTCTAATTTGGATGAAATTCTGTACAAAGGCTCACTGCTGTATGTGATGAGTCTCACATTAAAAAATCCAAAGTCGGTATGGCAGAAACAAAATGGCGGCCGCTCAAAGGTCAAAAACGTACAAAATTTTGTTTTTGTAGTTTTGACAAAAGCTTTCTACCAATGTTAATGAAATTCGGTGGTTTGATAGAAACTATAAGTATTCAAAGAGTTATTTAAAAAACTGGAGGTCAGGTCGCAAAAAACAAAATGGCGGTCAGTTGAAACTCAAAATTTCAAAAGTTGCAATTTTGAACCGATGTAATATATGAAATTTGGTTTTGCGATAGGAATTGCTTAGATCTAGAATTTTTGATGTTTTGGTGATCATAAATATGCAAATTTAAAAATGGCGGCCGTTTAGTTACGCGTTTACTTCAGGTTTTTGTGGCCCTCTAGCGGTCACATTTTCCAACGGATTTTGATGAAACTTGAGATTATGGATCTCTGTATCGAATGAAAGGTAAAAAAGTTGAAATTTTAAAACCTTATATTTTTAACTGCCATTTTCACTAAAAATTGAATACTTATGCCCTGTCTAGAGTGAAACTCCTATTTGAACGAGATTTCGCACATGGATTGATGAGCTCTTAGCACGCAAAGATTAAAAGTAATCCAAAATCAAATGCATGCATTCAAAATGGCGGCTCCCAAAGGTCTGAAGGCAAGCACAATTCGTGATTTTAGTAGCAACTGAAATAATGAATATTTTTCATGGAAACGTTTTAAATGACAACTTGGAAGTATTTATAAACCAGACCATTTTTAAGATATTGTAAAATATTTTTAACAATACCCTAAAAAATTATAAAATCGCGACTTGTCTGTCCGTCCGTCCGTCCGTTTATTCGTGCGTCGCAGTACTTTTCCTTGCAAACCACATGAGCTAGACTGTGTAAATTTTCGACGTAGGTCAAAAGTTGTGCCTATTAAAATTTGCAGTGCAAGAAAATATTTTAAGGTATTTAAGGGGTGCCTCCCCATTCAGGGGGGTGACTTTAATTTTTTTGTATCTGTAGCCCTCTAGCAGTCAAGTTTCTCAACAGATTCCGGTGAAACTTGAAATTATAAGTTATTAAGGCAAGTTAATTTAATTTAATTATGCAAATCGAATGACAAATAAAAAAGTCGAAAACTTACAGCTTAATATTTTTAAGCAGCCATTTTCAATAAAAATCAAAATGACGGCCCCTGATATTTCAGAAAAGAATTTGACTTTAATATTCTACACGTTGCTGAAAAAGGACAAAAATTAAATGCACTGGAAAGTCTGGAAATAAATAAAATAAAAACATTTATTATTTTACTGAATAACCAATTGGACTTAAATAGTTCGCCTTCATTAAATTTGAGATTCGTTTAATTAATATATATATGGTTACTGTATGGCTATGTTATATTCATTTATTTATATATTTATTATATCATTGACGATCGTTGTAGTGATTTCTATTAAATTATTTTCCAACAGTGAAGATTGTTATTTCTATTCATTAATATATGTATTGTAATGTACGGTTCATAATATATTTATATATTTATTTTATCATTGCCGTTAGAGTTATCGATATTTTTTAAACTATTTTGTAGGCAGACAGTTGTTTAGTACTAACATCTGAGGAAGACACGGTGTGTCGAAGCAGCTGTAGTGTTTAAAATTAAATATTAATAGTGAAAGTTAACTGACAAGTGTTTTTATTACTTAAACTTTCAGAAAAAATTGAAAATGTATATATTAATGGCAACGCAATTGCTGATTAAACTTTTATGGAAATGCTTTGAAATTAACTTTTTGAGATATTTGAGCCTTTGTGTCGTAACAAGTGTGAAATGTGTATACAGCAAATGTGAGAAGGGCGAAACCTGTATTTATATGTTTTCAACGATTTGTTATCTGCTGATTTTCAATATGTAATCCATACGTGTGCAACTCAATTTAATTGGTTAAAATATTTGCGCCTCTATAAAGGGTCTCTAAATACGAACGTCGGCAGATTCTTTTTATGTTAATAAATATGATGTGATACTACAAAAATTGCAGCAAGAAGTCCAGCAGCAGGCAAGCCAAATTCTTTTATGCAATTTTACGCTACGTACGAGAAATTTATCTTTCCGACTGGTGCTGCCAAATGGGGATTTTTTTATTTAATTTTTTCATTTGTCTCTTTGGAAAACTTTTTACTGATTATGGTAGCGATGATAATGGTTGGGTTAGTATGGGCTAGAAAATAACAGTGCTAGTGAGTTGCGTAGCAAATTGTTCTGCACCTATTGCGTTGTTATTTTCTTAAAAATGGTTTTTTTTTCTTCAGAAAGGTCTTTCGAGCAGTTTGTCCAGGCGGGCTACTCGAGTACTACAGGGAAGCTAGTTTTCTCGCAATCCTCATCTCCGTAGGAGAAGGATCTTCAAGTAAATAACCGATCGTGTTCGAAGCAAGAATAAGAAGCAACAAGTTGAAGTAGCAAGAGAGTGCTCCTGCCAGAAGGGTATTGTAAAACATTTAGTAAATCAATCAATATATTCTGCATATTAAAAGTTGACCAATATACAGATTTCATAAATTGAGTTCGAAAAATTATGATGGTTATAACATTTTTATATTCGCCACCATTTTGCTTCAAGTGTTTTGACCCCGTCGCTTAGTTAATTGTGATAACATATCAATAGTACAGACCATTTCTAAAATTTTTTTCAAAATTCCTACATATTTATAGTGGCTAGGTCCGTTGCAAACGTATATCTCCCTAGTATCACGTGTTAATGTTGTTGTAATTGTTAAATATTCAATCGTCTATAACTTAGCTGTTTATTGTTCGATTATTGTGAAATTTTCAGAACACATACAATTGCTTCCAAAAAACTTAAATTGTAGCGTTTGGAAAATCTAAGGGTCCCATCTTGATTTGATAGGCAAAAACCACCTCTGGGATTTTTTCAGATTTTTCGGGTGAAAGGTGTCCAATCGGGAGGGGGGGACACAAAATATTAGCACATTTCCCCTTCCCCTGCACCCTCAAAGCAAAACTCGTCATTTTAAGACTCCGTTGAACGTTGATCATTGAACTGTTGAACGTCATTCTTTTGTGCTCCCTCATATTTAATAATAATTTAAACTTTTTACCCCTTTAAATTGAATTAAACTCTTTAAAACTCCGGCAGTGTGGGGTGTTTCGGACAATCTGTGCGCTTGTGTTTTGTTAGTGAGTTTTCAAGTGCTTAAGCATTGAAGCATTTTTCACCTTCTCTGTTTCCTTTGTGTGAAATGGTTAGTGTTTATTTTCAATTAAATTGACTAGGAGTTGATCAATTTGTTTTAGTGAAATTTAGTTGTGCGCCTTAGGATAGGCAAATTGAACAAAACTTGCGATTCTTATTGTTCAGCCCGAAGGTAGGCAACCTGAAACTACAATTTAGAAATATAGTTTAACCCTACGAGGTATTTAGATTGAAACATTAGAACTTTCCCAAATTTTGCAAATAATAATAATATTAATAATATTGAATAATTAATTTCAAATTCAATAATTAATTGTATTAAATCGTTAAAAACTAAATAAAGTCAATAATAATTATAAATAATAATTATAAATAAATTAAACTAGAAATTTCCAGCATGTCATGCAGTGCAGTAAAATGTATTGATCCAAGCAATAAGACCCCTATGGTCCTTTGCTTTGGCTTTTGTGAGCTTTCTTACCATTCGGCATGTGTAAACCTTAAAGGTTCTTCAGCCGACCTGATCAATAAGGCTGGTAACGGCGTGTGCTGGTATTGTGATTCTTCCAGGAGATACTCTTTGTCAGCATATGTTTCCAGTCTGCAATTAGCTGATAAAACAATAAAATCGCTCGCGGAAGAGCTTAAACAACTTCAAACTAAGTGCTCAAGTGCATGTCTGGAATTCGAGACCCTGTTGCGATTTACAGAAGACGCGTCACCCAAAACTCTGGCTTCAGTGAATATCACTGACGTGAATAACCAGACGCAATTAGTTACGCTGACAGCTCAGCAGGTATGCATTAGGGGCTCAATTACCCCTGTACAAAGGCCTTCTATCCTTACTCGTAGTAAATTGCTGGCAAAGCTATCGGCTTCTAAAACCCCGAACCTTGCTGCTGGTTCTAGCACTACTACGTCGTGTTCTAATTCTCCTGTGCCTTCAGCAGCAACTCAGCATATGGTTAGTAATGAATTACCTGTGGCATGTGATAGCTTTCCGGGACCCTCATCAATAAATCGGGGGACTATCCCTAAAATCAAAAATAATCAATCGCCTAGTCTTCCGCCCTCATCTGGTGTTGACACCTCGGCTGTGGCTACTCTGATTTCGGATGACGAAGTCTCAACACTTGACATCGTATCCCCTCCAAAGGAGATCTTTATTTCGCGCCTAAGCTACCATACAACTGCGGAATACCTAGAAAACTACGTTTGTAAAAAATTTGGGCCAGCTGTTAAAGTTATTAGTTGCTACAAATTAACTAAGGACAATCTGGAGTACAGAGTGGTAGCTTCTTTCAAGCTTACAGTGCCCTCAAATTGTGATACTATTTTGAACCCTGAAGCTTGGCCGCCTGGAGTACTTATTAAACCATTCAGCTCAAGAAGAAGGAAGTCCTTTCGTGCACCGGGTAGACCGCAACCTACAAACTAGTATAAGATTTCATGACTGTAGCTTAACTTCAAATATTTCAGTATATTACCAAAATGTAAGAGGGTTAAGGACCAAGCTTGATAAGCTCTTTTTATCGTTACAACTCAGCGAAGATGTATTTATATGTCTTACGGAAACCTGGTTAAATAGTAACATCTTAAACTCGGAAAAATCCCTTGATTTTGATATGTACCGCTGTGATCGGGACTTGGCCTCTGCAAATAAAGTGGATGGAGGTGGTGTTCTTGTAGCTGTTAGTAATACAGTGCGTAGCTCCCTTTGTGCTGATTTTTGCTTTTCCCGTGCTGTGGATTGTATGATTGTCAAGATCTTCCTTCATAACAATACATCTTTATTAGTTTCCTCTGTCTACATACCTAGTAACTCTCCTTTGTATGTGTATGAGACATTCTTTGACGAGTTTTCTTCTTATGTCTTATTGAATCATCCGCAATCTTTAATTCTAATATGCGGTGATTTTAATTTGGGAACAGTGCAATGGACAAAGAACCTTCCTTTCTCTGTTTCATTAACCGATGCATCTTCTTTATCCCTCTCCTCGTTTCTATCACTCTGTTCACTATCGCAATTCAATAATATCCCTAATGCTAATGGTCGGGTACTTGACCTTGTTCTTTCTAACTTTCCCCTAAACTGTCGATCTGTTTCCACTGCATTAAATCCTCTAGTGAGTATCGATAGTCATCATCCGCCATTATCGCTCGATCTCTCCATTACACCTTTGTCAAGTCGTGCTTTTGCTTCTTCGCCAAAATTCAACTTCTTCAAAGCAAACTACGAAGCTTTAGCCTCCGAGCTGAGCTTGATTGACTGGCAGGAGTTTTTTGATAATTTGGAGTGTGAGAATGCTCTAAATAAGTTTAAATAATTACCTCCATGAGTTGATTATACACTTCACACCTTTACAAGCTCTTCGCAAAGTAAAGCAGAAACCATGGCTAAACAAGCAAGTACTAAGTGCCTTGAATGCTAAAAGTAAGGCACACCGCCGTTTCAAGCGTTGTGGTACTGAAGAATCCAGAGCCCACTTTTGTGATCTACGTCTTGTAGCAAAAACAGAACTAAAGAATGCAATGAAAAACTACTTCAGTAGCTTGGAGAGTTCCCTCATGGTGAATAATGCGAAACCATTCTGGCATACATTAGATCCTTTAAGTCCTCCTCTTCTGTCCCTCCTTCAGTCCGCTGGAATAATATAGTTAGCTCTTCTCCACAGGATATTTCCAACTTGTTCTCTCAGTTCTTCTCGTCAACTTTTATTCCTTCTCCTCATGTCTCCGACCCAGTTAATATACCCGTACTTCACTCCATTGACATTTCTTCACTTTTCACTGACCATATCGAAGTTGAATCCCTCATTAATTCACTTAATCCTAATATATCACCTGGTCCTGACGGCTTGCCGAATATTTTTGTCAACTCATAAGAGTCTTCACTTGTATCTCTCTGGCATTTCTCTTCAACCTCAGTCTGAAGACTGGTATTTTCCCTACTTATTGGAAAAGAGCAAACGTTGTTCCTATTCTTAAAAGTGGTGATCCTTCTTCTGTGTCCAATTATCGTCCTATTTCCTGAATTTCCTGTTTCCCAAAATTACTCGAGCGTCTGGTACATAACCGGCTTTCAGTTTCATTGACCCCTATCTTGTCGAAAGAACAACATGGGTTTCTAAAATGTCGCTCTACGACCTCAAATTTAATTGAATTCACCGATTTCATTGCTAAGGCCCTAGACAATCAATTGCAGGTTGATGTAATCTTCACTGACTTCTCGAAGGCATTTGACACGGTCAACCATCAACTTCTCTGTTATAAACTGAAAATTTTTGGGGTTGTCGACCCTTTCTGGATGGACTCTTTCTTGTCTTCTCGTATATGTTGTGTTAGTTACTGTGGAACTACCTCTATTCCATTCTATCCGTCCTCTGGTGTTCCTCAAGGTTCCATTTTAGGTACCCTCCTATTCCTATTGTTTATAAATGATCTTCCTTTGGTTGCTGTTTCCAATTGCCTACTGTATGCCGATGATTTTAAAGTCTTTCGAGCTATCAGGTCTGTACAAGATTGTCAATATCTTCAGATGGACCTGATTGCACTAAGTAACTGGTGTTCGTCTAATTACCTCTGTCTTAATGTTGCCAAATGCTATAAAATGACTTTTAATCTAAATCGTTCTCCGCTGACTTTCACCTATATGTTGAATGAAGTCCCACTCGCTGCTGTGAGCTCTGCTAAGGACGTTGGCGTTACTTTTGATCCTAAGCTCAATTTTGATGCACACGTTCTAATCGCGACTACTAGGGCCTCGAAAATATTGGGGGCATGCTCATAAATTTAACAATATATCTACCCCAGTCCGCTTGTTTATCTATCTTGCCCGTCCTATCCTCGAATATTGCACGGTAGTTTGGTCTCCCTGACACTCCTATCTCATTGACTCGTTAGAGAATGTCCAGTGTAAATTTACTCGTGTCTTGTTTTACAAATTCAAAATCCCATATCAACCCTATGACTGCCGATTATCCTTCCTACGTTTGCCTACTCTGTCATCCCGTTGCATGTATCTAGATCAGTGTTTTCTGCATCAACTCTGCCACAATCAAATTTCATTAACATTGTTTGCAGACTTACATCTTCGTCAATCATCGCGTTCTTCTCGGGCAAACAATTTTTTTCGTGCCATCGTATGCCCGTACAAATTTATATTTTCATTCTCCCATTATACGAATGATAAGGAATCATGATAAGCTTGAGCTTGGTCCTTTTTCTGACTCATACCTAGTTTTTAAATTGAGGTTAAGGAGCCTGATTCTTAAAACTCAACTGGAGTAAATATTAGACTTTATTTCCTTATTATGTGTGCTTTAATTTAATTTTACACGCATATTTATTGTTGTTAGTACCATTGAATTTCTTTTTATATTAACTTTAACACTTAATTCTAATTTACATTAATTTTCTTTTCTGTTTGTTTTGTTCCATTTTGTAATTGGATTATATTTTATCTGTTAAATGGAATTTAAATAAATAAATACATAAATAAGACCTGCTTTGGAAAGTTCTCATCAAGACCTTTAATTTGAAATCCATATTGCCTACATGTGATGAAAATTTTTTTTTCTGGGGCCACTCCCCTATATGGGGAGACCCCCTTAAACACTTTATAAATTTCTTTTTGTGGTGAAACTTTGAAAAGGGCATCACTTTACGCTTACTTACAAAATCTTGTGTTTCCAGCTTATGTAATTTGCGAGAAAAAGTCGTGTGACAAACGGACGGACAGAAGGACAGACAGGACGCAATTTTAGTAGGGTATTGTAAAATTTTTTTAACAATACCCTAAAAACGATTATCGGAATTTTGATTTGCTATAAATGGGTAAACAAAAGTATGTGGTTGAAACTAAATACGAGCGGAAAGAACAGGCGTTTATGCTTAAACTATCGATACAGGTTCTTTGCGTGGTACACACCCACTACCTTTCCAGATAGATCCGTGAGGAGATAACGACTAGGCCCTACAACCTTATGTACACGACTTTTCAAGAAACGATGATTCAGCTTCGCATTATAATGACCAACTGCGTCGCCTTGGCAAAATTTCGACGGAAGACTTCGTCCCCTTCTCTAAACTGGGAAGGTCGTGATCTTAAATTATAATGGGCTTCATTTGCACGTCCTGCTTTTTTATCTTTCGTCTGATTTGTTGGCGGTGATCACCTAATCTTTCGTGGGGCTCCAGCGCAACGACGCGATCTTCCAAATATTTCAATTCCTGCAATAGCTTGTATGACTTACCATAGCAAATCATTTGCTGTCTAAAGGCAGCAAACTAAAGCAAGACCCGTGACGGAATGATAAGACGACCGTAGTGGGCAGGTGATGGCGGACAATCTGCGGTCCCAATTTTTCTGAGTTGGATGGACATAGGAACGGATCGCAGCTCACAGGGTGCGATTCAAACGCTCTGATGCGTTAGATTGAGGGGAATATATTGGCGTTAGTTGGTGTTCGACACCGTACTGTTCGAGTAGGTTCTTAAAGTGCCGAAATCGGAACTGTACTCCATTGTCCAAGTACAAGCTTTCTGGAACGCCAATCACATGGAATACTCAGTTCTCTAAAACTTTCACGCAATGTGGAGTCGTGAATTTGTGGGAGCTTAGATAGCTGATCTAGAACAACGAAAGCTCCAAAATATCCCATAGAAGAACGAGGGTATGGACTGAATAGATCTTTACACAGACGTTGGAAGACGTGCTCCGGAATATTGAATTGACTCAAGGGAGGTCGAAGAAGCTAATTGGGAGCTTAGTGCCTTCACAGGTCTCACAGATGCCTACATAGTCTTTGACCTGATATGACATTTTAGGCCAAAATAAGTACTTTTTAAGGCGCCAATGCGTCCAACCATAGCCGGAATGGGCACTCAGTGGATGATAATGTGCACAAAGAATCAGATTATGAGTCATCTTCTCAGCACCAAAAGCTTCCAGTACTCTTTTTCCTGCAACGGGTCACCGATTCCTTATTCATAACATCGGTAAATATAACCGTCGATCACTTTCAAATCAAGCAACTGTGTTTGTTAGGTTACGATGGTTTGCCTCAATTTGCTGTTGTTGTCTTAATTAAAATGCGGGCTCTCTAAATCTTTCTCGATGGGACTATCGTCATTTAGTGCCAATTTCATCCGTGAGAGAATATTGGGAACGATGTTTTGTGTTCCTTTCCAGTGTTTGATGGAAAACTTGAACCCTTGCAGTTTACGAGCCTATTGGGCCAGACGTCCGTGCAGGTCTGCTTGGTTCATCAACCATTGTAACGAAGCCTGGCCAGTGATGATTTGAAACGAGTGGCCCCTATGTATGGTTAGAATTTCTTGACAGCCATCACCGCTACCAGACATTCTTGTTCAGATACGGTGTAGTTCTCGTAGGCCGAGTTAAGTTTACTGGGCATTAAAGCAATGGGTACTTCTTCTACCCCTTCGGTTAATTGGACTAGCACAGCTCCAACCCCATGTTGACTTACATCGCAATGAATGAAGAATGGTTTCAGGGAATCAGGGCTGTGCAAGACTCTGACAGATGTCAGAGCTTGCTTGAGCTTTTTGGATGACTTTTGGCAGAGCTCGGACCAGAAAAATTTAGCTTTCCGGAGCATGTACGACAGAGGTGCTGAAACTGTCGCGTAGTTCTAAATAAACCTTCGGTACCAATCGCACACTCCTGGGAAACGTCGTAGCTGCTTGACGGTCTTCGGTAAGGAAATGTCATCAGTGGTTCGAGTTTTGTCCGGATCCGTTTTGATGGTTACTTATCCGATAATATGTCATAGATATCGGACTTTGGTCATAACGAACTTCCTTTTCTGGACATTGATGGTAAGCCTTGCCTTGCTGATATGCAGAGCTACTTCTTGCAGTAGTAGAAGATATTGGTCAAACGTTTCTGTGATAAGTAGAAGGTCATCCAGGTAAACAAACACTTGGTGTTCCAGATAAGGTGGAATAACTTTGTCCATCAGACGGGCCATCATTTGTGGGGCGTTACACAGGCCGAAAGGTATTGTGACAAACTGGTTGTCTAGGCACTGTGAAAGGGATTTAATCCCTCAACCGCACATCGATTGGAATTTACCAGAAGGCATCCTTTAAGTCGAGACTCGTAGTGAAGTTAGCTTTCGGCAGTCTTAAGAATATTTTTTCGATAAGCGGCAGAGGGGACGTTTCTTTAGCACTCACTGCGTTGACTTTTCGGATCTGTCGGGCATACAAGTAAATTCATAGATGTGTCTGTTGCCAAACCAAATAGTCGGACGAAGTTGATTCCGTATTACACGTTTTGATTCAGTGAAGGTATGATGAAAAATGTAACATCGTTAGTTTGACCCCTAAATGTGACGGGTGTTGTCAATTTACACTTGATAGGATGTTTGGTGCCATCAATGCTGCTGATGTCATAGTACCAAAGTTTACCAACGCAGTTTGTTAATAGAGTAGTTTTGAGCTGAGACTCAAAGCAAGGCAGCTTATATTTGCACCCATGTCAATCAATGCGAAAGTGATTTCGCCAAACACTTTGGTTAGTGCGTAGGTTCTGGTTTCATTCTCGGGAACCTCCGAGATATTATATACGTTCAGGATTTGGCGGCAGGTGCACACTCTCTTACGGAAACTCCTCCAACGACGAGTTGACCATTTTGTCTTCTGAAGCAAAAATCCGCTCTCGTGTCGCAAGATATTTTTGCAGCCTAATTTGATATAGTTTTAACGCACGAGCCCAAGACTGTTGGGGTTTTTCAGGTAGTAATTGAGGTGGTCGCTTCAAAAATGTCTTTGGAAAGGCCTCTGAAAGAGATGTGTCATCCAAAACATCATGGACCAGCGAAGGAGTCGGTGTGTTTGTATCTAGGGTGCCGTCTTGCAAAGAACTCGTCGTAGTAGAACTTTCAGTAGACGAGACGTAGTAATATGCCGGTCGCGTGCAGCTAGCTGTCATGTGCACTTACTTGCAAGTTTTTTGGTTTTTTTTTTAATTGGTGCAATTCGGTGCATATGTATCTAGCTTACCACAATGGAAACAAGAGATTCTCACCTCTGCCTGGCATACGGTAAAGCGGTGTCCCGTCTGCCGGTAGTTCCAACACGTGGTGAGTCGTGCCTTAGGTGCCAGATCATGGACTTATGTTTGATGCTCTTCGTCCAACTCCGTGTGTGATGGAGATATGGTCTCCAAACCGTTGCCCATTATGGGTGGTTTGAAACAAGATGGCGCAGGTAGTCCAGGCACGTTGTGTTTGAGCTCAGCTACTGTGCGTCGTTCCAGTTGCTCCCTTTGGTTAAAGAATTTTCTTTGGAACATCCATCGCTGAGAGTATTGCACGGCTTGTACTTACGCAAAGCGCATGTACATTGTGGTGAGGAGCAAAGACCAATCATTCTCGTAACTTTGGCCTGGTTCCTTCCTAAAAGAGAATTAGGGACTCTGTTTTCTATATGGGGCTCATGAATCGTTCCAAGAGATCTTCGTAGTAGTCGTCTAGTGTCTCCTGACCCTGTTGGTGTTTAGTTTGTAGCCTTTGTTGCAATGTATTATCACTCTCGACTGGTATGGATTTCCGCAATGTGGAATACCTCAAAGTTTCTCAAGTAAATGTTGGAAATCTTTCGACAAAACGCCAAAACCATCGGAGAGCTCTCCCAGTATACAGCATTTGGGCGCATCTGTCAACTAGCTACATGTTTCCCATCAAGTTCATGAACTCATGTTTTCGATCCTTCTTAAGAAGGCGCCTACGGTCGCAGGGTCATCCTGGCCGGAAAACGTCAAGTTCCAGCTAGCTATGATATGTGCCCCTTTAGATGGTAGAATAGTGCATGGAGAAGGATTGTATTTACTGCTGGGTAGTCTCGGAACTGCCTAAACTCAGTGCGTGGACCTTCCTATTCGACGATCTTGTGACTGGGTTGATGCCGGGAGATCTTAGGTGTACGAGAGCATTGGACCACGGTCAAACGTTTGTCGATCATGGCTCCAGTAACGCGTGTTATTCCGGCGATTCGGTTGTGAATTTGAGACACTTACTCTAGGTTCATATTTCATCTCGGAAGTCGATGATTGAACAGTAAGTCTGACTAATGGTAGCAATCCTGTTCCATTTGTGGCGCTGAGCGTACCTTTTGAGTTCGACTGGCTGAGACCACTTTTGAGCAGTGCTTCACAAACGATGGGAGGTGGATGTTGGCCTGAATCGGCGGGCGTTGGTTCCACGGGTTGACGGCAAAGACGATGTTTAATGTAAATGACCGATACACATTTAGTGGAGACGATGACCACACGGCATTGTCTGGCTCGACAACTCATCCATATCTTCATGACATATAGAACACAGAAGTGTTGGTCCGGCATCCAACCTAAGTCTTCTTCTCTCCGTGGTTCCTTTGGTGAGCATCTCCCTCTTAAAAAGTAATATTCAAAAGATGCACTATTATTAAATAAAAAAATCCCCGTTGACAGCACCAGCCGGAAAGGTAAATTTCTCGTATGTAGCGTAAGGTTTCGAAGAAGAATTTGGTTTGCCTACTACTAGACTTCTTACTGCAATTTTTGTAGCACGACATGGGTATTTGTTAACGTAAAAAGAATCTGTCGACGTTCGTATTTAGAGAACTTCTATCAAGACACAAACATTTTCCTAATTAAATTGAGTTTCACACGTGTGGATCACATATTGGAAACCGGCAGATAATAAATTGTTATAAACATATAAATACAAGTTTTGCCCTTCTCACAATTGCTGCTTACACATTTCACAGTAGATACCACACAAAGGTCCAAAGGACCAAATTCCTTTTCAAAGCATTAAGCTTCATACGAGAAATCTACCTTTCCGGCTGGTGCTGCCGATGGGGATTATTTTTTAATCGTCATCCGATTTGCATAACTAAATTAAATCAACTTGCCTTAATAACATATAATTTCAAGTTTTATCGGAATCTGTTGAGAAACTTGGCTGCTAGAGGGCTCCAGAAATAAAAAGGCCCCCTTAAACACTTTAAAATATTTTTTTGCACTGCAAATTTCAAGAGGCACCACTGCTTTGTAAATACTTTCAAGTTAAGTCATTTCAAACGTTTCCATGAGAAATATTCGTTATTCCAGTTGCTACTAAAATAGCGCATTACTCTTTCCTTCTGACATTTGGGCCACCAATTTGAATGCATGCATTTGATTTATGATTATTTTAAATGTTTTTGTGCTAGGGCCTTATCAATTAGTGTGCTCAATCTCGTTCAAAACGAAGTTTCACTCTAGACAGGGCAAAAGTATTCAATTTTCAGTGGAAATGGCAGCTAAAAATATCAGGTTTTAAATTTTCGACTATTTTATCTTTCATTCGATTTGATTAATTTTTGCATAATACAAGAACTTAGTACAGAGATCCTTAATCTCAAGTTTCATCAAAACCCGTTGGAAAATGTCACCACCAGAGGGCCACAAAAACCTGAAAAGCACATATTTAAACCGCTGCCATTTTGAAATATGCTCATACATGATCACCAAGTCCCTAGATCTAAGCAATTTCTATCTTCAAACCAAGCTTCATTTACTTCGTATCAAAATTGTGACTTTTAGAAGACTTTGAAATATTGAACTTCAGCTGGCCACCATTTTGTTTTTTGCCACCTGACCTCCAGATTTTCTAACATAATTTTTTAGATACTTATAGTTTGCAACAAACTACCGAATCTCATGTGCTTCCGTCGAAAGCTATGGTCACAACTACAACAACAAAATATTTTACGTCTTTCAACCTTTAAGCGGCCACCATTTTGAACTGACTTTAGATTTTTTATTGCGAGATTAATAATATATTAGTGAAACTTTGTACGAAATTTCATCCAAACCGAAGTTATAATTTGGTCAGAACAGAAATCTTGATATTTTGTTTAAAATGGCCGCCAATTTATTCCCACCCTGCCGATATAACTGGTTCATAAACTTCACTGAGAAATTTACTCAATACATCTGAAAATCGGTGAAAATCGGACTAAAATTGCAACCTTTAGCCTGGTCACAAATTTCGTTATATCCCATATATATATATATATATATATATATATATATATATATATATATATATATATATATATATATATATATATATATGTATGTACTTATATATATTTATATTTCAAATTCAATAATTAATTGTATTAAATCGTTAAAAACTAAATAAAGTCAATAATAATTATAAATAATAATTATAAATAAATTAAACTAGAAATTTCCAGCATGTCATGCAGTGCAGTAAAATGTATTGATCCAAGCAATAAGACCCCTATGGTCCTTTGCTTTGGCTTTTGTGAGCTTTCTTACCATTCGGCATGTGTAAACCTTAAAGGTTCTTCAGCCGACCTGATCAATAAGGCTGGTAACGGCGTGTGCTGGTATTGTGATTCTTCCAGGAGATACTCTTTGTCAGCATATGTTTCCAGTCTGCAATTAGCTGATAAAACAATAAAATCGCTCGCGGAAGAGCTTAAACAACTTCAAACTAAGTGCTCAAGTGCATGTCTGGAATTCGAGACCCTGTTGCGATTTACAGAAGACGCGTCACCCAAAACTCTGGCTTCAGTGAATATCACTGACGTGAATAACCAGACGCAATTAGTTACGCTGACAGCTCAGCAGGTATGCATTAGGGGCTCAATTACCCCTGTACAAAGGCCTTCTATCCTTACTCGTAGTAAATTGCTGGCAAAGCTATCGGCTTCTAAAACCCCGAACCTTGCTGCTGGTTCTAGCACTACTACGTCGTGTTCTAATTCTCCTGTGCCTTCAGCAGCAACTCAGCATATGGTTAGTAATGAATTACCTGTGGCATGTGATAGCTTTCCGGGACCCTCATCAATAAATCGGGGGACTATCCCTAAAATCAAAAATAATCAATCGCCTAGTCTTCCGCCCTCATCTGGTGTTGACACCTCGGCTGTGGCTACTCTGATTTCGGATGACGAAGTCTCAACACTTGACATCGTATCCCCTCCAAAGGAGATCTTTATTTCGCGCCTAAGCTACCATACAACTGCGGAATACCTAGAAAACTACGTTTGTAAAAAATTTGGGCCAGCTGTTAAAGTTATTAGTTGCTACAAATTAACTAAGGACAATCTGGAGTACAGAGTGGTAGCTTCTTTCAAGCTTACAGTGCCCTCAAATTGTGATACTATTTTGAACCCTGAAGCTTGGCCGCCTGGAGTACTTATTAAACCATTCAGCTCAAGAAGAAGGAAGTCCTTTCGTGCACCGGGTAGACCGCAACCTACAAACTAGTATAAGATTTCATGACTGTAGCTTAACTTCAAATATTTCAGTATATTACCAAAATGTAAGAGGGTTAAGGACCAAGCTTGATAAGCTCTTTTTATCGTTACAACTCAGCGAAGATGTATTTATATGTCTTACGGAAACCTGGTTAAATAGTAACATCTTAAACTCGGAAAAATCCCTTGATTTTGATATGTACCGCTGTGATCGGGACTTGGCCTCTGCAAATAAAGTGGATGGAGGTGGTGTTCTTGTAGCTGTTAGTAATACAGTGCGTAGCTCCCTTTGTGCTGATTTTTGCTTTTCCCGTGCTGTGGATTGTATGATTGTCAAGATCTTCCTTCATAACAATACATCTTTATTAGTTTCCTCTGTCTACATACCTAGTAACTCTCCTTTGTATGTGTATGAGACATTCTTTGACGAGTTTTCTTCTTATGTCTTATTGAATCATCCGCAATCTTTAATTCTAATATGCGGTGATTTTAATTTGGGAACAGTGCAATGGACAAAGAACCTTCCTTTCTCTGTTTCATTAACCGATGCATCTTCTTTATCCCTCTCCTCGTTTCTATCACTCTGTTCACTATCGCAATTCAATAATATCCCTAATGCTAATGGTCGGGTACTTGACCTTGTTCTTTCTAACTTTCCCCTAAACTGTCGATCTGTTTCCACTGCATTAAATCCTCTAGTGAGTATCGATAGTCATCATCCGCCATTATCGCTCGATCTCTCCATTACACCTTTGTCAAGTCGTGCTTTTGCTTCTTCGCCAAAATTCAACTTCTTCAAAGCAAACTACGAAGCTTTAGCCTCCGAGCTGAGCTTGATTGACTGGCAGGAGTTTTTTGATAATTTGGAGTGTGAGAATGCTCTAAATAAGTTTAAATAATTACCTCCATGAGTTGATTATACACTTCACACCTTTACAAGCTCTTCGCAAAGTAAAGCAGAAACCATGGCTAAACAAGCAAGTACTAAGTGCCTTGAATGCTAAAAGTAAGGCACACCGCCGTTTCAAGCGTTGTGGTACTGAAGAATCCAGAGCCCACTTTTGTGATCTACGTCTTGTAGCAAAAACAGAACTAAAGAATGCAATGAAAAACTACTTCAGTAGCTTGGAGAGTTCCCTCATGGTGAATAATGCGAAACCATTCTGGCATACATTAGATCCTTTAAGTCCTCCTCTTCTGTCCCTCCTTCAGTCCGCTGGAATAATATAGTTAGCTCTTCTCCACAGGATATTTCCAACTTGTTCTCTCAGTTCTTCTCGTCAACTTTTATTCCTTCTCCTCATGTCTCCGACCCAGTTAATATACCCGTACTTCACTCCATTGACATTTCTTCACTTTTCACTGACCATATCGAAGTTGAATCCCTCATTAATTCACTTAATCCTAATATATCACCTGGTCCTGACGGCTTGCCGAATATTTTTGTCAACTCATAAGAGTCTTCACTTGTATCTCTCTGGCATTTCTCTTCAACCTCAGTCTGAAGACTGGTATTTTCCCTACTTATTGGAAAAGAGCAAACGTTGTTCCTATTCTTAAAAGTGGTGATCCTTCTTCTGTGTCCAATTATCGTCCTATTTCCTGAATTTCCTGTTTCCCAAAATTACTCGAGCGTCTGGTACATAACCGGCTTTCAGTTTCATTGACCCCTATCTTGTCGAAAGAACAACATGGGTTTCTAAAATGTCGCTCTACGACCTCAAATTTAATTGAATTCACCGATTTCATTGCTAAGGCCCTAGACAATCAATTGCAGGTTGATGTAATCTTCACTGACTTCTCGAAGGCATTTGACACGGTCAACCATCAACTTCTCTGTTATAAACTGAAAATTTTTGGGGTTGTCGACCCTTTCTGGATGGACTCTTTCTTGTCTTCTCGTATATGTTGTGTTAGTTACTGTGGAACTACCTCTATTCCATTCTATCCGTCCTCTGGTGTTCCTCAAGGTTCCATTTTAGGTACCCTCCTATTCCTATTGTTTATAAATGATCTTCCTTTGGTTGCTGTTTCCAATTGCCTACTGTATGCCGATGATTTTAAAGTCTTTCGAGCTATCAGGTCTGTACAAGATTGTCAATATCTTCAGATGGACCTGATTGCACTAAGTAACTGGTGTTCGTCTAATTACCTCTGTCTTAATGTTGCCAAATGCTATAAAATGACTTTTAATCTAAATCGTTCTCCGCTGACTTTCACCTATATGTTGAATGAAGTCCCACTCGCTGCTGTGAGCTCTGCTAAGGACTTTGGCGTTACTTTTGATCCTAAGCTCAATTTTGATGCACACGTTCTAATCGCGACTACTAGGGCCTCGAAAATATTGGGGGCATGCTCATAAATTTAACAATATATCTACCCCAGTCCGCTTGTTTATCTATCTTGCCCGTCCTATCCTCGAATATTGCACGGTAGTTTGGTCTCCCTGACACTCCTATCTCATTGACTCGTTAGAGAATGTCCAGTGTAAATTTACTCGTGTCTTGTTTTACAAATTCAAAATCCCATATCAACCCTATGACTGCCGATTATCCTTCCTACGTTTGCTTACTCTGTCATCCCGTTGCATGTATCTAGATCAGTGTTTTCTGCATCAACTCTGCCACAATCAAATTTCATTAACATTGTTTGCAGACTTACATCTTCGTCAATCATCGCGTTCTTCTCGGGCAAACAATTTTTTTCGTGCCATCGTATGCCCGTACAAATTTATATTTTCATTCTCCCATTATACGAATGATAAGGAATCATGATAAGCTTGAGCTTGGTCCTTTTTCTGACTCATACCTAGTTTTTAAATTGAGGTTAAGGAGCCTGATTCTTAAAACTCAACTGGAGTAAATATCAGACTTTATTTCCTTATTATGTGTGCTTTAATTTAATTTTACACGCATATTTATTGTTGTTAGTACCATTGAATTTCTTTTTATATTAACTTTAACACTTAATTCTAATTTACATTAATTTTCTTTTCTGTTTGTTTTGTTCCATTTTGTAATTGGATTATATTTTATCTGTTAAATGGAATTTAAATAAATAAATACATAAATAAGACCTGCTTTGGAAAGTTCTCATCAAGACCTTTAATTTGAAATCCATATTGCCTACATGTGATGAAAATTTTTTTTTCTGGGGCCACTCCCCTATATGGGGAGACCCCCTTAAACACTTTATAAATTTCTTTTTGTGGTGAAACTTTGAAAAGGGCATCACTTTACGCTTACTTACAAAATCTTGTGTTTCCAGCTTATGTAATTTGCGAGAAAAAGTCGTGTGACAAACGGACGGACAGAAGGACAGACAGGACGCAATTTTAGTAGGGTATTGTAAAATTTTTTTAACAATACCCTAAAAACGATTATCGGAATTTTGATTTGCTATAAATGGGTAAACAAAAGTATGTGGTTGAAACTAAATACGAGCGGAAAGAACAGGCGTTTATGCTTAAACTATCGATACAGGTTCTTTGCGTGGTACACACCCACTACCTTTCCAGATAGATCCGTGAGGAGATAACGACTAGGCCCTACAACCTTATGTACACGACTTTTCAAGAAACGATGATTCAGCTTCGCATTATAATGACCAACTGCGTCGCCTTGGCAAAATTTCGACGGAAGACTTCGTCCCCTTCTCTAAACTGGGAAGGTCGTGATCTTAAATTATAATGGGCTTCATTTGCACGTCCTGCTTTTTTATCTTTCGTCTGATTTGTTGGCGGTGATCACCTAATCTTTCGTGGGGCTCCAGCGCAACGACGCGATCTTCCAAATATTTCAATTCCTGCAATAGCTTGTATGACTTACCATAGCAAATCATTTGCTGTCTAAAGGCAGCAAACTAAAGCAAGACCCGTGACGGAATGATAAGACGACCGTAGTGGGCAGGTGATGGCGGACAATCTGCGGTCCCAATTTTTCTGAGTTGGATGGACATAGGAACGGATCGCAGCTCACAGGGTGCGATTCAAACGCTCTGATGCGTTAGATTGAGGGGAATATATTGGCGTTAGTTGGTGTTCGACACCGTACTGTTCGAGTAGGTTCTTAAAGTGCCGAAATCGGAACTGTACTCCATTGTCCAAGTACAAGCTTTCTGGAACGCCAATCACATGGAATACTCAGTTCTCTAAAACTTTCACGCAATGTGGAGTCGTGAATTTGTGGGAGCTTAGATAGCTGATCTAGAACAACGAAAGCTCCAAAATATCCCATAGAAGAACGAGGGTATGGACTGAATAGATCTTTACACAGACGTTGGAAGACGTGCTCCGGAATATTGAATTGACTCAAGGGAGGTCGAAGAAGCTAATTGGGAGCTTAGTGCCTTCACAGGTCTCACAGATGCCTACATAGTCTTTGACCTGATATGACATTTTAGGCCAAAATAAGTACTTTTTAAGGCGCCAATGCGTCCAACCATAGCCGGAATGGGCACTCAGTGGATGATAATGTGCACAAAGAATCAGATTATGAGTCATCTTCTCAGCACCAAAAGCTTCCAGTACTCTTTTTCCTGCAACGGGTCACCGATTCCTTATTCATAACATCGGTAAATATAACCGTCGATCACTTTCAAATCAAGCAACTGTGTTTGTTAGGTTACGATGGTTTGCCTCAATTTGCTGTTGTTGTCTTAATTAAAATGCGGGCTCTCTAAATCTTTCTCGATGGGACTATCGTCATTTAGTGCCAATTTCATCCGTGAGAGAATATTGGGAACGATGTTTTGTGTTCCTTTCCAGTGTTTGATGGAAAACTTGAACCCTTGCAGTTTACGAGCCTATTGGGCCAGACGTCCGTGCAGGTCTGCTTGGTTCATCAACCATTGTAACGAAGCCTGGCCAGTGATGATTTGAAACGAGTGGCCCCTATGTATGGTTAGAATTTCTTGACAGCCATCACCGCTACCAGACATTCTTGTTCAGATACGGTGTAGTTCTCGTAGGCCGAGTTAAGTTTACTGGGCATTAAAGCAATGGGTACTTCTTCTACCCCTTCGGTTAATTGGACTAGCACAGCTCCAACCCCATGTTGACTTACATCGCAATGAATGAAGAATGGTTTCAGGGAATCAGGGCTGTGCAAGACTCTGACAGATGTCAGAGCTTGCTTGAGCTTTTTGGATGACTTTTGGCAGAGCTCGGACCAGAAAAATTTAGCTTTCCGGAGCATGTACGACAGAGGTGCTGAAACTGTCGCGTAGTTCTAAATAAACCTTCGGTACCAATCGCACACTCCTGGGAAACGTCGTAGCTGCTTGACGGTCTTCGGTAAGGAAATGTCATCAGTGGTTCGAGTTTTGTCCGGATCCGTTTTGATGGTTACTTATCCGATAATATGTCATAGATATCGGACTTTGGTCATAACGAACTTCCTTTTCTGGACATTGATGGTAAGCCTTGCCTTGCTGATATGCAGAGCTACTTCTTGCAGTAGTAGAAGATATTGGTCAAACGTTTCTGTGATAAGTAGAAGGTCATCCAGGTAAACAAACACTTGGTGTTCCAGATAAGGTGGAATAACTTTGTCCATCAGACGGGCCATCATTTGTGGGGCGTTACACAGGCCGAAAGGTATTGTGACAAACTGGTTGTCTAGGCACTGTGAAAGGGATTTAATCCCTCAACCGCACATCGATTGGAATTTACCAGAAGGCATCCTTTAAGTCGAGACTCGTAGTGAAGTTAGCTTTCGGCAGTCTTAAGAATATTTTTTCGATAAGCGGCAGAGGGGACGTTTCTTTAGCACTCACTGCGTTGACTTTTCGGATCTGTCGGGCATACAAGTAAATTCATAGATGTGTCTGTTGCCAAACCAAATAGTCGGACGAAGTTGATTCCGTATTACACGTTTTGATTCAGTGAAGGTATGATGAAAAATGTAACATCGTTAGTTTGACCCCTAAATGTGACGGGTGTTGTCAATTTACACTTGATAGGATGTTTGGTGCCATCAATGCTGCTGATGTCATAGTACCAAAGTTTACCAACGCAGTTTGTTAATAGAGTAGTTTTGAGCTGAGACTCAAAGCAAGGCAGCTTATATTTGCACCCATGTCAATCAATGCGAAAGTGATTTCGCCAAACACTTTGGTTAGTGCGTAGGTTCTGGTTTCATTCTCGGGAACCTCCGAGATATTATATACGTTCAGGATTTGGCGGCAGGTGCACACTCTCTTACGGAAACTCCTCCAACGACGAGTTGACCATTTTGTCTTCTGAAGCAAAAATCCGCTCTCGTGTCGCAAGATATTTTTGCAGCCTAATTTGATATAGTTTTAACGCACGAGCCCAAGACTGTTGGGGTTTTTCAGGTAGTAATTGAGGTGGTCGCTTCAAAAATGTCTTTGGAAAGGCCTCTGAAAGAGATGTGTCATCCAAAACATCATGGACCAGCGAAGGAGTCGGTGTGTTTGTATCTAGGGTGCCGTCTTGCAAAGAACTCGTCGTAGTAGAACTTTCAGTAGACGAGACGTAGTAATATGCCGGTCGCGTGCAGCTAGCTGTCATGTGCACTTACTTGCAAGTTTTTTGGTTTTTTTTTTAATTGGTGCAATTCGGTGCATATGTATCTAGCTTACCACAATGGAAACAAGAGATTCTCACCTCTGCCTGGCATACGGTAAAGCGGTGTCCCGTCTGCCGGTAGTTCCAACACGTGGTGAGTCGTGCCTTAGGTGCCAGATCATGGACTTATGTTTGATGCTCTTCATCCAACTCCGTGTGTGATGGAGATATGGTCTCCAAACCGTTGCCCATTATGGGTGGTTTGAAACAAGATGGCGCAGGTAGTCCAGGCACGTTGTGTTTGAGCTCAGCTACTGTGCGTCGTTCCAGTTGCTCCCTTTGGTTAAAGAATTTTCTTTGGAACATCCATCGCTGAGAGTATTGCACGGCTTGTACTTACGCAAAGCGCATGTACATTGTGGTGAGGAGCAAAGACCAATCATTCTCGTAACTTTGGCCTGGTTCCTTCCTAAAAGAGAATTAGGGACTCTGTTTTCTATATGGGGCTCATGAATCGTTCCAAGAGATCTTCGTAGTAGTCGTCTAGTGTCTCCTGACCCTGTTGGTGTTTAGTTTGTAGCCTTTGTTGCAATGTATTATCACTCTCGACTGGTATGGATTTCCGCAATGTGGAATACCTCAAAGTTTCTCAAGTAAATGTTGGAAATCTTTCGACAAAACGCCAAAACCATCGGAGAGCTCTCCCAGTATACAGCATTTGGGCGCATCTGTCAACTAGCTACATGTTTCCCATCAAGTTCATGAACTCATGTTTTCGATCCTTCTTAAGAAGGCGCCTACGGTCGCAGGGTCATCCTGGCCGGAAAACGTCAAGTTCCAGCTAGCTATGATATGTGCCCCTTTAGATGGTAGAATAGTGCATGGAGAAGGATTGTATTTACTGCTGGGTAGTCTCGGAACTGCCTAAACTCAGTGCGTGGACCTTCCTATTCGACGATCTTGTGACTGGGTTGATGCCGGGAGATCTTAGGTGTACGAGAGCATTGGACCACGGTCAAACGTTTGTCGATCATGGCTCCAGTAACGCGTGTTATTCCGGCGATTCGGTTGTGAATTTGAGACACTTACTCTAGGTTCATATTTCATCTCGGAAGTCGATGATTGAACAGTAAGTCTGACTAATGGTAGCAATCCTGTTCCATTTGTGGCGCTGAGCGTACCTTTTGAGTTCGACTGGCTGAGACCACTTTTGAGCAGTGCTTCACAAACGATGGGAGGTGGATGTTGGCCTGAATCGGCGGGCGTTGGTTCCACGGGTTGACGGCAAAGACGATGTTTAATGTAAATGACCGATACACATTTAGTGGAGACGATGACCACACGGCATTGTCTGGCTCGACAACTCATCCATATCTTCATGACATATAGAACACAGAAGTGTTGGTCCGGCATCCAACCTAAGTCTTCTTCTCTCCGTGGTTCCTTTGGTGAGCATCTCCCTCTTAAAAAGTAATATTCAAAAGATGCACTATTATTAAATAAAAAAATCCCCGTTGACAGCACCAGCCGGAAAGGTAAATTTCTCGTATGTAGCGTAAGGTTTCGAAGAAGAATTTGGTTTGCCTACTACTAGACTTCTTACTGCAATTTTTGTAGCACGACATGGGTATTTGTTAACGTAAAAAGAATCTGTCGACGTTCGTATTTAGAGAACTTCTATCAAGACACAAACATTTTCCTAATTAAATTGAGTTTCACACGTGTGGATCACATATTGGAAACCGGCAGATAATAAATTGTTATAAACATATAAATACAAGTTTTGCCCTTCTCACAATTGCTGCTTACACATTTCACAGTAGATACCACACAAAGGTCCAAAGGACCAAATTCCTTTTCAAAGCATTAAGCTTCATACGAGAAATCTACCTTTCCGGCTGGTGCTGCCGATGGGGATTATTTTTTAATCGTCATCCGATTTGCATAACTAAATTAAATCAACTTGCCTTAATAACATATAATTTCAAGTTTTATCGGAATCTGTTGAGAAACTTGGCTGCTAGAGGGCTCCAGAAATAAAAAGGCCCCCTTAAACACTTTAAAATATTTTTTTGCACTGCAAATTTCAAGAGGCACCACTGCTTTGTAAATACTTTCAAGTTAAGTCATTTCAAACGTTTCCATGAGAAATATTCGTTATTCCAGTTGCTACTAAAATAGCGCATTACTCTTTCCTTCTGACATTTGGGCCACCAATTTGAATGCATGCATTTGATTTATGATTATTTTAAATGTTTTTGTGCTAGGGCCTTATCAATTAGTGTGCTCAATCTCGTTCAAAACGAAGTTTCACTCTAGACAGGGCAAAAGTATTCAATTTTCAGTGGAAATGGCAGCTAAAAATATCAGGTTTTAAATTTTCGACTATTTTATCTTTCATTCGATTTGATTAATTTTTGCATAATACAAGAACTTAGTACAGAGATCCTTAATCTCAAGTTTCATCAAAACCCGTTGGAAAATGTCACCACCAGAGGGCCACAAAAACCTGAAAAGCACATATTTAAACCGCTGCCATTTTGAAATATGCTCATACATGATCACCAAGTCCCTAGATCTAAGCAATTTCTATCTTCAAACCAAGCTTCATTTACTTCGTATCAAAATTGTGACTTTTAGAAGACTTTGAAATATTGAACTTCAGCTGGCCACCATTTTGTTTTTTGCCACCTGACCTCCAGATTTTCTAACATAATTTTTTAGATACTTATAGTTTGCAACAAACTACCGAATCTCATGTGCTTCCGTCGAAAGCTATGGTCACAACTACAACAACAAAATATTTTACGTCTTTCAACCTTTGAGCGGCCACCATTTTGAACTGACTTTAGATTTTTTATTGCGAGATTAATAATATATTAGTGAAACTTTGTACGAAATTTCATCCAAACCGAAGTTATAATTTGGTCAGAACAGAAATCTTGATATTTTGTTTAAAATGGCCGCCAATTTATTCCCACCCTGCCGATATAACTGGTTCATAAACTTCACTGAGAAATTTACTCAATACATCTGAAAATCGGTGAAAATCGGACTAAAATTGCAACCTTTAGCCTGGTCACAAATTTCGTTATATCCCATATATATATATATATATATATATATATATATATATATATATATATATATATATATATATATATATATATATATATATATATATATATATATATATATATATGTATGTACTTATATATATTTATATATACATATATATATATATATATATATATATATATATATATATATATATATATATATATATATATATATATATATATATATATATATATATATATATATTGTCGCGTGTTATTGGTTCGCGGCCAATAATTGTAATGTTCCGGGAAAGTGAAAACGCAATGTCCTTTAATTTAAGTTAAAAGAGTTTATTTAATTACAAAAGTGCACAATGATCAATTTAACAGTTTCACTAATTTTAATTTTCACTATGAAAAATCTAACACTTGTCCATAAATTTTTTATCGCAATTGTCATCTAAATCACTTCACTATTACGAAAATCACTTTTCTACTACTCGAATAATATCGCTTCCCACATACTATCGCAGTTCTTATCGCGGTCGAATGAATGATTCCCCCATTCATTCAGCTCGCTTTTATATAGGGTGTCTAATCATTCAACTCAATTCTCGTACATTGGTGGGTTAGCGGGAACATTCCAGCATGAATGAATGGAGCAGTGACTCACCTTCAGATGTTGTTCGTGCTTGTTAGGTTCTCGTGGTTTCGAGTAAATTCGTTTTGTTGATGTTTCTTAATTGTTGTGAAAACAATTGCGACAGTAGCTCGCAGAATTATTTGTACATGTAACACTGCCCCCACCTCAGTTCTTTTCGCCCCGAAAAGATGTGTCGCTATTTGTAGTCAATTCTCCCTGGGTGTAATATGGGGTAAGTTGGTCCAGATGCACGATTTTCATTTTAGCTCTCGGCTTACGATGTTCCTGTATTCGGTATACGACGTCGTTGATTCGCTTTGTAACTCGGTATGGTCCCTCCCAATTATGTTGCAACTTTGGAGACCTACCATTTCTCCGTTGCGGGTTATAAAGCCACACCAAGTCATCTTGCTGGAAGCCAGTAGAATTAGCCTTTAGATCATACCTGGTCTTCATGCGGTCAGTAGCCGATTCGAGGTGTTTTCACACTGTCCGATGTATCTGGTTCAACCGTTGTCTTAGATCACTTGCGTACTCCGAAACCGTTTGGGTTTCTCAGGGGGTGTTCCGAACTTTATATCGGCCGGTAAACGAATAGTCTTTCCAAAAATGACTTTGGCTGGGGCTTGGCCCGTCGATGCATGTTCAGCAGCTGTATACGCCATTAAAAATAGTTGGATATGTCGGTCCCAGTCCCTTTGGTTCTCGTCAACCATTTTGGCCAGGTGTTTATTGAGCGCGCCGTTGAATCGTTCGACCATTCCATCAGATTGGGGATGCAGCGGTGTTGTCCTCGTTTTCCGTATTCCGAGCAGCTCGCACATTTCACTTAAAAACTAGTGACTCAAAGTTTCGGCCTTGATCCGAATGTAGTTCGCAAGGTACGCCGTACATACTGACCCAATTTAACACTAGCTGTTCGGCTACAGTAGTTGCTTCTCGGTTGGGAATGGGGTCGACCTCGGGCCATTTGCTGAAATAATCGGCGACAACCAGTGTGTATCGATTTCCCCATTCAGATTCAGGAAAGGGTACTGCGATGTCAACAGCAATCCTTTCAAACGGTACCCCCACGTTATAGGTTTGCATTTGTCCTCTCAGTTGTCGCTTTGGACCTTTGACGGAAGCGCAAACTGTGCATCTCCGACACCAGTCCTCTACGTCTTCTCGAGCGTGGAGCCAGTAGAACCTTTCCCGCAATTTCGCTAAGGTCTTGTTAACACCAAGGTGGCCTCCCGAGGATCCTTCATGTATTTCCCTAACCACATCGTGGATTCGGCTTTTGGGTAGTCAAGTTTGCATCCTATAGGAGCTGCCATCCGCCGTTTCCCATTTCCGCTTGAGTACGCCACCCTCCACCTGAAGGGAGTTCCATTGTGCCCAATAGCTTTTCAGGGTTGCGCCATGCGTTGAAACGTCCTTCCGCTCAGGTCGCCCAGTCGTCTCCTTCCATACGAGCAATGGTCCGATGTCTTCATCGGCTAGCTGGGCATTTTGAATCTCCTCCGATGACCAACCTTCATCGAATTCGGCCGTTATTAGTCGCAGATCAACGGGCGGTTCTTTTCCTCAATCCGTCGGCAATGCTTGCAGTTAGCTGGACATGGGCGACGAGATAGGGTGTCAGCATTTCCATGAACTCCGCCCTTTCGATGAACAATTTCGTAGTCGTATGACTGCAATCTTTCGATCCATCTCGCAACTTGTCCCTCGGGGTTTATGAAGCTAAGTAGCCATCTCAGCGATGCATGGTCTGTTTGAAGAACAAATTTCTGGCCATATAGGTACTTGTGGAACTGCTTAGTGGCCTCTATTATAGCCAATAGCTCCTTCCTGGTCACACAGTAGTTCCTCTCACTTTTTGAAAGAACTCGACTGTAATACGAGAGGACTCTTTCTTCGCCATTGATCTGCTGGGAGAGTACAGCTCCAATACCGCCGTTGCTTGCATCGGTGTCAACTACAAACATTTTTCCGGGTTTCGGATACGCCAGTACGGGTGATTCACATAGCTTTTCCTTCAGGGTCTCAAAGGCTGTCTGGCATTGTTCATTCCAGACATATGGACGATTTTTCTCGGTTAGCTGATGGAGACACTTAGCTATTTTGGCAAAGTCTTTGACGAATCTTCGATAGAAGGTTGCCAGACCCAGGAAACTTCGTAGTTGGCGCTTGTTGTTTGGTGTTGGCCAGCTTTTCACGGCTTCAATTTTTTCAGGGTCTGTTTTGACCCCTTCAGCTGATACGACATGTTCCAGGTATTTTACTTCAGCTGCGAAAAGGGTACACTTGTCGGGACTAAGTTTCAAATTTGCCAGTCGCAGTCGGTAGAAAACCTCTTCTAAGTTCCGCACATGCTCTTCGAACGTTCTTCCGATGACGATGATGTCATCTAGGTAAACCAAGCAGGTTTTCCAGGTTAGACCACGTAGCACGTATTCCATCAAGCGTTCGAAAGTGGCTGGAGCATTGCAAAGCCCAAACGGCATCACCACAAATTGCCACAATCCAATCCCAACTGAAAATGCGGTCTTCTCTCGGGCCTTCTTGTCAATTTCGACCTGCCAGTAGCCACTCTTGAGATCGAGTGTAGAAAACCATTTTGCGTCGGCTAAAGTGTCCATGATGTCATCGATGCGTGAGAGCGGGTAACTATCTTTCTTAGTGACGCCGTTAAGCTGCCTATAGTCGACACAAAAACGAGTGCTACTATCCTTTTTCTTTACTAGAACTACAGGTGCAGCCCATGGCCTGACAGAGGGTTCAATAATGCCTTGTTTTTCCATGTCCAAGATCAGCGCGCTCACTTCTCCTTGTTTGGCTATAGGGAGGTCTCTGGGTGCTTGTCGAATCGGCGTGGCTCCCTGTGTATCTATGACGTGAGTAACCAAACTCGTTCGGCCTTGGTCATCCGGGCTTGTTGAGAAGATGTCACTGTACTTGGTGACCAGATCAGAGGCTCGTTTGAATAGCTGCACTGGCAATTTGACTTGCTTCAATATTGCAGACGTGGATTCCCGGGCTTTGTCTGTGTCTTGCCTCCTTTTGCAATGATGGTCGTGAGTAGC